>JAHLJT010008446.1:62223778-62530284 GCA_031308135.1 Acheta domesticus | reverse complement strand
GTGGAATCGCATGTTCTTTATAAATTCACAATATCTTTTCACGATAAATTACTGTAGATCTCTTGCACACAATTTATAGATTCTCCAAGTAAAATAGTTTTAAATAAGGGCTTAGCTTAAGCATTGTTTGCATTGTATAAATAATGCATTTATTGATTTTTAAAGTAAGTTATTAAATATAATATCACATCCTATAGTTTCCATACTTGAAAATTACAGGAAAAAATCTACGAATAATAAGGCAATGCCATCCACGTGATTTCAGAAAGCATCTCTTGATCGAGCTTGGACTCCTACCCTTGCCTTGCCTATTTATTACGGAACTCTATTTTTTGACAAAACTGACTTAAGGGGGAACATTTTTTGCAATACAATATTTATAATTACAACACGCATGGTAGGAATCATATTCAAGAGGTGTCAGCATCAACAGTTTCACTGCAAGAAAACCACCGACAACATATGTAGGTTATTTTTGTTGCCAAAATTGCCCAGGTGACAATATACAATTTAAACTTATACAAGTTTAAGTGCCAATAACATATTTACTTCTGCACAACTCTCTATACAATCAGAGACTATACTGAGCAACGAAAAGAAAAATAATATTTTTATTATTAATGAAATACTATAATGCAATAGTTAACATTTGTAATATAATAAACTAAAAGACTAATATGCATGTAACAAATATTGTACTCAGATTGTCGGTCAATGACCCCTATCTGGATCATAGTTTGGTACAGACTCCCTTGATTCATTGGGCAAATGTTAAGACGGCGCCTTGTTTTACTTCACATCATTAATGAAAATTCACTATGCACACGTTTTGTTGAGCACCCTTTTTGCTAGATGTGATAGTAGAATCGGTGGGGTGGGTAGTTACTTGAGGAACAGTACTATAAAAATCAAAAATGTAGTTCGATTGTTCATGAAAATAAGTTTTCTATTACTCTGGAGCAAACATTCCTAGTTTTCAAATGTTGCTAACCTCTGCTTTATTGGTAATTTTTTCATCATAAACAATATACAATAAATGGTTCGGGAAGGGATTTTTGAGCTAAAAAAAGTGCGCATATTATACTTCTCTCGCATACATCACATACAGTTTTTACTTTTTTGTTAACGAAATTAAATCAAATGAAAGAACTGTAATATTAAAACAATTGTATAATTTTAATACATAATTAGATTGTAGGTTTTCTTGTTATCATCTGCTTTTCGATATTGTGAACTCTCTCGTAAATACGTACATTTGTTCTGTTTTTCAAAAAACAATTCTCTATTATTAAAGGGGGTATTGATTATTTGTATAAAATAAACACTGTTTATCTTTCAACTATTATTATTATTATTATTATTATTATTATTATTATTAATAGTAGTAGTAGTATTACTACGAGTAA
This sequence comes from Acheta domesticus, assembly GCA_031308135.1. Classification (NCBI taxonomy): domain Eukaryota; kingdom Metazoa; phylum Arthropoda; class Insecta; order Orthoptera; family Gryllidae; genus Acheta; species Acheta domesticus. Next base: position 62,528,878 of record JAHLJT010008446.1, on the reverse strand, counting down.
TAATAATAATAACAATAATAATAATAATAATAATAATAATAATGACAATAATTTTGAATTGGGTGAATAACTCACTTTCAATCGGATTAAAAACTTGAGTTTTTTTTCTTATTTAAATAAGTCAGTTCTGTATTCCACACTGAGGAGGAAACACAAGAATAAAAATGTCTACTTCTGCACACGTGTATTCGCTGGAAAGCGGACCATAAATATTAGAGTAGAGACAGGAGTCTTCGACCCAAAAATATTTCAATGCATTACAATCACAAATTTGTTTCCGCATTAAAATTTAAAAGCACAATTGTATAATAAAATGGTAAGGGATTCGAATTTATGTTAAATCAAAGCAACAGTAATGACATTTAATCAATTTTGGTTTCTAGAAGGCAACGTTGTCCTTGACACTAAACAAAGAAATACAGCATCGCAAGTCTTTACATAATTTTTACATTTGTAACGAATCAAAATGGCGCAGACCAGCATGACAGCAACCGCTCAGCGTTCAGAATGTATTATCGGACCATGTGAAAGGCATGAATGTTTTCACCTCGTAGATATGGAATTGAAGGCAAGCTACCTCGTATTTCACGTATCCCGTAGTATATAAATGGCTATTTATTGTACAATTATTGTCCAGTAAAATTATAAACCAATTTTACTCATATTTTACCGTTAATTTCCTTTGACGATATGGTCACAAGGATAAGACGAAGAGGAAGTAGATAATGATTATGATGATGATGATATCGAATTTCTAACAATCTGCGGCCTTTTAAATGATTAAGAATTCATGTTAAATACACAAAAAAATGAAGAGAAAGAAGTAAAGGTGTGACAATATTACTTACTGATCTGTAACGTCTGATTACATATTGCAGGAAAATGAACGAAAAGCACGCTACATAATAGATAAACATAAGAAAACATGAACTCCCCAATTTCTTTGTTAAACTGATATGACAAGAATCAGGGAAAAGGTCACCGAGAGGAAACGGGCGAAGTGTAAATGATAAACAACAGGAGGGCTAAATCCATTTTGTGGCTGCGCAAAGCAGTGTTTGCAAACGCACGTCACTCGAAACACGACACCAAGAGAAACAAGGCGCTGGGCATTTCTGCGCATCGTGTCCAAGAAGAAACGCTTGTAGAAGCAAAGTGCTGCCGTTGCTCGCGCACAACTGCCTAGGAAGAGCACAGCATGGGAACATTTCTTTAGTCGACAATGACAGACCTTTACATTTAGAAGAGTTGCTCCTTATTTTTGAATTCCGTTCCCTACGACTTTCTCAAAAGTTATATATTTTGGTTGTTTTCGTTTAGCTACATAGTTCTTTCTAGCATAATTTTTAAAACGGAGGTGGTACGTTTCCGCGTGTGATGTTTTTGTTAATAAGTTTCCTGCCAAGTGAGATGTCATTTACCGTTTATAGAATATGCCAGTTTTTTTCTATTAAACCTATTTCTTTAAGCCTTTTTCTGCTTTATATATTTTTGTTTCGTAAGTAAACAAATTGAATTTCCCTGCATTAAATATGAAAGTAATGTTACCTCATCACCACATCATGATACTCTCTAAATTACCCATAATGATCCTCATAACTGAGTAGTGAAGGCGTTGGAAACAACAAATGTATAGAAACACAAAAACACTATTTCCTAAATCATCCTCTTTCAAGGCTGTTCTTCCATTATCGTGTATTCCTATTAATGCCATTAGAGCGTCTCGTAAATTTGTTTACACAAGTACGGCAACAAGTCGTCTTTCAATCTCTATTTGAGCGCGAACAACTTTAGAGGATCCCTTGTGTTTTATTCTTTCCTGTTTTGCATCTGAGTTTTTTATGGTATTTTGACCTTCCATTATGTAACCTCACAGTAGATATCTTGTCTTTCGTATATTAGAAAAAAACGGAGTACAAGAGCAAGTTATGTAATGTTGTAAAAGATCGGTGCCGCGATTTTGACGGAAACCTCGGGTTCGAAATCCCTGATACCGAAAAATATGTTTTAAATGACTGCCTGTCACCCTGTCTGCCTGCCTGTTCGACCGTCTACCTGTCAGAGTCTGACAGTCAGCCTGTGTGTTTGCCCTAGGTTGCTGTAATGCTTCGGCATTCGTCTGATATTGATCGGAGAAACCACGGAAAGCTACCGATCAGACCAGCCAGTCGCTAGAATCCTGCCACCGTGGGGACTCGCAACCTAGGTCTCCCGATCAAAGTCATTGAAGTGACATCAATTAATGCCCGGAGACACCTAACTCGGTCCAGCAGGAAATAAATCACCGCCACTTCCCTAAATACAACAATCACTACACTAACGGAACTAATGACATAAACAGTTGACCTGTCCAGAAACATCAATCAATCTACCTGTCAATTTCAATGTCTGATAGTCTGATGATCTGCCGGACAGTCTGAAACAGAATTTATCTGATAGCCTACCTGTCTGACAATGTGACACGCTGACACTATTACAATCTATCTAACAGTGCCTATCTAACAGTGCCTATCTGACAATGTCTATCTGACAATGTCTATCTGACAGTGTATGTGACAGAACATCTGAGAGTGTCTATCTGACAGCGTCAGACAGTCCGACAGCGTGAGACTATCCGACAGCATCAGACTATCCGACAGCGTCAGACTGTCCGACAGTGCTCGACAGTGCCCGACAGTACGACAGTGACTGACAGTCCGACAGTGACCGACAGTCCGACAGTGACCGACAGTCCGACAGTGACCGACAGTCCGACAGTGACCGACAGTCCGACAGTGACCGACAGTCCGACAGTGACCGACAGTCCGACAGTGACCGGCAATCCGACAGTGTCTGACAATCGGACAGTGTCTGACAATCGGACAGTGTCTGGCCATCGGTCAGTGTCTTAATCATCGGACAGTGACCATTGGATAGTGGCTGATCATCGGACAGAGTCTGCCCATCTGACAGTGCCTGACATTCTGACAGTGTTTGACAATCAGACTCTCACAATCTGACCGTCCGTCTAGCTGTCCGAGTGACTGTCCGTCTAGCTGTACGATCGTGCGTCTACTAAGCGACCTTCGGGAGGGCAATAATCGCGGCAAAGTTCACTTAACATAGGTCCGATTTTCATTAAAATATCTACAATTTCAAAATTTTCAAAGCACTGGAAGCGGTAGGATGCTTAACCAGCGCTAATGGTGTAACCGATAAGAAGATTAAACCCGATACAAGTTCAAAACCCGGGGCTGGACAAACACTTTTGCAGATCCAATCAATATTATACTATTATGTAAGCGTTACGAATAATACCAGTACGTCCTATTGTAGCACCACTAGTTTCCCTTATCATTTCATCAGAGATATTACTACTCATTTACATTTCTTTCCGTTTTTTTAAAGACGTCGCCTTGAGGTTATACATATGTCCTTATATTTTTGCACTGTTCACGGTCATGGAATGACTGGGAAAAGGAAAAGCACCTTCAGCAAAAGAAGTCCACGATGACACAAGAACGCAATAACTGTTTATATATCTAGTAAATATTAATCATCATACACACGAATACAATGTATGATAATATTATTTCAACACATTGCATGGTTGAAATGTTTTGAATGAGAAACAATCGTTTACTAATTGGGAAACGCCAAACCTATCTACGTTTTCTTTGTAATGCGTAAACATGTGATATTTCCTTAACGGCGGTGTCTCTAATGCTACTTTCTGCATTTTTGTATCTCTAACACTTTTACACGTGCAGTGTTAATACCGCAACTATCGTAATGCTCGTAAAACCTTCAAAGCCGCGCTCGCACCGCTCCCTCCGGAGTAGCCCCACACACCTGCCGCACCAGCCGCACCCAGCGCCCGCGCCCGTCAAAAACCACTCGGATGACTCGCCAACATCCCAGCAGCGCGACATCCTTGGCTGCATCCTTGAGGTAAATCGACGTAGGAGGTGGCTGGCTGCTAGGCCCTGAAGCGAAGACGGATCTCGCGCGCGGTGGCCGTCCCGCCCCGCCCCGCCCCACCCTACTCCTCCCCGCCCCGCGTTCCCCGCCTTCCCACGACTCCGCCCCGCCCCCCGCGCTCCGCCACGAAGCCCCGCGCCGCACGTCGTCTCACGCCGCGTGCGCGCGCCAGAGAAAAAACAAGACGTTCGAAGTAAAGTTAGATTGCGTTATTACTGTAAAGAATTGTTTCGCGCAGCACGTGTCATGAAGATACCCATTCTTCTTATTGAAGAGGAATTAAAGCTGCAGAGTATCTTTTAACACAACCAATTTATCGTCAAATGTATGAACATTTCAGACAATTTCATACTAAGCATTTTGTAGTGTTTTGGAGAGATTATTGTACACGTATACTATTGAGGTATTTGAAACTTGTGGCAACGATGATCGAATATCTTTTATTTGTTATTGAAGAAAGATTCCTATTATTGCTTTCTTAAATATAAATATAAAAACTATTACAATCTTTATCAATTTTATGAGTGTCTATACGTTGTAGGGAGAAATCAAGATTGCTCAGAACCCTGTAAATTTGAATTAATCAATACTTTACGCAAGGTTTCGTGTAACGCAACCCCTAGAAGACTGTAATATATAGAATGTACCTGCTCTTAAAACAATAATTGTCTATATAACTTTCTCAGACGCCATCTAAGAATTCATACCTTTCCTGCTAACATGGACCAGAACACTAGCTAAACCAGAAAATGTTTCTAGTAAAATCTGTGAATCCTGGGTCTTTTTTCTGAATCCTCAGACTCAGGGTTTGCTCACCCCGAAGTGTTATCACTTTCATGTCGTTATCCAAGCGCGGTTCTTCTCTAATTGTGATCACTCTGCACGTGAATGTTTCGCATCTGCGCGTCAATATATCTCACCCGTGCATCAAGAGTCGACATGAGCAAATAGCCATCGTGTGGTGTCAATACTCCTCGACCTCTTCTGTTAGCGCTGTGAAAAAGCGGCACGCAGCAAAAACGGGCGCGCGCGGTCGAATGGCATGGACGTTCCCACATCTGATAAGTCTTCTCGTTTTCTTCCTCTAATGAGCTTCTTCGATGTAACGAGCAGCTATAATTGCATGAGACGCAAATACAGAGATGACTTATCGCGTTAAAATATGCTGGAATCCATTTTTACACATTACCTGACAAAATGCATTGCAAATGCCTACGCAAATGGTGATCTCATATCTTCAATGTAGATATTTCTACAATTGGTAATGGAAAGACAAAACTCTCTCCGCCGCAAATGTGAAACATATCCTAGGATTCTTGGTTTAATATGTTGAGGAAAAGTCGTCCAATGAGTAGAAGAATAACACATGAGGAACAGTTTAAATATCGATTAATGTTGACGTCATATTTGAAGAATTTCCACAGCAAAGCCATGCTTCAGGCACAGGATGCGTGATCTCGAACGACGCTTTAGTGTGAAAAGCATTGTATTTCTTCACTTAGGTCTTGTTCCAAAATAACTTTTCTTCTTCCAGAGCATCTTTTTCTTTGTTCCCTCTTCCGTTTTCAAGAAACGGTAAAAGATATGCCATTGGTCATAAAGTCAACAAACCGACTGGCATTCTAGAAGATTAGACAACGCGTGTTGAGTTATTTATTTGTACATTATGTCAAATAGCAGTTACAGAGAGTTCAAACATTCCTTATCAAATATATAAAACTAATAACGGTTATAACGACATTGATGCACATAATTGGCGCCTAGAATTCTGAATTATATAGGTTTATTTGTAATTATTATTAAATGCCAACAAGCAGTAAGAAATGGTTTATGGCATTAGGACATACTTCATTTATTGTCCAGAAGCATAGCAAGGAACCACGTTACCGAAAGTATGAATGTACTTTCGGAGTAATTAATGTACAGTGATAATTTCTAACGTAAATATTACATTGCATACTGTATTAAATCACTTCAGTATACAAATTCGACTTTGTCTTAATTTTCAATTACATTTTTGTTAAACAGGTTGATAATAACCGGAAGAAGCCTAATGCCTATTAGGAGAAGACTTTCGAAATTGCTGTTAACGTAATCGAACTCCCTGAATGAATGTGTGAACATTCCTAGGGGTCTATGATTGTACACTGTTGACAAACATAATTAAACTAATCATATATGTTGTACTAGAGAAAAGTAGTGTATGAATGGCCACGATGGTGAACACGTTTAGTGTCAGAGAACTGAAAGGTTAAATGTATTGTTGTAGTGATGGGAGAAATAGTAATAATAATATTGGTAGTAGCAGTGGTGGTGTTGATGGTGGTGGGGGTGATGGTGGTGGAGGTGGCAGTAGGAGTGGTGGTGTTGGGGGCAGTGGTTGGATAGTAGTGTTAGAGGCAGTAGTAGTGGGGGCGCAAAAGAAGAGGTGGCAGTAGAACAGGTAGCAGCAGGTGTTGAGGCGGCAGTAGCAATAGCAGTCATAGCAATGATAGAAATAGCTGTCATAATAGTGTTAGTAGTGGTATTATGTGAACTCCTTAAGGTCCAAGTCAAGAAATTCCATTTTTCGCATTTTTATTGGGTTGATAATCGTGTTCAGCAAGTGGCATTCCATTAACAGCACCAATGGTCAAGGTTTATAGTTACATGGCAATCAATACAAGTTTATGTTGATTGTGGAACCATCCATCTGTTGACAGACAAGTGTTGTAGATGCAAGTTGCTTCATTTTGCCTCTAACTGTTTTTTATCAGTTGGGTGTGAATATTCAACCGGTACCAAAATGATTGAACCATTGACAATTCTTTTTACAAAAAAAAAAATTCTAAGTTCACGCCATTTAGCTTGATCTACAAGTATTGATATTAAAAAGACTCTCAGTTTCTCTAAACCTTTCTAAACTACCGTATGTAAAAACATAATGTACTGCTAAATTCTAAGTACTCCAGTAAAAAAGTCTATATCCCGGAACAAGAAAAATGTGTTATATCCCTTAGATGTACGGAACTCATATTAACCATGTCCAACGTTCAGATATGACTGAAGTACTACACAGCAAGTTCAATAAAATGCTGAAGTGGCAATTTGTCAAGTTATGTATTAATTTTACATAATATACACTTCAAGTACAAGTTCATGAAGAAAATCATAATAGTATGGGATCAAAGGGCGTCAAAATGAAAGATATTAGTATTCGTAATAAAATAACACAACCAAGAATATCCCCAATTATTCACCCCTATACCGGCGAAGGTGGGTCACGACATCAACTGCAGTGCCTCTGACCGGGATGTCCTAGGGTCGAATCCCGACGGTGGCTGGATTTTCGACACCAGTCAGATAGCTAGGTCAGATTAAGATGCTGTCTGGAGGAGACTTCTAGCGGCCGACTGCTTTAATCGGTAGCTTTCCGTGGATTCTCCGATCAACACCAGGGGAATGCCGAAGCACTACCCTAACAAACGGGTCACGGACCGGGCGCGATGTTTCCTTCTTCTTCCTTGTCGTATCCTCACCTCTTATTTACACACGCACACGTAGTATACTATCAAACATGCCGGGAGACCAGTCGGGAGCTTAGCGCTTGTCCCGGACGGAGAACAGCGCCCTGATGGTGGGAGATATCTGGTAGAAAAAAACGCGCTAGCCGACCGCGAACGTCGGCACCGGATCTCACCATCCAGTGGGGGGTAGATCACCGCCACATCTGAGAAAAGCATACACTACATTTAAGGGACTAATGACCTTAGCAGTTGACGCGCCCAGAACCATCAATCAACTTTCGGGACTAATGACCTTAGTAGTTGACGCACCCAGCATCGCTAATCAATCTATCAATTAATTCAGCCCTTCTGGTTACATCATCTAATGGAAGGCAATGGCAAATCACCACAATTTTCACTTGGAATTTGGAAGTCGCAAATACTACTTCCCCGCCTTTGCTCTGTAATGAATGTGGCACTCATAGTTATTCATAAAATCAATATGTACCTTGAAATCACTTGATAGCCAGTAAATTATAGATTACGCAAATAATTATGTGTTAAACTAGGAAAGTATTGTCGATTATAATAGTAGAAACTTGTGAGAATTTCCAAAATTTTGTTTTTTCGCAAAACCTCAGGCTTCCAAGATTGTCTCAAAAATGTACTTTCTAGGTGCCTAAAATAGGTCGTCGTATACAGAAAATATAGGATATAAATTACATGAACAGTTGTATCAGTTCTATTTGAATGGAAAACTGTTTAGTAAAAATTCGAAGATGCGACTGAAAACATTTCAAACGGAACATACTTCAATAGCATAATGCTTTTGCAGCTTAAGCAAGCTGAAGCTTAAAAAAGAAGACTTCGCCTCAATATTGCATTCTACCCTTATGCATGTTCACGGGTATTTAGTCTTGGATATACAAATCACTCACATACATACACATACATACATACACACACACACACACACACACACACACACACACACACACACACACACACACACACACTCAAATTAAGGATACTGTTGGCATTTTTAATTTAAGTCAATTTGTGTATCTGTGATGTCAGTCGGTGCATGAACGTTGTCTTGCGTGTTGCATTCGTAAGGATGTCCTCGAGGTCATTCTCATTTAACGTTGGATTTTATTTTCCAACTTTGTTTAGAATGTAATTTATTTTAGACGAACTGCTCGATAAACTTTGAAAAATATTTTATAATTACAAAATCATTCGTTCGTAAATTTCACAACCCAAATATGAGGTTTACTCGATTCATATCTGAAAGTAAATGAATTTGAAAAAAATATAATTTCATCATGTAGAGTGCAATATTTTTGTCCATAAATAAGTAAATAAAAAATAAAGCATCTTTGCACCCCACATTCTCTCACCTTAGATTGGTCCATCTGATCACAAAATTTCATGCTTGAATATCCGAAAAGTTGTGTACTAAATAGTATGAAAAGTCACTTCTTTGAAACTCTTGGACATTTAATTTCAACACACCAAAATGATGAAAACCGCTGTAGGGGTAGCGTTTCTGCCCTACAGTTGTGGGTTTCAGCTTCAAAGTCTAAGGTAGGGAAGTAATCATCTTGTAATTCTGGAACCTAATTAGGAACCTAATCATAACGTATTCCAATATATTTAAATAATTCTGTGGCTATTAGATAAACTCAAACACGCCATTTTTGAAAAAAATGAGTTATCACCTTATTTCGCAATGGTTTTTCATTTTATTTCATTATATTCAGAAAAACGTTCACCTAATCAAAATAATTGATAAAATCACTAAAATAACGGTAATTTCAGGTAAAACTCATTAACTCCATCAAATTTGTTATAAAAATGAATTAAGAAAACGAATACGTTAAAAATTGATCTAAGTCAATTGAAATACAGCAAATTGACATTAATTGACATATTTCAATGCATTCTTGTTGCAACTACACTCGGCATCCGCCATCTGAAAATGCACTACAAATTGCGAGTTTTTCAAACTGCCATAACTCGGTCAATTTTTGACCGGAAACTAATGAATGTTTGAGTTCTGAAAACGCTAGCTTTTTATCTTGAAGTGCGAGCAATTCGAATAAATTAAAAACGGATCCTATTAGGTAAAAATGTAAAAAAATACGCAAAAAAATCTACATTTTTCTTATGAAATTAATTAATTTATTAATAAATTAATCACTTAAAAAATTACACCAATTCACGATGCTTGTAACAAAATTCACGTTAAACATCAGTATAATTAGGTTTTCCTGTCGAAGAAATTCTTGTTGACAGTCGGTGAAGTGTGTCCGCCTGTTTAGGTTCGTTTAGGCTTCCGTCTTTTCGACGGAATCTCGCTGTCATCTTGAGCTGGACAATCTACGATGATTAAATGCTTATAAATACTATTTGTGAGTTTCATGGTGGAACAAATTGTGAAGTTTACTTGTGAATTAGTTATCTCAAATATTAAAATTAACAAATTTCTAACTTTAAATATGACAAAATCATTGACATATATTGTAAGACATCAACTCAAATCAAAATTAATTTTCATGTCCCGAATATATCAAAATATGTCTAATAAGTTCATTTTATATAGAAAAATAGCAATATTCATCAAAATAAATTATATTACATCGAAATATATTGAAATTTGTTTAATATATCGAAGTATATTGTAAATGTTTGATATATCGATATATATCCAAAGATATCAGCATACATCGAAATAAAGCTTATCTTACAGATATATCAAAATATATGGAGATATATCGAAATATATCGAATTACATCGATATATCTCACTATCGACATATATCGAAAAATGTTTAAATAGGTCGATGAAAGTGAAGCGGAACAGGAAACACTAAAAAAACTCCACGCGTCTACCAGGAAAAACTCATTTACACCAACCCAATCCAGTCAGTTTACATGATTACCGCGGGTGGATCAGATGGGCAAATAATTCTAAAAGCTAGTTTTTCCAATATTCATTAGACATCAAAAAAAGGATCGCACAACGAAGCATTATTTCTGTATCCCAAATCAGTATTACCAAATTTAAAACCTGATTTTTCTCGAATAATGTAAAAGTGCAGTTAATGAGTTTTACCTAATAGCCACAGAATTATTGCATAACCCCTGTGGAGACCAGACCTATTGACGGATACTCTTAGTTATCAGCTATCCTATCAGGAAACGGCACCAGAAAAATCTGATGTAGAATAAATTGAAATAAAAAGAAGTTAAAAGAAATAGTATGAATAAAAATAAGCTTAAAAATTATCACAATATAAAGTAAACGAAAAAGAAGAGAAGGACGAATGAAGACCAAGGCGAAAGAAGAGAAGAAGACCGAGATGAATGAAAAGAAGAAGATCGCGAGATCAATGAAAAGAAGTTGAAGACAAAAAAAAGCAGAAAACGAAGGAAAATAATAAGACGACAACGAAGGCAAATACGAAGGCGAAGTAATAGGAGAAGAAGGAGAAGGAAAATAAGAAGAATACGAAGGAAAAGAAGGCAACGAAGATACAGAGGAAGACGAAGGTAAAGAAAGAGGTGATAGAGAAGGACATGAAGAAAAATAATACGAAGAAAAGAAGTAAGCAAAGGTGAGAGATGAAGAAATTAGTCATTTGCCTAAACACACCGAGGTAAATTCACTCCATGTCTTCCACCAAAGGGACAGCCGGGTTCCGATACCGGCACTTAGCTGGCGTGTGCCATCCGCGAATTCTCTCCCCCGAGGATGCCCCCCCCCCCGCGGCTTAGGGCCACGTGAGAAGGCTTGGGTGTGAGTTGGGCAGGCGCCACCCACCGGCAATGACCGATGGGCTAATCGAACCCAACACGCTTCTTTCCACACAGCTGCTCAACAGCTTACTGATAGGAATATTTTTTTGAAGATTAGAGACTCAAATGTACCTTCAGAGGCAGATAACGTAATCATCTTCCTCTATAAAGATTAATACTAAAAAATAGATGAACAGCATGAATTACATAAACGGTGGCTCTGAAATATGTCTACGTGGACATATCTCATGAAATGTGAAAGAAAGCCGCTTGCTTCACGACCAGCTCTCAAAGAGAGTGCATTCGAGAATACGTTACGAAACAATAATCGTCGTGAAACTAGCCTGTTAACAAAGTCATGATATATAAACAAATAAATGAAAGAATTGTTACAAACAATCATGAGCGGCATTTGAAATCAATTATTTGTTGTATTAGCAATTATTGATCTTGCACAGAACACTGGATGTTTACACAGCCAGTGAGTCGGGGAGGAAACGATAAGAAGTCCCTTGTGTACGTCAGTACGACCAGACACCCCAAGGCCTTCCAGGCAGCAGTTCCGTATCACAGAATCTATTTGGGTGCAAGATTTCTGGAAATTTTGGTGTCATCAAGATAGCTGTTTTCGGTGCTAGTGGATGCGAGCTTTCAACGATTAGTCTTTCCATAAAATAAGGTAGCTCTCTTAGTTCCTTAATATATACTTAAGGAAGCATTTCAGTATAAGAGAGAAGTCATAAATACCTTTGACACAAGACAATATACCACAACACAATATGTATTAGACCAGACGAAGATTTATATTTTGAAATACCATATCCAACAGAAAGCGAACATTCCTGTAGAGATTTCATAACACGTCATGTAATACTACATACTTGTGTGTCTTACCAATATTAACATATTTTTAATTTCATGAACTGTGTTTGATCTCAGAAAAAATATTTTTCAGGGTTCTTATCGTATTGGAAACACCTGTAGTCAAGAGATTAATATTCATTCGATAGTATGGAGGGAAATGGATAACAATTTCTGCCTATAGATTACAAGATGTGTAATCTCAATTAAAAAGATGTAGTGGATTGAGTGGCACAGAAGATTGCCATCAGAGTGACTATGCCGTCGCGAACTTATCTCTACATGATTATTAGAGTTTCCAAGCTCCCTCCCTTGTCCAATGAGTGCTGGTATCTCATCAGGTGTCCACGTTGTTAGAGGGGGTGCTGACCCAGTCATCTCAAAGCCCTAGTAACCGTGAAACATGGGCACGACCATTGCTCGAGGTGTGCTTCTGTTTACCTTTGCAATGTATGACAACCTTTGTTAGCAGCATTCCTGGGAGAAACCATGTATACGCGACCTGAGAGTGGGGACGAGAGATAATGTAGGGGTTTTCGGAATAAGGAAGTCAGTAAGAAGATTATAGACCTAATAAGAACAATAACTGGAAAGTCATGTATATCACTATTTTGTTTTTCAAGTGAAATAAACATCCATTCCGAAAATTCAACTTGCATTATTCTGAGTCAAATTCACACGGACCGGTCAGCCAAAATTACCAGGGAGAGTACAGGTAGGTTAGGGGAAGGAATATTAGCACAATAGGAAATTAGTATATAAACTGAGATGGCCCTAATTAGAAAAAAAACTGTTGTCTTAATACATAATACATTGATAATAATTTGCTACTGAGCGCGTCGCAAGCAGCTGTTCTCAGGCTGAACGAGAACATCTATGAATCACATGGGCAATGACTCATAGCGAATTATCTAAGCTGCCCACTGTAGTTTATATTATTTTCGTTGGGTATCTAAAGATTATCCTCTAAATATTGGTATATTCATTTACGTATTATAGAATATTTTAAAACTCAAAGTTGTTACGTTTTCTTGGTTCACCTGGGTTGTTGCACCATGTGAAAATGGCCTAAGGATCGTTGTGTTTAGATTTACCAATTATTTAACAATGATTCCTTATTTGCATCAACTTATTACGGTGATATTGTATTAATTATTCACCATAAAATTATTTGTGCAAATACACTATCGTTTACAATTTATAATATTTGTAATATGAATTTTAATAAAAATAAAATTTTGTTGAAAATCATATTTCCAGGAGAGAGAACAGTAAATATTCAATTCAGAACAACAAATAAAATATTTCGATTTCTCACAGTGACTTAAAAGAAAATTGGTAAAATGGCAAGTTTGATCATTTTCACCAGTCATGCATCCTTTAATTAGATACTGTATTCAAGCTATTAACTTCATGAAGTATTTTACAATTTCTCTTATTATTATTCACAATGGTGTGGTTCCCTGTTTTCGCTTGCCACTTGGTATAACCTCATCTGCTAGCGTTTATAATCTTAAGATGTCGTGTGAAAATAAAATGTTCAATCCCTCTGTTTTAAATTATCAATAAATATTCCGAAGCGTTTCACGCTGCGTAGCATCCCCTTCCTTTTCCAGGCCCACGGAGAGTCACGTGCCGAGCGTCTGGCCCCTGCCTTATCGAGTGTTCTATTTTTACTCGTGATCCTTTGGTAATTTTGCTGCAACTATGTTGTCCGCCTTTGTTACACACACAGCCCAAGCTTGGAATGTTGCGAGTGCTGAGACATCCTGCTGCGAGAAGTGAGTTCAGAAGGAGCGGTTGTGCGCATTATACTCGCAGATTTTCATACTCTGGACATCCAGTACACACGTTACGGTTTTGTACTTCATGCACTTCATAAACATTTACATATTTTTCTCTTTTGTACATTTTTACAGTTGTACTTTTCCCATAATCGTGTTTACGCGGGTGGGAAATTAAAATTCATTTTTCTTTCACTACGGCCATATATTTAATAACATTCTTTTAACTAATTTCCCATTTTCTATTTATTTATCGTACAAGATATTTCAAAGTTTAATGCCAAGTTCGTGCTTCATTTTTTATCCTAAATTATTACATATTGATTTGAGATTGTTGAAAACGAATTCACGTATGAAAATACGCATTAAAAATGTATCAATCAGGAAAGTAAAACCAAACGTTTTCAAGACGATCAACGCGGAAAAAATAAATGAATTAGTGAGTATGCATCTCTTAAATAACGTTGCTTAACGTGCATCAAGTCTAAATTTACATAAATAGACATGTGCTGAAGGTATCGCAAAATAGTTAAATTTCGGTGATTCTACAAAAATATTTCTCCTCAATATATTTCCTTCTAAATTCTCTGTGAGCCCGTTAGACGGCATTAAGCCACGCAAAAGAAATATTCAAGTGTGTGAAGTAGCAAACGGCATCTAAGCGTTGCCCACGATTCCTACGGAACAGGGAAGTACGTGTATCCGTAGGACTATCGCGTTTGTGGTCGAGAGAGGTGTGCGTCACATACTATGTGGAGCCAGACGCACTGCCGCATTACGTACTGTAGATCAGTCATGGCAAACGAGTTTATTCGACAGGAAGATCAAAGTACATTATGCTACACAGAATCTACATTTCAACTCCCACAGGCCACTGACAATGTGGTCAATTATTACCACATCTAAATGATGTTCCAAGGTTACCACGAACCTTAATCCACGTATTATTGTTCTGTGAATACAGTCAACTCACCGACAAAGCTACTTTTCCTACGCAGATCACAGCTTCGCTTAAGAAACTAGTGGTGCCAAAACAGCACGTGTTTTTTCGCCTGTATTTTCACGCAAAATTACGCAAAAGGTACTACAATTTTGAAAAATTCTACATGATCTTATTTCAAAATCTACGTTTAAGGAATCTATCTACGTCTAAGGAATTAATCTACGGTAAAGGCAAAAATCTCCATCTTTAACATTTTTATTGAAGGAAGACTCCGAAAAAATTTTGAACTTTTGCAATTTTTGAAAAATCAGGGTTTTCAACCAACATGAAACCTGCACCATTCTCTTCAACATCCTTCACATTATCCAACAACAAAATTTAATAAAAAAAAGATGAAGCTATTATTTAGAAAATTTGGATAATGTCCCAGGGGTTTCATGTAAAGAAGCCCCCAAAATTAAAATTTCGGTTTCAAATTAACAGGACCGCGACAGCAGGCAGAACGATTGGGGAATATGAATTTTGAAAATAATCGACTGAATGGTTTGACCGCTAGCGTTGTTTACAGAGGGACAGAAGCACAGACGGAGAGACGTTTTGCCATCAATAGAATTTTCGATATCAAGGACCCACAAAACATGGATTCTGGCTACACCACTTGTTAGAGGATTTTTTTTTTTCTAAATTTTAGCAACTGGCTTTATCCACATTAAGCACTGACGAGCCCTATAAAAAGGTATTTTGTGCCAAAAATTCACCATTTGTTCGCGCAGCATTACGTAACTTCCTCTTTACTCCGTAGCAAGAAAGTAAAGGTATTTCGTAGATTAATTTTAAAGAACTTTATTTAATGTAAGAGAAATCATATTAATTGTACGAACCACTGAAACAATGGAAAGTGGATATACAGAAATTGCTTTCCCACAGTAAAAAAACGTTTAAATGAACGCATACGAATGTAAGAAAGGTTATAAAATTTTCTTACTTTTTGCGTATTAACTTTTCAAGAGTTGTCATACACTTATTACAAAAATCACTCAATAGTACACAATAAATATTTCAGAAAAGTAAACATAACTTTTCATCCTCTCTAAGTTCATTTATTTTCCACAGTTTGGGAGTAAACAAAAACTAAGAAAAAATTACGTAAAATATTGTTGTAGCAAAAGAGAGGCAAGGTCTATCGATGACAGTGCTACAGAACGGCACAGACTTTCTCATACTAGATTGTTCCCTATGCTAATTAATCTGGCCTTGCATTCCGGTTCTGCTTTCCCAAGCTGCTACCTATCGGCGCCTGAAGGACTTTTTTTCACATTTTCTCAATTTTGTATCCCATAACAATAGTACTGAAATATGACTAAGAATATTATAGAAATAATAGAACCGGTCCAATATGTAAAGTTGCATTTAAAAATTTTGAGCCGTTCTTGAAAAACTGAGTTATCGAGAAATTTCATAGGAAAACTTCCGGAGCACATACTTTTACAACAATGTATAAAAAATCCGTAATGTAAATATTAACTGTGCAAGAAATATTTTAAAAGAATTATCTTTGTGTACATGTCAAAACAATACATCAAAGTGGTGATTATGTCGAGTTATTCAGTGCATTTAGCTCCTCCAAAAAGCTTAAAGACAAATGCTTTATACACAAAAACATTGTATTCCAATAATTCAGGTATAATGCAAAAAAAAAACAAGTAACAGATTGACAATGCTGCCATTTCAATTATCAAAACATACGAATAGGGAATAATTTATTTAATTGAAGAAAATATACCTTCTACCCTTAACGTGTCCCATTTAGTCTGATGGTCTTTACCCCCTCCTTCTAGACAGGGGACCATTCTCAGGTGCCTAGAAGTTCGGCTACCGTGACTCCCAGCCCCACGCTCCACGCCCCACATCTACACCACAAGTCTCACGTCCGACGCTCCCACATCTCACGCCCCCACGCCCCACCTACCACTTCCGCCCCCACCCCCACGCACCCACGCCCACACCCACCGCGTCCAGCCGCGTCCGCGACTGCGCCCCGTCCGCCCGCGGAGCGACGCGGCGGCGTTC
This sequence comes from Acheta domesticus, assembly GCA_031308135.1. NCBI lineage: Eukaryota > Metazoa > Arthropoda > Insecta > Orthoptera > Gryllidae > Acheta > Acheta domesticus. Next base: position 62,511,974 of record JAHLJT010008446.1, on the reverse strand, counting down.
ACCTGGCGCCGACGAAGGCTTCCCGGAAGGCGTGGTCCCCCGCGTCGCGCCGCGTCGCGTCGCGCCGCGCCGCGCGCTCCTTAACGTCACCGCGATTCCGCTGACTCGCGCTCGAACCAAGGCGTGAAGACACCCCGCGCCGCCTCGCACCGGGTAAGCTCTCGTCCTCCAGCTGCCCGCGCCGGGGCCCGCTCTGCGACCCGCTGCCGCCGTCATCGCCTTGCTGCGCTTTGCACGTTTCGCACTGTTTGGGAGCAATTACAGACGTCACGAAGACCTTCGCCCGCGAGCATCGTAAGGGAAATGAAAAGTAGCGTCATTGTCCACGAGTTCGTCGCAAATGTTTCCGGGAGGAAAAATGTATCTATGACCAGAAGTGGAATTGTGTCACTGGGAATAGATGTATTAATTTGTAATTTCTTGAAAGTAAATAAAAAAAACAAGGAAACGTTTTTAACCCTGTTAACTAAATGAACATACAATAAAGACAATTATTTAGCACGAAAATTGATTGGGAAGAGATTGTTGGATTTTATATGAAAATACAATTGTGAATACTGATACATATTTTTCTTCTCTACAAGACATTTTTAAATGTTTGAATTTACACAAGAACATTCTTGTTGAAACATATCAGATAGTCCAACTTGGTGAAATACAGACATTATAAAATATAAATTTGGATAATTATTAATTCGTATTTTTAAACTAGATTCCTTACTATATATTTAATCAATTCGTATTATATTTTAGTCAAAATAATAAAAAATCCAACTAGATTCCTAAGTAACGTTTTGACACCGCAGATTGGAATCTGCAACATTTTGCGATGGTTGCTGTTAACTTTCTAGGACAATGTCCTTATGGACGTCATCCTTCTTTAGCATTGTCCCTAACAATGAGTAACACACTCATGTGCATAATCCCCACCCCCATCCTCGATGATGCATCTACAGCACCTATGGCATGTCGTCGCTTCTGAGTAACCACCACCCGCAATTCAGCAAATTTTTCTACCGTAAGACGACACTGTCGTCAGTGTATCCGTCACCTTCGCGTTATAGCAACAGCTTCGAAGCTTCAAATGTCTTGCCTTTTTGATCTTTTTTCCTTGGATTGTGAGTCATGATCTCACAGTCCACGGCAAGCGCAACGTGTATGTGACTCAATCAATGCAGATGTAGTTTACTTTGTACTTTGACCGCCTGCTGAGAAATCTTAGAATCAGATGTTGCCTTGCCGAGAGAATCATGTTTTTTGTTTGGAGATATGTTTTGTATTTCTTTTCTCCGTACCAAACAGAAATGTTCAGCTATTGCTCCCGCTCTAATAGAATTGTTTCTGCAGATGAAAGGACATTGATGATCGAGGAAATAATCACTACCTGATAACCTTTCTTGTTGTTTATCTATTCAGAAGAAGGATAAGAGCTGCGCTACAGAATTATAAATCACAAGTATAAAAAGAAGACTGACAGAACAAAGCTGACCACTAGGATCTGAAACCTCAATCTGTGCTGGAAAATCGGGCCAAGAACGGCGCGAATGACTGATTTCGAACAGCCTTCTAGCGGTCGCCAGCCGCCTGTCTCATCATTAGTCTCCTTCCATTCCACTCAATTGTTTGAGGTCATGGGAGTCACTTCCGCATTAGATTTATTTGAATGAGATTGGATATCTACTGGTTCCTTTTAGAGTGGTTAGAGTTGTTCACAATTAATTTACTTGTGTATGCATGAAGTATTCAGTAGTTGAGCTGAGGAGCAGTTTCATATCTTACATAATTAACATTCAACCGCTTAGCTTAGAGGGGTAGAAAGTTTAAACTACTTTTTAATGAGACGAGTAAAATTAGTAAAAATGTATCCATATAGTCCATTAACATGGTAAGGCTGTTGCCCTCAGCATGAGAGGGACAATGTATAGGCAATTTACACAAATGTTTTCTTTGAAATTCAACACAGAAATTACACATTTATGACACAAAAAGCATATGGGACACAGGATAACAAAATAAAAAATTGATGGGCATTTAAAAAACAAATTATGTTTTCATCAATATCCGGCTTTCCTCCGTTTCAGTTTCATAACATTTTGTTCTAATTTGAAGAGAAATTATGTAATTAGTAATAATGATATTTAAATATGTACACAAGCGGGTATATTTTGCAGCAGTCCTTAGTTTTACAATACAAAAAATAGACCAAACAATTTATGAAATAAATACTTTAAGTGAGATTTTTACTTTCTCACTACGGAGTAGAGAGAAAGCTTTGTAATGATGGACAAAAAAACGGTGAATTTGAGGCAGAAAAACTCTTATTACAGGGCTCTGGTATAAAAAAAGTGGATAAATCTAGTTGCTAAATATAGACAAAAATCCTCTTAACACGTGGTGTAGTCATAATCCATGTTTTGTGGGTCCCTGATAACGAAAAATCGAATTAGAAAAAACATCTGTCTGTCCGTCCGTCCGTCCTTCCGTCCGTCCGTCCTTCCGTCCGTCCGTCAAAAACGCTAGCGGTTAAACCATTCAGCCGATTTTCTTCACTACTGATACTTCCCAATCTTGTGGCTGATGTCGTGACCCTTTCAATTTGAAGCCAATATTTTAATTTTGTGGGTACTTTACCTGAAGCCCTGGAACATTTTCCAAATTTTCGAAAAAAATTGCTCCGTCGATTTTTATTAATATTATTGTTGGATATTGTGAAGGACGTTTAAGAGAATGTCGCAAGTCTCATGTTCTTTAAAACCCTCGATTTTTCGAAAATTGCAAAAGTTCAAAATTTGTTCGGATTTTTCGCACAACTAAAATATTAAAGATGGCATTTTTTTCCCTTAATGAAATCTGTTCCTTAAAGATAGATTTTGATCATGTACAATTTTTCGAAAATTTTAATACTTTTCGCGTAATTTTACGTGAAAATACGGGCGAGAGAGTGCTTGCTATTTTAGCCCCACTTGTTCCGTCTGCGTTACGATATCACGACTAAGATGCTTTCCTCTCACGATAAATATTATACTTGTCTCATTTTATGTTTTGTTTCAAGACTCATGTTTTTATAGTGTGTGTTATATTAAAGTTTCAAATATCAAATAAGATTGCGAAATCAAAATAACTTTTCCGAACATGAACTACAAACCTAGTTTCTTGAAGTAGGAAGGGTTTTGAGTGTTTATGACATCGCTAAAAGAAAAAGTTAAATGTCATCGCATGGATTTTTATTTTGTAACAATTTTCCTCGGTTGCCACAGTAATCAACTTCGATACAATCATATGGTAAATGCGGCTCATTTATCTACCCGCCTGTCCATCTACCTAATTTCAAGCCGTCACCTGCTTGCACTCAGAGTTCGGGTCCCGATTCGTTCGAAAAAATCTTTTTGCTAAATTAAATCCATATGATGAAATTTCGTCTCATTCTTTTAAAGAGCAGCTGTTTACAATGATGAATGTTATTAAAATTGCATTCCGACTACTCGGTAACGAGATTAATTCTGTAATAGGAATACATTGCAATAATTCGTAGTACAATAACGAGTGATACATTCCATATCTACACCAGGACTTTCCACAAATTCCTAGACGCCATGTGCCACGAGAAGAGACATGGAAGCTGGTTGAAACACGCAAGCTCGGCACGTGCGACAAGAAGCTATGCCGCCGTATCAAATAGTTTTCGCAGTAAATAACGCAAAAAGAGTTGCTGTTTTTCACTGGCCGATAGCGGTTGCTGCTTGTTAAGTTCCATTGCTCCCCGAATGTTTCCATCCAATTAGAGCGCGCCTATAATTGATGCCAGCATAGCAACACAGCACTAGGAAGAGTAACGCCTAGACGATGAGCGCCAATGACACACTCATTGCGTGGTCTTCAGGGATATTCCAAGATTCTTCTACTTATTCTCCAGTTTTCCTTTCACAAGAAATAGCACAAATTTGCATTCTGTAAACATGTTTTGTCTAGATCACTTTCTAATCCTATGCTTGACATGGATTTTAAAAAATCTTGAACTCTGCACATCTGCCGAGAATTAGATATTGATAAGTATTGAGAAATATTGGAAGGAAAATTTTAAAAAACACAATTTCCGTAATATTGTGAAATATTCTCTATTTCAAATAAACACAATTTATTTATGTAAGAAAAGACGTAATTCCAGTCAATGAAACAATGCAGTGAAGTTTGTTATAGAGCGTTCAATAAGCCATAATTACAGAACTTCCTACTACTATAATATTCATGAATTTTTATTTCAGAATTACATTGTTTTTGAAAGACGGATTTTTACATGAGTTCATTTACAATTTTTCAAAAATAGTAGTTTTTTGCGTAATTTTGCGTGAAATATGGGCATTTTTAACAATATTTTAAAACGTTTGCAAAGTTTTTCTTTAATGTTTTTCTCGAACAGAAAAAAAGTAGGCTCATAAAAACGGTGAAGATTCCATTTTATGTGAATTTTCCATATACTTAAAAGTTGCAAAAACTTAATACTGCAGAGCTAAAATATTGATACTAAAGCTTTTTTTCCTTACTGAAAACTCTGGTCTACAAAATAGATCTTGAAATACGATAATGTACAATTTTTGGAAAAGTAGGTTTCGCATAATTTATGCTTGAAGTAAAAGCAATTTATATTTTTTCTGGAAAAACGGCTCCAAATTTATTTACATCGTTTCTTCGAAAAGGCAAAGGACGTTTAACAAACGGCGCAGATCATTGTTTCATTAAACTATCTCAATTTTCAAAAATTGCAAAGGTTACAAATAATGTAAGAAAGTATATAGTAAAAAGTATGCATTACTCTTGTTTATTCATGCTTTTTTAAATTGAAATTGAATGTGGGAAGTTGATCAGATATAAAAAACACTACAATAACTAATTTCAAAACAAGAAGCCATGAGATTATTTACATTTTGATATGCGAAGGAATGTTTACCTGTACTTAAGCAAGAAATAACGTAAACCCCGTGGACACAGAAAATTTATACACTAAATGTGACAGTTATTAAATGACTTCTTGATAAATATTTGAAGGTTAATTGGAACGAGATGGAGAACAGATATAGGGCGGACAATTTTAAGAAGTTATACAGATATCTTTAAAAACGTGTATTAAACCCAAGGGCAGAGATCGATTATAAATATCAGACTCCGGCTAATTACCACTCATCTTCTTCTACACTTTCTCTTCACTAAAAAATGAACGAAAGAAAAAATCGAATCCCTTTACTCTAACGTGAGTGAATGGTAATTTTCTAATATAAGTCGCATAGATAATCCTATTAGTAAAACTGTTGCTCACATTTCTCAAAACAATTGCTCGTGCGCCTCACAAAAACTCGACACGTGTTGGCCGGCAGGCGATAGGTCGCGCTTTGGCCGCGACATCGCTGAGTCGTCCCCAATACCCCGCCCTCGGCCCCGGACCCCGGGCGGGGCGTGCCGTTGGGAAACTGTTTTGCAGACGAGACAGGCTCTTCGGCAACTTTCACGTCGGGGTTCGGGCATGCCGCGGGCCTGGTCTACCGCAGGCGCCGCGGCGCAGGTACCAGTGACTAAGGAGGCTGAGCCGTCAGCCGCGTCCCTCGCTGATAACGAACGGCGAAAATAAGCCGTACATTGAGTGTCCATTCTTTTAACCTAGAAGGCCATCGCGCAACAGACCTCGGATATAGTGACGTCATGTACGCAGCTAAATGGTTGCCTTTGAAAGCAAAAATGCAGAGCGGTTTAAGCGTGGTGCTCGAGATGAGTCACGCGGTTATTTTCATGCCCATGTAGGAAATCGATTTCACAGTCGCAATTGCGAATATCTTTGGAGAAGTACATTTGTATAATGAGGATATCGTGAGTGCCACTTCCCAACATCTTTCAATAATTAACACAATAATTGTTTGAACTAAACGATAGGAGGGAGTATTATCGAAAAGTCGTAAATCATTCTAAATCTAATTTTGATACTTTCCGACTGGAGCACGATAATGATAATCTGTTGTCAGTATTCTCCGTCGCCGTTGGAAAGAAAAGTTACAATTTTAGATAAGCTTTAGAGATAATTTCATGGATAATTGTGCATTAATGATATCAAGTTAAGAAAATCGAGACTTGTTAATAACATCCATAATATCGCACAATATAAGAATGATAACCGAAATGTATGAATAGTTGAGATAAAGGTTTTAAGGTTATTGTCATCTAGTGCATATAAACAACCTACTAATATTTTTTGGACGAAACGGAAGAAATTGAAATGTTTCAGGAAAAACTTTAATAGCATCGAAATATTAAATAACTCTTAAACGTACAAAATATGCAATAATAATTACATAAAATGAAATGTGATTGAATTACTGTTTTTATAAGAAAACTAAAAATAGTTATTTATAATTTGAGATATTTAATAATTACAGAATCTTTCAAACGAGATACATAAAACTAATGAATAATTCAATCATAAAAAAATCAATTTATCAGATATATTAGTTTCATTTATTAAATAACATTTTTCACTTGTCTCCAGGTACCTTAATAAGACCAGAAACTCACGTGCCTTGACATTAGCAGAAATAAAACTTTATACACGTGTATGAGATCTTGGAACAATAAGGGTCATGAAAAACATTTAAGAGCCTCAATAAATACTTTATTGTTATCAAATACGATTTCATATTTTTCTGCAAATGTTAACGAAAATCACAGTCCGCCAATTATATTATAGGACGCATTAAACTCAAAATAATAGACTTATTGTACAGAAAAATGGACAAGAATTATTATTTCTAATCTTAAATAGATTTATTCTCATGAGAACGTAGCAAACAAACAAATGGTGTATTCACATTTCCGACTACTTCATTGAGGATTTACTAAAACCATCAAATAATTTGGAAAACATTACAGCGATTTTACCGTTCCTTCTTTCTTCGATGAATACCTTTACCCATAACATACTCTTTTATCACACATGCATTTATACACAATTCACATATTTGTGCTATTTGTAAGTTCTCAATAATTTCAATCATTCAACAATTAGAAAACTTATTTTACATGTAAATTGCAGACCTCGCATGATCAAATTTCAGATATTCGTACGATTTTCGCTATGCTTCAAAACATTCTATCGTGAAGGAATCATGAGATTTCTGATGTAGTGTGTTTTTTCTTAAACTGAAATATGTTAAAAAAATAGCAAATGCAGCACTTGTGTATACTTTCAAAATGCTACTTTATATTTAGTTTTTTTTATTATTACCGGTGCTTGTTATATTTTCAATAGAGAATTCGACTTCAGTATTTGATTATATAACAACTATCTATTCATAAAAACACATAAGATACGCTTGATCTATAACATTGGCACAACGCCATTTGGTGACGTTCAAGATCGTCGTGAAGCCTAGCTTCACATTGCTGTGAATTTATAAGTATTAATGTTGTACTTGCATCCTTGTACGCAAAGGAAGCGACCCGATCTAACCTCCAGTTTTATTTTGCTAACTTGCGCTTGTTAACAACACATTCTTTGAATTTCAATGAATGTCTGGCGATCCCCCATGGCCGAGATCGCTAAAACAGTAGTGTCGTAGGGATCTCGGACCGAATGATGAGTTCGGGTCCCGCCTCGGGCATAGTTGTTCGTCCTTTCACTCTCTGTCATCACTTTATCATGTGATCTTCAGTTACCATAACGTCAACTCCAATAGTGATCTCTAATGATCTAGATGTTGATGCGACCTTATATAGCCAAAGAAAATGATTATCTGTAATCATCACATCACTGTTTGGTTTCACCCGAAATCAGTTGTCAACATGTCACAACGTAAATGTATTGTCGTCTTCTCAATTTACCCTTATTAATTAATTTATTTATAACATGCCAGACCATTTTCTTACGGTACAAGGTAGTAACCTTTGCACGTAAAAGGTTACGAACGCTACCTACACCTGCTTTCAATATTCTTTTCATTTAATACTTATAGTTCTTTTGCAGCCACGTGTCAATTGCATTTAGACTGAAAAAGAGAAACTCATTAATGTATAGATACCGCAGAACTTCGTAATAGAGTCATCGATATAGTTTTTGTCCTCAATTGCAGGAACTCGGGGAGACTTGGGAAATTCTAATATAAGCCCATATATCTTCAAGTAAATTATCTTGAATATTTACTGTTCACGGCTTGATGTATAAGAACATATTTTCCGATACTGAAATTAATTTACTCTTTGGAACAATCACAATTTTCTTCGTGGTTTCAGCCGAGTGGTAGTTCATATTAGATTTATAAAAGAGGTAATCAGACCACCATTATAAATTTGTGTATTTAATACATTATACACATATGTACATAATCTCAGACATGTTTCAGAGAAATTTCCCCATCTTCAGTGGTATACAGGCAACATTAAACCAACACGGAATACATATCTAAAACATTAACAATAACAATTAATATAATGTATTTTTACAAGTTTTTTAAATTACTGATTTAAGATGAAAACATTCTTACTCAGGTAACGTGATCATATATTTACACATTATATATACACAGGTTAGCAGAATTCACTGACTATATTAGGTAGAGAAGCCATGTACATATGTGTATAACGTGTTAAATACACTAATTTCTAATCAACAATCAGACTTCAATATTTTTAAAAAGAACTACATTTATTACAGCACAACTCACTTATACATATTATTATTTACAACACTGCAGCAAATTTGCGTTTCATTTGAAAAATTTGCACCGGTTTTTACGAAAATGGCGTTTGAGTGCTACTGTAAATTCGAAATTTGAAGCTCTTTTTCACAGAAAATATTTGAGTTTTTGAAAACCATTTGAAGTCATTTAAGGTACTTTAATTCATAAATACAACAGTGGGTACAAATTGCTGGAAATGTGCATATTAAGGCGAAGTGAAAGATCTTTCAAAAAAATTACACTTGTGTAATTTTTGAAAAAAAAACAAAAAATACCCCAAAATGAACTTTGCGTCTTATTAAAGAGTCCAATTAGCACTATCCGTTCGAAAATTTTGAAGAAAAAAATATGAAGCCATTTTTGAGAAAATGGCGATTGAGCGTTTCTGAAAATGCGAAATTTGAGCTAGTTTTCACACAAAACGGTTGAGTCCTCGAGAAACGTTATATGATATTATTTACAGCATATGTTCTCATAAATATAATAATGTAAACAAATCGCCAAAAAAACAAAAGTAAAAAATATATTTTTGTGATTTTTGAGAAAACAAAAGAATAGAGCAATATGGCTTTTATGTCATCTCATAGAGTACATTTAGCACTATCCCTACGAAAAGTTTAAAGAAAAATATTAGAGCCATTTTTGAGAAAGTCTTGTTTATGTAATTTTTAAAATTGCATATATTGCATGCAATTCGCATATATTGCGAATATATTGCATGCAATTTACATATATTGCGCGGAAAAACTACTAAAATTTAAAAAAAAAACGTTCCTGACCCTAATGAAACAATTAATTGTGGACAACAAATTTCAGTGAAGGAAAAATCTCTATCTTCAATGTTATAGTTGTAGGAAGACGCCGAAAAAATCCAGAATTTTGCGTTTCGAATATTCAGAGTTAACCGTAAAAATCGGACCTACGTCACCTTGATAAGTATATTTTACTGTATTCTTACAAGAAATGTTAAAGAAAAAAATTTGGAGCTGTGTTAAAGAAAATTTTGAATGTCCAGGGTACTTCATGTAAAGTACCGCCAAATTTTGAAGAAAGTTTTCCAAAATCGAGGCGCCTCGAGTGGACCCGATCGAACGGGGAATATCCATTTTGGAAGAAATTGTACGTATGGTTTAGGCGCTAGTTTTGTTCACAGACCTGACAGTCCAGACGCACAGACGGACGGACGTTTTGAAATAAACACCTTTTTCCGGTATCAGGGGACCCCAAAACGTGTATTTCCGTTAAAATCTCGAAATCGATTTTCCGCAGCATTACATAACTTTCCCTATACTACGTATATTAGTCTGTATATACGTACGTATACGGGAAAGTAAAAACACTAATTCTAATTGTGGTTTGATTACCTCCTTTATAAACTTAACAATTACAATTATTGCGAATTTTCAATTCTAAAAAAATTATCACTAAATTGAAAAGAAATCTTCCATGCGAACTAATCAGTTCACAAGACCAACAACAACGAATAAAATTTGTCAAGGTTGATTAATTGAATGATAGGTGTTTCCGGGAACGTCAACTGCTTATGGTCATTTGTCCCATTAATGTAGTGAATGTTAATGTAGTGAATTCCTCGTCAGATTGTGAGATACGGCGCCGAACTACACTTCGGCTGGCGGAGAATATCTCCATGTAGGTATCTCCCTCGCGAGGCACCGCCCTACCCGTGAAAAGCTCTAGACTCCCGACTGGCCTCCGTATATGCTTAGTCGTGTAGTTCAGGTTTGTGTTTGAGAAAGGGGAGAGATTAGGACAAGGAAGAGCTAGGAGAGACAGCGGGCGGTTCCTTAGTCTGATAGTCCTCGCGGGCGGTTCCTTAGTCTGATATTGATCGGATAAACCACGGGAAAACTACCGAACGGAGAAGCGGGGCGTTAGAATTCTCCTCCAGACAGCAACTGAATTCTATCTAGCTATGTAGCTTGAGTTGAAAATCCGCCCACCGTCGGTACTCGAACCTATGACTTCCTCATTTAGAGTCGCTGCAGAAAAGCAACGAATTAAATTAAGGTAAAAACAAGCGTCTTGACAAATACTGAACAGTTCACACTGTTCCCGATCGCATAAATTACGATGAAGGTATTAGTATGAATGAACTCTCGACTAAGTCAATACGCCTTATTGTCTTCCACAAAACAATAAACAGAAAAACGGCAACAGATTTTCACCTTTCACTGATAAAACGGGTTATTTCTGGAAGAATATTACCGCAGACAAGAATATCTACTAATAAATCCTTTGGCCAAGTGTGTTTGAGAGTACAACCAATGAAACTCTCCTCGGGAGGAAATTTGTTGTTGCCACTTCTATTATTAGTGAGAAAAAAATCTAATGGAATCAAATTTCTGTCAACAATAGGCTAGAAAGTAGCACAAGCGGGTTCTCTACATATGGGAGAAAGAGTCTGTAAAGCATAGATTGGAACTCGGACAGCCATAACGTCTCTCATCAGCAGGATTATCTAATAGCGAAGTTTTTTCAATATTGTACTTTTGCAATGATAACTTTTTGCAATTTTTCGAAAATACCGCGTTCGCCGAAAATGGGGCCAGCACCACTTTTTACCGTCTTTCGACACATGCGAGAAAAAAAAGTAAAGAAAAATATGTGGAGTCCTTTTCGAGAAAATATTTTTAATGATCTGTATTTCATGCAAAATCAAAGCAAAAACTATTTATATTTACGAAAATTTTATATTGTCGTATTTTAAAATCTGTGTTTAAAGAACAGACTATATTAAAGACAAAAGTACGTCCTTCAATATTGTAATTGTAGAAAGACGCCGAAAAAAATTAAACTTAAGTAATTTTCGAAGAATCAACATTTCAACGAAAATGATACCCGCGTCATTCTTTATTGGCTTTATATGGTATTCCAGGAGAAAGTTTAATCCGAAAACTTTGGAGCTACTTTTTAGAAAAGTTTGAATATGCAATAATGGTTCCACGTAAAATATTCCCAAAAGTAAAAGTATCCATTTCCAAGTAGTAGATCTCCACTTCCTTTAAATCGATCGGGGAATATCAATTTTGAAGAACGATTAGGCGCTAGAATTGATCACTCACAGACGGACAGACATAACTTTGGTCGCCAACGATTTTTCGGTATCAAGAATCCACAAAACATGAATTCTGACTACACGATGTGTTACAGGAAGTTATCGACTATATATATAGGAACAAGATTTATCCTCAGTTGTCGACCGGACGTCGTCGAAGGTGCGTGGATGCCGCGAGTGCTCTCGTCTGCAACCAGTTTCGTTCTTATTTCGTCTGTGAAAAAAGTGTGTTTAAACTGTGAAATAGGTAAAATCAAAGTGTTTCACACCAACAATCTTTCTCAAGAACCAGTACATCCTGAGATCGTGTGAGGCGACTTCTGAGTACAGGAGTCATCTCTACATAACCTCAAAAATGACGACCCCATCAACAGGTAATCAAAGTTACGTATCAGCAGCTAAGAAAGACATTTTCCCAACCAAAGAACAAGCTATCGTAATAGATGCAATTGAAGGAGTTCCTATTAATGATTATATTAATGCTGTCGGACTACTGATAAATCCATCTAACATTAGATTTGTATCAAGAATTTCACAAAATCGAATATGTATGTTCCTAGCAACAAAAGACATTACTAAAAGTATTACTGAAAACCACTTATCTATACAAATAAATGACAAAAAACTTGAGATCAGACCATTAATATCTCAACACAAAAGAATTATTCTATCGAACGTATGTCCTGTGATCCCACACGTAATCATAGAAAGAGAATTGGAAAAACTTCAAATTAAACTTGAATCACCGATTACATTCCTCAGAGCTGGAATTTCCGCACCTGGTTTTGCACATATTTTAAGTTTCCGTAGACAAGTTTATATTAACCCAAATGATGTAAATAAAATTCCAGAATCCATGAGCATTGAATTCGAAAATACGAAATACTGGATTTATCCATCCGCAGATAACGTAGCTTGTTTTATCTGCAAGAAGCAAGGCCACCTCGCCAAACACTGTAGCGAAAACCATTAGTCATAAATGAAGTAACAGTATCTCAACAAATTACACAAAATGATCAAAACACCAAGAACTTTCAAGCTCAAGAACTTTCCCCAGTCAAGAACGATCCTACCACAAATCAACCTGAAACTATGTACTCCCACAATACCCCAGAAACATCCTTTCCTCCACTCCCAATCTCTAAACGTGCTCTCTCAACTACTAATTCAAAATCAAGTAGGACTTCATCCATAAACAATGATGAAGATACAAAAAAAGAATCAAATGCCCAAAAAGGAAACAATGACAATACAATAAACATCCCACTACCAAAAAGCAGAAGATAGAAGACCATCTGATAAAACTGAAAATAATCTTGAAGCTCATCTACAACCTATCAAAGAAATCCTATCATCTACTAACAACCCATATGTACTAAACTATATACAACTGAAAAGTTTCCTTGAGAAAACAAAAGGTAACCCTAATGTAGAAGAAATTGCACTAGAATACCATGAAAACATACCTAAAATAATAGAATGTTTACGTGAAATCTACCCACACCTTAATGAACGTAGCATTAAAAATAGAATCACCAGAATAACAAAAAAACTATCCAATACTACCACAAATGTTCACCAAGACTCATCATCAATCTGCAGTGAAAGTGAAGAAACTTTTATTATGGATATTTAATTTTCATAAACAAAGATTGTCACAGTTGGATAATGGTTATATCTCATGCAATTATAATAATAAAAACTAATTTAATGGGAGAGAACATTATTCAATGGAATATTAATAGTTATTATTCACAATTAGAATACTTAAAACTAATAATTGCAGATTTTAACCCTTCTGTTATCTGCCTCCAAGAAACTAATTTCAAAAATAACCACTGTGCTAAAATAAACCAATACAACCATGTTTTCAAAAACAGAATAAACAACAATTATGCTTGTGGGGGAGTAACCACATACATACATAATAGTATCTTCTATGAAGAGATTCAACTCCAAACTAATCTAGAAGCAGTGGCAACAAAGGTGTTACTATCACTTGGCTACTTAACTATATGTAATTTATATCTCCCAAACAGTTATGATTTTCAAACTCAAGAAATAATCGAGCTTATTAACCAACTTCCTTTACCTTTTATCATAGTTGGTGATTTAAATGCCCATAGCCTCTCATGGGGGCTCTCACAAACTTTGTAGAAGAGGGAAAAAAATAGAAAAAATTCTAGAAGACCCCAGCATAGTTCTGTTAAACACTGGCAATGTAACTCATATAAACAACAGTTCAAAAACTTTCTCTGCCATTGATCTATCCCTCTGTAGTGTTAGCATTGCTCATACAACAGACTGGACAACCCTTAATGACTCATATGGCAGTGACCATATCCCAATCAATATAACATTTCCCAAAGCTATCTCTCAGCAAATTCATGTTGAGCCAAAATGGAAATTCTACCAAGCAGACTGGGATAAGTACCGTAAGATAATTTATAATACTTTAAATGAAAATTCATGGACATTAGAGCAAGTGAATACCACCATTGACAAAAAAGTGTCTAATTTTGTAAATATTATTATCAACGCTGCAAACCTTTCAATACCCAAATCATCTGGTAACCAACCCAAAAGACATACACCATGGTGGAATGAACAATGTCAAAATGCACTCAATGCATCCAAAAATGCTTTCAATAGATACAAACGTCATCCAAATACTACCAATGAACTTGAATTCAAAAGATTAAGAGCCATCACACGTAAAACTCTCAAAGAGCAAAGAAGATCGTCCTGGATTAATTACATTTCTAGTATGTCTCAACACACTTCCTCAAAAGAAGTATGGGATAAAATAAGAAGAATGAGAGGTATTTATAAACCTCCCTACCCTAAATCCATAATTACGAAAGAGGATAAAATCATAACTGATCCAACTGAAATCGCTAATGAACTGGCCTCAGTCTTCTCAAAAAACTCCTCAGATAACAATTATAGCAATGATTTCCTTGATATTAAATCTCATACTACACCAACTAAAGTCGAATCAAATGAACCCAGTAGCAATATAAATACTTCATTGGATAACCCTTTTAAACACCAAGAAATAAAAAGGGTACTTATGTCATCAAAAAATTCTGCAGCTGGACCTGACAACATCTTTAATATATTTTTGAAACAACTCCCTGACAACGGAATAAAGTACCTAACATCACTTGTCAATGAAATATGGAAGTATAGTTCTTTTCCAAAAATATGGCAAACAGCCATTGTTATACCAATCCCAAAGCCAGGTAAGGACAATAGAAAATCAGAAAACTATCGTCCAATTGCACTTACTTCTACTATGTGCAAAATAATGGAAAAACTCATAAACAAAAGATTGGTGTGGCATCTGGAACAAATTAACTTTATCTCTCCCCATCAAAGTGCATTCTTAAAACACCGATCTACAACAGACCACCTGTGTAATATTCATAATGAAATCTGTAATGCTTTTATTACTAAACAACACCTTGTAGCAGTTTGCCTCGACATAGAAAAAGCATACGATATGACATGGAAAGAACGAATACTTACAATACTAAAAAATATTGGTATTAATGGAAAACTTCTCAATTTCATCTCCAACTTTATGACCAACCGTCGAATCAGAGTTCGAATGAATGGCTGCCTATCAGATGAAACATCAATCCAAAACGGTATACCACAAGGAGCTGTATTGAGCACCACCCTTTTCCTGATTGCAATTAACGAAGTTACTCAACTTATACCTTCCCCCATTAAAATATTACTTTATGCAGATGATATCACCATTACCTGCAGTGGAAAGAACCTAAATACAACTCAAGAAATGATACAAGAAACTCTGAAGAAGATAAATAATTGGGCCAATAGATCTGGGTTTAAACTATCAAAAAGCAAATCCCAGTATACAATTTTTAATAAACTCCGTAAACCCACCAAAAATTTCAAAATCACTCTTGAAAACACGCCACTCAGAAGAGCTCACACACTGAAAATCTTGGGGTGTTACTTTGATGAAAAACTCACCTGGAAAACCCATATTAAATTACTTAAAGCTGAATGTCTCAAACGAGTAAATATAATAAAGATGATTTCTTCCCTAAACTGGGGCGCCAACAAGATAATAGTAATAAATACTTACCGTTCATTAATACGATCTAAAATAGATTATGGATCAGTCATCTATTCCTCTGCAAAAGACAAAGTACTGGATAGCTTAAGTCCAATTCATAACTCCTGCCTTAGAATGGCTATTGGAGCTTTTCGTACTAGCCCTATTAGTAGCATTCTGGCTGAATCAAACGAAGAACCATTATCCTTCAGAAGAGAAAAATTGAGTATTTCCTATGCTCTCAAAGTAACCTCAAATCCTAAAAACCCAATAAATAAAATTATTTTTGACCATAAATACTTTACCAAATTCCATAAACAACCATCGTACCCTAAACCCATATCTCTTCAAATCCATAATATATTATCCAGAACTATCCCTAATCTTCCACCAATATATCAATATAAATCTTTACCTGAACCCCTAGAACTTCTCCATGTACCCTCAATAGATACAACTTTGACAAAATTCCTCAAGCAAACAACAAATCCTATAATATATCGATCTTTATTCTACGAAACACTTAATAGATATGAAAATAGCATCCATATATACACAGATGGATCAAAAAGTGCAACTGGAACCGGATGTGCCATCATATATCCAGATGAAACAAAACTAATCAAACTACCAGACATGAGTTCAGTTTTCTACAGTGAAGTCTACGCAATCAGATCTGCCCTGGCAGATATCCTAAAATCAAATAACTCTCACTTTACTATTTTTACTGACTCAAGAAGCGCCATTGAATCCATCCAGAACAAACATACCAAGGAACCAATATGTTTAGATATAATATCAATGAACTCACAAATTATTTCCTCAGGCAAAACGTTAACATACGTGTGGATTCCCTCCCATGTCAACATTTCTGGTAATGAAACTGCGGACACTGCTGCTAAAACAGCTTCTTCTCTCCCTGATGCATCAACTCACCCAGCATCCCACAATGACATCATCAAAATTATAAAACGCAATATAAAGGAAAACTGGAATAACCAATGGTTGAAATCCAAACCAACCCAACTCCACCAGATCAGAGACTCAATCTTCGAATTACAACCTACCTGTGGTACTGATAGAAGACTAGAAACTGTTATCACAAGATTGAGAATTGGACATAGCAGACTCACTCACAGTCACCTAATAACGAAAACACAACCAAGCACCTGCAACTTCTGCAATTCTCCATACAGTATACGTCACCTAATCATGGAATGTACAAACACTAACGACAGAAGAAAAGTTTTAAAACTGACCTATGATTTTAAATATAATCTAAATTCAACCGAAACTATTAAAAATATAATATTATTATTAAAAGAAACCAATGTATATAAAATGATTTAACTTTGTATACTAGTTATTGTAAACTGAAATACTGTATTACTACTTTGTAAACGTGGTCGCTAATAACCACTTAGGTTGATGCGACCTTTATAAATAAATAAATTAAAAAAAAAAGATTTATCCACTTTTTCATCACCAGGGCTCCGCAATAAGAGTTTTTCTGTCGAAAAATCGCCGTTTTGGGGCACATGATTACTATACTTTCTCTTCTTACGAAGCAGACCGAGGAAGTAAAAAGTATGGCTTGTTAGTACTGTCTGCCATGTTATCAAATAATAACTGTTTATAATCTTCTGTTTGTGGATTGAATGAATTGTTGCTGTGGCTCCAGCTTCTTAATTTTTTTAAAAAATAGATTTAAATGTAATTTCTTTCGTCCTCTAAGCCAACTTTTTAATATTTTCTGCCAATCAAAAACATTTTGCGAATGTGAACAAGCAATTTTTATCTCGCATTATCTATCTGAAAATTACGCGTTCCTAGCAATGTCTCCCGCGTTATTAACCACACATGACAATTAAAAATATCTGAAAATGTCACAAACTTTCGTGTTTCTCCTTACAGTTCTCAACCAAGCCAGAATGTTCACCCAGCACACATCACCCACACTTGACGTTTCCATCCTGAGACTAATTAATGAAAACCACAGTTGTCCGGCGAGTTCCTTGCGTAAGGAAGCGGAGCACTCGACCATGACGTACTGACGTAGCAGCAGTTTCCCTCACTGAGCACGGAAGACAAGGACATGAAAGAATATTCGTTCTGTATTAAACTACAGCTAGAAAATTTCAGACTAATTTCTTTTTTAAAAAAAGTCTCAGGGGCAACCGAGTCCAAAGAAAATGCAGTTTTTAGAAACAAATTCATAGAGTTAATCGTTGAGGAAACTTTTTGACTGTTTGTTCTTGGCAATGCACTTAAAAAATACTTTTAAAACGGGCTGCTTCAGACTGACAACATTTCCTCAAAAACC
The DNA here is from genome assembly GCA_031308135.1 of Acheta domesticus. NCBI lineage: Eukaryota > Metazoa > Arthropoda > Insecta > Orthoptera > Gryllidae > Acheta > Acheta domesticus. The sequence goes on along the minus strand of JAHLJT010008446.1, from coordinate 62,493,771 downwards.
TTTCATTATATTGTAATTTATCTTCGCCAAATGCAAATCTTAGGCGTTCTATCCGTACTTTTATTTCGTTCAGAAATCTCACAGTGCAAATACAACGCGTTCTATAAAAAGATAATGAAGAAATCGGACGGAAAAGTGATATCAGAGAAAAATAATGGTCACCTTTCCCCTGTATTCAACAATTAGCTTACGATAAAAATTCTCTTTCAAGTGGATAAAAAGTGTATAACGCTAAAATAATGTAGCCGTTATTTTTTACAACTCAGCAAGCATAATGGTGTTGCATATGAAATATTCAAGGTTATTTCGACATCAAAGAACTCATTCCTCAAATATCACTGTCCAGTTCTGATTTTGCCCTGACAGTCAGAACCCAAAATCTGAACGATCAATGACTGTCTCTCCGCATTTTCAAAAGACTCTTGGCCATTTTTACTCTCCTTTTTACTTTCTCGCCTTTATTTCGTAAGAAGAGAAAGTATTGTAATGGTACGCCGAAAAACGGCGAATTTTCCACATGTTAATTCTTATTGCCGGGCCCCGGTAACGAAACTAGGTGTGTTAGAACAGCACATACTTTCTCGCATGATCTCGGAGAGTGGGTTGATGTTATGCATGAGGAGATAGAAGTATAATTCTCGTAGTTGACTTTGGATGATGGATAACTAGCGAATAGCTGATTGGGAAGGCTTATTTGTGGTGGACAACAATTATCATGTTTCTTGTTCACACTTCTTAGATATGATAAGTAGGGCACAAAATATCTGGAATTGTAGAATGTCAAAAGGCTCCATCGTTTGTTTCCCCTCAGGAAACGTATGAAGGAACTTCCTCCTTCGTCTGCTAACATTTGAGAATTGCTTTCGAGGTTCGCTGTCATGTGATACTGGCTTTGGTGACGTTGCGGGCTTTAAGGACGCTGCTAACTGCGCCGTCTACACAAGACAACTTCACTTGCTACTCTTGAAACGAGGCTTTTGCGATACCTGATAAGACGATTGACAACTTTTGAGATGTAACGATTTCTCTGAGAGAATACATTTTTTGTTTGCTGAATTCGTTGTGTGTTGAAGGCACTACATTATCGAAGAAGGCCCGAGGTTTCAAACTACGAAAATATTTGAGTAGAACCAGAATTTGTTTGCAAATACATCTTTTTGTGCAAATTGTTACTTGGAAAATTATGAAGTTTCTTTGCGAATTGGCCCTTTTTTTCCGCTTTTGAGTCGTATTTTACTTTGTATCGTTTTTGAGTATTTGAAGGTTTCTTGTTATTTGACAATTTTTTTTTTGATAAAATAAAAAATTAAATAATAAAATATTTTTAACAAGGTTTGTATTTGTTACAATTAATGAATTCACATATAGAATAAGTTAAAATACCTTAGAGAATGATAGAAAAAACAAATTCTTTTAAACTAAACATAAAAATGCTCCTTGAAATTGGGAAACTCCATGATTCTTAGTTTCTACCATTCATGAAACATCCCGCCATTGTTTGTGATGCAGATTTCATTTAGTTTCAAAACAGTTTTCAACGTATGTATTTTTCTCAAGATATACACAAGTTGTAATAAAAAATTAAGTAATCGTAGCATTTAATGAAAAAATTAACTGTTGGAAAAATTGTATTTTGTAACGATTGTAGTAAGCAAATTTTCTCTGAATGAAAATTCCAAATTTCCCAGTACAATCAGATATTTGAGGCAAAATCTATAATACAAATTTCGTATGCGACAGAAATTGAGAGAAAACTAAACAGAACTAGGTCGTGTGAGAGGCGTAAATGGTTTTGGTAAATTCACAGATCTTGCGAAAAAAAAAATGAAAATAATGAAACAGTTTCTATTTACACTGAAAATGCAAGTATACGAAACATCTTCAGAATACTATGCGATGCTCACCTAGGATACTGAGACTGAAGGCTTGCAGCTCATTGCACCGGCGAGAATCTACACGATTATATCACTTATTTCCAGCTCACGGAGAAATTGAAAGGACATTATGCAGTCCCTGGCCCTTTGAGAAGTGTTTATTGCTTAGTTAGATACTCAGGAATTCAGGAAAAATCCGGAAACAATGAAACAGTTTCGATTTGGACCGAAAAATGCAAATATATGATTGTGTCATTTGCTTACAAGACAACTGACACCATGCGATAGCAAGGTTCCAGGAAGTGGCCGCCCGCAATTAAATTTGCTATTAAGTGTTGTTTTACGAAACAGCAAATATTTGGATATATTTTGTATGTATTTTGTAAAGATCTGTTTTACTCTAAATCTCTCTCTCTCTCTCTCTCTCTATATATATATATATATATATATATATATATATATATATATATATATATATATTACAAAATACTCTATGAGGTAAACTCCGACACCGTGCGACCGATCTCCATGAAAGTTGGCACTTCTACGTATTTTTTCACCCAGAAGGTTCATGTGCTGTTAATTCTGTTGTAACTCCACTAAATGGCGCTGTAGAACAAAACTAAATATTCACGTCAAATGCAGCCTGCAACACCCGGCAGCATTTTAAATACATATCATTAAATAACTCCTAAACCAAGAGTTTCTCACACCGTAATCTACAGAATAAGACCTTCATGAACATTTTATTACATTTATTCTGGTCCGGCGCTTCTCGATATTACCTCACGTGCTCAGAGACGTGCAGAATCTGCAATTAAATGTGAATGAGAGGGACAGAGAGAGGCAGAGATAGACACACAGGGACAGAGAGAAACGGAGGGACAAAAAGAGAGAGGGGGAGGGAGAGAGAGAGAAAGGGTGATGGGAGGGGAAAGAAGGAGATGAAGGGCAGAACAACGTCTGCCGGGTTCCGCTAATATACTATGGGCCGGTTTCATCAACCGGAGTCAAGATGATCCTGAGTTGATCCGAGTCAACTCCAGTTGATCCCGTTGTACGTTTCACCACGCACTTGAAACGAATCAACGTCTCTCTCTCGGATCAAATTTGACTCGCAAATTGATCCGTCGCCGACCGTCGAATCACGACTGGATCAGGAGTTATTTCTCAGATTGGCCGCACTAAATTCTCGTCCCACTATTTCAGTTTTTCGTTTCTTTGTTTTTAATAAATGCCTTTAGTTGGACTTAAATTCAATTTATAATTATTCGCTAACAGGAAGGGGTGTGCGTAATTGTTTGTTCGGAAAATGTGTTTTTTAAGGCAACAAAATTTTTAGGTCTTTCAATTCAATCAAGCCTCAAATGGAATGTACATATAACAGAATTAAACACTAAATTAAGTTCATTATGTTACGCATTCAGAATTCTTTCAAATTCTGTCAGCGTTCATGCAGCTCGTTGCGTTTATTTTGCAAATGTACATTCCTGCCTGAGATATGGCATAATATTCTGGGGAAGCTCATCCTGTAGTATTCAGACCTTTAGATTGCAAAAGAAAATTATTCGAATAATGAAAAAATGCCTTCCACGTGATCCCTGCAAGCCTCTTTTCATTGAGCTGGGAATCTTACCATTGCCTTGTCTATTTATTTACGAATCTGTAATATTTGTCAAAAATGACCTACTTAACGGAGGGAACATATTTTCATGCAATATTAATATTTATAATTACAACACACGCCGTAGAAATCACGTGCATCAAGTGTCAGTATCAACAGCTCAGTACAAGAAATCAACATACAATACATGTACGTTACTTTACAACGCATTGCCAGATGTCATTAAACAATTAAAGTCAGTAAATAAATTTAAGTTAAAAGTAAAATCTTTTCTGCTGCAAAACTTTTTCTATACAATTAGAGACTATACTGATCGTGAAAAAGAAAAATAATGTTTATTGTAACAAAACAAAGATATATAATGAATTAATTTACGTTTGTATTGTATACATTTAAAAAAATATTGAATACGCCTGTAACAAGTAATGTACTTCAGCTTCCGGGTCAATGACCCCCCATCTCGATCAGGTTTTTGTCCAGTCTCCCTGATCCATTGAGCAAATGCTGAGATGGCCCCTTGTTTTGCTACTGGACGTAAATGTAGCTTCACTGTGCGCACGTTTGTTGAGCACTCCTTTTGCTTGTAGTTCATTTACCGTTGAAATTGATTTTCTATAACTCGGGAACAAACATTTTTCAAATATTTTTATTTTTCTAAAATAATTATTTTCTAAATTCATTCTTTCGTTTTCTATTTTCGTAGGTTTTTCGTTATTCTGGGCCTCAAGAAAATGTACGCAGATAAATCTCTTTCCCCACACGTCATATACAGTTTTTTTTGACAAATAAATAAATAAATAAAAATAAATAAAGGAGTATTGTAAATAAAAGTAGAGTTATCACAATTGTAGGTTAGAATACTCGGTATTGGGCAGTAAAATTTAAATATATTTTGGCTTGAAATTAATGTGGATTATAATATAACTGATATTACAAAAATAGCCTTTTGTTAGTTTTAGTCTATTGAAAGCGATATTTTTCCGTAATTCTATCTGATTTTTGTGATATATGGAATGCAATTAGAGTATGATAATTTAATTGAATAATTTTTTTAGTGCAGTGGTATTTGAATTTTTTATTCGTGTTAGATTAATTTTCTTCGTAAGAATGGAGTTTGTTTTCGAAAATTGAAGATTTATTGTGAGGAGACATACGTATAGAAACCACAAGTAATTCGCGAAGGAAGCGATTATTTTGAATTGTCGGAACGAGCATTAAACATTTTATTTGCACATTATAGTTACAAGTAAATCTCTTCGCCCTGGAAAAGAATTGACCGCTCACTTCGCATTCTTTTCAACCTCTGTTGAATCCATTATCGAACAAGAAAACTATCACACGCAAACCGAACATCACACAACAACGAAAAGAAATGAAATCAAAACAAATCGGTTCCTACAGCTGATCGCGAGATTACCCACAATGCATCGCGAAATTGTTGCCAACCGCGCATTTTCACGTCTGCACGGGGATCATGTGATCCAGATGAACTTCACGGCCTCATTATGTTATTGCGATATTCATCAAGACTCATTTTAGATAATCAATTTTTTGCAGTGTTTTTCGAGAGAACTTTATTTGTTGTTCTTGTGCAATGTGCATGTTCCTTATTTGGAAAATCATTTTGTGTGATTTTGTTCAGCAGCATTTTTGCTGCTCAAGACCACTAGATACACTATATTTTATTATCAGGCATTGACCACTACCGGTACTTATTTACTAGCCATTCAGAGAGATTTGCCAGCTTCTTTTGCCTTCTTTCTCCTCGTCTTCCACAATTATTTCAAACCCCGATTGCCTATATTGTTTTATATCTTCATTCCATATTATAAATGATTATTAAAGCGTAAATTATTAGGAATTATATGGCCAAATAAGATAGAATTACAACTGCAATTAATTCATTTAATTTTTGTAAAAATATGTTATCTAGAAAAATAAAATTATTTACAAAAGACATTCTTCTATTGACAGCTTTTTTATGTTACTCTCACAATACTGACATAATCCTCACAATTTCGAATATCGCAAAAGACAAAATAATATGAACACGTGATGTATACAAAATAGTTTTTTATTAATACGGTGATGGGCCACCATTTGCTTTAAGAACAGCTGCCGTTTGTCGCGGGACAGGTCTGCAGAGTGTCTGAATAGTTTCCAACGGAATTTTCTCCCATATTTGCACCAAAACATTCGCCAATTGCCTCAACGATGTTGGAGCTGGAAATATGTTCCCCACTATCTGCTCTAAAACGCTTCGTAACGGTTCAATTATGTTGAGGTCTGGCGATTGTGCTGTCAAAGAAGATGTTTGATGATATTCTGATACTCCGCAAACCACGCCTGAACCCTTTTTGTCGTGTGTATTGGAGCATTATCATCTTGGAATGCAGCAGTGCTTGCAAACAATATGCTAGACACTGTAAACACATCATTGTTGAGGATGCCGAGATATTCATTCGCAGTAACCCGACCAGCGAAGGTAATGAGAAGACTAGCTGGATACCACGATATAGCGGCCCAAATCATAATGGAATCTCCCCATGCTTGACTGTAAGAAGCAGGAAGGCCGAATCATACGCTTGTTTTGGGATTCACCTTACATTAACCCGGCCGATTTAGGAAGCAATGTAAACGATGATTCATTGGACCATACAACAGTCTTCCAGACATGAAGTGTCCAAGTTTTATGATCGTGGTGTTACTTCTTTCGCAGCTTTGCTTTGGCTTTCGTTATGAAGGGTTACGCAATTGCAGCCTTTCCATGAATGTTAGCTTTGTGAAGTGCCCGCCGTACTGTTTCTATGGAAACACAACACTTATGTTGAAGTCTGTTAAGTGTTGAATTCTGCAGTCTGTTTTGCCGCGGTAGTTTTATATTGCCTGGACACAATTCTTTTTTTAATGTACGTTTGTCTCCTGTCAGTTAACTTCGGATTTTGCCCACTATTTCTCTCCGCCGATGTTGTTTTACCATGTTTTGTATAAGTTGTCATGATTGTGGACACTGATGCTCGTGAAGCGTTAAACAATTCAGCTGTTTTTTGTTATAGATGCTCCCACTAACCGCGCACCAGTGATTTGCTTTCTTTTGATGTCTGAGAGATCACACATTTCGTCGATCGCTTATGTTCACCTTCGCAGACAAAAGTTTTTTATTACACTGCATAATAATTTGCAAAACGTGACACGTCAACTGTGCAATGCAGCCACGTAGCGCCAACATGCAAAAAGATGCACTATATTGCATGCGTTCGTATTATTTTATCCAAAACGTGAAGCTTTTCTTTCCAAGTTCTAAAAAGTTCTGGATCAACAAAGTATTTTTTTAATAAATATAATATTAGCTTACAATTTAGAATATGAGATCCATAGGAAGATATTCCATTCCACACAACAGTTTCTCTTGTAATAAATGATAATAAAGGTTAATATAAACAGTATCGATAATCAAAGCGGTTGATCATGAATACTACTACAGGAAAGAGAATGCGTTCGTAGCTTATAAAATGCAATTAAAATATATACACTTTATTCACTGTTCCAAGTTGTTCGTGTTTCCGTAATTATTGAAAAAATCATTAAAATAAATAGTGTAAAATCGAAATGTCATGAAAAATTCATAGCTTCGATACAATGAAACAGAATTTCAATGTAAGGGTTAGAAGTCTAAGACATTTGTAAGGTTAGTCTTCAGAGCACTGACTTTTAAATACAAGATCAGTGTACAATGTTTTGCTCTGTATTTCCTATCAGTTTTTGTGTCGTCTGAAATTGTTTCAATGTACTTCAGCTATGCCATCCTTGAATTCACCTCTTATCGCATGTTAAAACAAAAGGCTCCAAAAACATCAACGGAAGAGAGATTACATATCTGATTCTTTTCAATTCACATGATATTACCTCTTCACCCAACTCCACAAAACAAAGAGCTCATATGAAAAAAATTTTTTAAAGACGTTCGGCACTTATAACTCACTCGTACGATTAAAAGTGCTTGTCTTTTTAATAAAATACAAGTTTTGATTTGGTTGTCCCTTATAATTTATGTTTTTATATTTTTCAGTCCTTGTTTTAAATTTTCGTCAATCAAAATTAAATATATGAAAATGTCATGTCATTATTTCAATAAAATAAAATTGTGGAATAAAAGGCATGATGAAATTTTGATATATTTATTTCTGATTGTCCACCGTATTAAAAGAGGGATTGGAAAATATAAAAACTATAAACTTGTTCGCTTTAGTTAAACAGTGAAACTAATGATGTCCTTTAAAGCTGTAGGACTCAAAAAGTCGTAATGTGAAAATAAAATATGTGCATCAGCTCAAAACAACCCATCTCATTACATATATTTGTTTACTGAAGATGAGCTAGTTGAAATTCGAAGAGGTAGGTGCATTATTCAATATCCTAATCTCCAATTCCAACAACAATCCCAAAAGGTTGCTAACGCAGTTCTCAGATATTCTCAAAAACTAAAGGCCATTACCAGAAGTTAAACAAACTACTAATATAGCTCTCCAGAGGCAATGTGAAATTATCACAGACCACAAAATCTATCACCCAATCTTTCGCCTAAGTAATAGTTGCCAATGTCTAAAGCCAATGCTTTTGCACAGAATAGAATTCCTACTTAAAGTTTTATTCCCATTGAATAAGAGAGCTTTTGACCCAAAAAAAGAAATGTGAAGAAATATATATATCTCGAATTATGTATACACACACAGGATTTGAAAATAAATATAAAACACAGACGTCATGTTCATGGACATAACTCCAGGCTATATTTCTCTTGGATGGGACTCGCAACCAAGCTTTTAAAAGCTGTCAGGGGCCTCAAAGCAATAACTACTAAATGCTAACTAACATATTCATTAAAATATTCCTTGAAAACGCCAGTTCACAAAGAATGTTGATTAAGGAACTCCCTCAAGAATCCATTGGTTTGGCTGGTAACTGGGTGTTGTCTGCCCAGAACACTAATTCAATGATAAAAGAGCAAACGCTAACAGATGATTTGTAAAACTCATTTCCACTTCGAGACGTGGTGTCTAATTCCGAGCATAACGAAGACTGAATCATTCTGCTTTCACTTAAATACCAGAAAAGAACATCGATCCATTAACTACAGTAAAAAGCCCATGTAATTCCATATAGCCCATTTCCAGGTATCTTGGCAGGACAATTTCCAGTCGTGTTCTTGATAGAACACACGGCATTTAAAAGCGTAACCTCGATAAAAAAAAAAAAAGAAAACAAGAAACCATATTCTATTTAACTGTTTTCTTCATGGGGTACAAATGAGTCAAATATCCGTATCACAGTTATGACCCTTGTATTCCCAACTGTCAAATTTTGCTCTTTAATCCGGCTGAACAGTCCCCATTTAAATAAAATTTTCATTGTCTACATGAAATAATGAGCGTCTTTGCTGGAGAAATCAGACCAACGCTGACCTTTTCGTTACCCGTTTTAAGCCATATAGAATCACAAGGTACCTGACGGTTAAAGAATTACAAAGTCCGGCCTTGTTAAGGACATTCCATCAAGTAAGCCAAAATTCCGAACTACCAATCGCCGAGGAAATAAAAAATATAGCATTTCACCACCTAAAATCGGAGCACCGCCAATAATAACGACAAAATATGCTCCTGTCGCAGAATATGACTCCAACAACGTCTTGATATATGAATGGATGAAAAATGCTTCAGCGATAATCCCATCAAAAGGTTTTCATTTTCCCTATATTTTATTGCCAAAGTCAACCATGGAAAATACACCGGCACACTGGTCTGTTAGAAATTGTAACCAACGCTGAACTCTCATTGTGATGATGAATAACGAACTACGAATAAATTTTTAGGGAAAAGTCGAGCCTTCAGTGGATGTATAGGATACATTAAGAATGATATAGGTTTTCTCAATTTACCTTCATTCGACATTGTTGATGAAATAACACAAGTTCTTGATGTGCTATTTCATCATGTTCAATATTACATTTTTTATTTCTTAATATCATCACAACTTGTAATTTACTCTAAATATTTATTTTATTTCTTAAACTATTTTCCATTGGTTTATTTAATCATGCTTGTGTACATGGTCAACAGAAATAATAAATAATTAATTATTGAAAGGTAGCATTTGGCGATAATCTGTTACTTAAGACTATTTGAAAGATTATTGTGAAACAAATTAAGACAGTTCAGAAAAACATTCAACATTTGAAACGTGCATAAAAATATATTGCGTGATGTGCAATGACTGTTCAGATTTGGGAGAAAATGTCAGCAGTTTTGAATGACACAAATGCATTTAGTAATTACTGCATTAATATTACACATGTTGAAGGAAAAATGGGATCTCATTTCCAAACGTAGTACGAAATTACATAATAACGGACTCCCCAATGATCATGCTTTAACGGCAATACAGTCCGCCTATTTTAATTACCTGAACCTTGATTTGAAGAATCTACGAAAAATAACTAGAGGAAGCCGAGTTGTATGCGTTGCTGATATCCATCCAAACACGTGATAGATTCCAATCATGTAATTATGCTTCAAAACCGAATGAAGAAGAAATCCTACCACATAAATAAGCATGTTCTTTTGTGGATTCCCATACGATGAAATTAGAGCTGCAAACCTCACACCAATGAATACTTTCACATCTACACAAATCACATAATAATTTTCTCTGATTTTTAACTATGTTATAAATATTTTTAAAAAATATATATTTATTATAATTATTGAAAAGTTCAGGTACTTGGTGTGTTTCCTTATCTTCGATCAATAACCATTACGTTTAGCGGTAGGTATTGACCAAGTTCCATGATCTAAAAGAACGTCGTCAGGTGTTTCATAAAAAAAAGTTGTTTTCGAAACGTTCTCAAATAAAAGCAAAATCGCCCAGGCGGCAGGGGCGGATCCAGCGCATCAATTGGGGGGCATCACATAGTTTTGTTAAATAATAAACATATTCGTTATTATATTGTAAACGAATTTGTAGTGTATATAAGAAACTATACAATATTATATTTTATCGATCACATGCATCATTAACTCCTGTTAACATGTAACTACAGGTTTGTTAAGTGCACTGGTTTCTACCCGTATGTTAAGAAATTTAACATTAGCAACGGCTTTTAACTTCCTTAGCAACATAAACAAACAACCACGGATTTATCGCAAATCAAATGTTTATAAAGAAAAACACATGGAGAATTTCAAACAAATAAGATTTAAACAATTCAGAATAAAAGTAACCCATATGAGTTTTTCGTATAATTCTTGTTAATTGTAATATTATTAATAGTACAATTTAAAAATGTATATTAGGTAAATTAACCTCATTTTCCTGGTATTACACCACATGAAACTCTTTTCCGGTAATCATATTTACTGACGATCTAAAGGTGTCGCCACTGAAAGTCGAAGCACCAACTTCCTCACAAAATGTCATTTCTTTAGGTGTCTTTAGCTTCAGGAGAATTATTTAAATCCATCTTTCCTCGAACCACGATATATGAATATTATCCGAATTGGTATATTCGCAAGCAACACACCACAATACCGTAGTCAGGTGCAGGAACAGAATTTAATTTCTTTACTATCTCAGAAATGTAAATTTTAGCATAAATCGTGAAATTTTACGGTGACAGATAAAATGCTGAACATACCATTAAATGTCCTAGCTCCGCCTCGATTTTTAACTTTCGGCTTCTGCAGTAATAACACTCGTAACATTACTAGGTATGTTAATTTAAGCTACTAAATTCTAACAAATTTTTCAATCAGTTTTACCAAATAAAGGACGGTAACAAACCAAAACACTAGACCTTTTGGGGGGAGGCATAGCCCCCGTGCCCGCGCCCCTGGATCCCCCCCTCGGCTCGGCAAAGTTCCCAAACCTGAGCCGGCGCGACACGTCCGCCCCTCGCAGCATCACTCGCCGTCGTTTCCGCGCACGCCGCGCAGCGCCGCGCCGCCGCGCTGTCGGCCTTGACGGCGACGGTAGAGACGCGGCGGCCCGGGCGCGCGTCTTGCTCGTTTTTGTGCGGTAATATTTGCATAGGAGCGCTGGACAAGTATTTCCTAACGTGACTCGCACTCTCCACAATTACTTGCAACTTCTGTCTCCTTCTCTCTCTCTCTCTCTCTCTTACCCGAGACGGGCGCGTGCGCGAACGCTGCGAGGCACGGCAACGCGGCCGCGAAGCTGCAGAGACGAAACCGCCGGTGAAGGAGAGAAACAAGCAGAGGTCGGTGAGGAGGACGCGGAGGCAGCGGAGAAGTCGTGTCGACGCCGCGCGCGCTCGCGGCCGCAAAACGCGACGCCGCTGACGCTTCGGCCGCTGGGCTGGAGTCGGTTTACCGTCGGCGCTTGCGGGAATTTTCCGCGCGCAGGCACAGCCCCCGTGTGATGCCGATGCACGGCCGACTCCCCGTCGCGCCCCGCCTCCCCAGCGGCTAACCCTCTCTTGTTGGTTGGTTTGTTGGTGGATTAGTGATTCCGGGCACGTCAACTGCTAGGTCATTTGTCTCGTACATGTGGTTCATATTTGATCGCGGGAGATCTTGCCCCAACGGATGGTGAGATCCGGCGCCGACTTACCGTCGGCTACCGAAAGATGTGTTTGGGGATTTCCCCAAACAGATATCTCCCACCAGCGGCCACCACCCCAGGCGGGACAGACAAGCCTTAAGTTTCCGACCGGTCTCTCGGCATGTGTGGTGGTTTAGTGAATGTAAGTGTGTGTATGTGAGTAAGGGATGAGAATAAAACAAGCTGTGCTCATTGTTGGTTAGGTTGTATATGTGTATTGAGGGTATACAATCCATAAATTTATGCTAAGAAAACAAATATCAATTGAGCAAAAATGCATGTCTTCAAATGAGGGCGCTGGAGTTAAAGGGTTAATAATTTGATGCAATGTCATTTTCAAAATTTACTTTCACATATAATTTAAGTTTTAATCATGTTCTTGTTTTAATGAAATTCTCAGGAAGATCTCTTTCCATTCGAACAAAGATTCCCGTTTCTATAGCCTCTCGCCACGGAACTTCACGATGCCGCGTGTGGCCATCATCCGTCCCTGGGAAGATTTGTGATGTTCGAAAGAGGAGAATTATATGACAAGGTGGTGTATGTCGAGATAAACAGATTTCTCTCATCCAAAATCTTCAGAAATGGAATGTGGGCCTTGGAAAACAATATTGAGGATTTCTAGCAATAAACTGCATGGAAGATTGTAAAATATCATATTGATTACGCCAAGAGCAATGTCAATACTATTATAAAAACATCATCCACAAGAACGATAGTGACACTGCAAGTCAATCAACATTAGCACTAATCACCTGCGAGGAAAACGTGCCACATTGATCTAGAATTCTTAGTATTTATTGAAGAACGTAACGTCTACATGAAATTCAACGAATAACTTTTTAAATAGCTAGCAAAAACAATGGACACATGACAGATTTAATGGCTAATACAATAAATGGATGCTTATTGATTTAGAAAACATCCGTGATTTTCAAAGGAATTATCTACGACAGGGACGTCAAACCGCACCCGCACGAGCTACTTGCCCACCTGGGGAGCTCGGAGCTCGTACGGGCACGGGCAACAACAAATCGAGAAAGTGTGTACATTCGCAAGCTTTATATTCTTCACTACTTATTACTATTTGATGTTTATTTTTTTACTAAATTCTCCCTTATATAAACATCTTTGCTAAGAGACACGAATATTTTTGAATGACTAATTCTTTCCTTGTTTTCGTTTTGTCATGTGTTATTAAATTATTCAGTTTATTTATTGTATTTAGTAATAATGTGAAGTAAACTAACAAGTCTATAAGTTAACAATTCTCGCTTACAGACCGACAGCGCTTTGAACAGAGAAGACTATATGTCTGTTAAACCTTCTAACCTGAACTTAGAAAGTTCATGTTTTTATATCACTCTTAAGAAAACAAGATTACAAAATCAAAATTTTTTAAATATATTTTTAAAATTTTACTATCAATTGAGAATTTGAAATCAGACTGATGTATTATTTCATTTCAATGGATCATTTCTTTGCCTGAAAAAGAAAATGGGAATTAATATAACTAAATTTGTGACAATAACTGTTACGTAACTTGTCTCAAAGACTGTCATGGACAAGGTACCCAGTGACGTGCCGCCACTCCGAAGGAATGTGAACAACCCTTACTTTTAAATATGGCGTCAATTTCTCTGGATGCAGTGCCCGCGAGCTCTAGTAATCTTGCCCGCGACCTTGACATGCCTGATCTATATTATTATTTTCCTTGCGCGCAGAAGTTGAATGAAAATTACTATACTTCCTCCGGTATTGTGAGACGTGTCTGTGGTTTCGTGAGACACACAAGAAGTGGGGAAAATACAAACACAATGAAACAGTTTCGTTTTTTAATAAAAAAATGCAAATATTTCACTGTTATTCCGCCTATTCTCATACTGTGCGTACCGATTTAATTGTCATACTCAGTGCGACACTGCTTACAACACAGTTGTCAAGTACCAAGGAAGAGGCCCCTCTGTTAAATATTTACTATGCACATGTTGCGTTTTGGAACAGCAAATATTTCATATTCTAGTAAATAATTATTGAAATATGTATATATATTTACTATCATTCATGAAGACTGTTTTTGTTAAAATAATATATCATTTACTGTGGTGTTATTCAAGAGTATTTTATTGTTGTTCTTGAGTAGTGCGCATTCTTTTTGGAAAACAATTTGCTCTGTTTTTCTTTCAGCGGCATTTTTGCTGCAGTAGATCACAATTTAGATCCTAATATGGGTTCCACGAACGTCGTAGCATATAGACTTGAAAACTAACACTAAAGTGAGGGAAACTTTCGTCGAAATAAACATTAATTAAAAATACGAATACATCAAAATATCTCGTAGATTTTAGTGAAACTTGAGAGAGATAATGAGACAATAATATACGCATTTGTCTTTAATTTTTTTAAATACTTGTTCCTCTTTTCCCGTTCTTATTGGCAACATGCAAAGAAATACGCCGTACATCGTTGACCTCTCTTATCTCTTTATAACTGTGTATTATTTATTTTGCTGTCCGTCGTTCGAACGCTGTCTACTTCACAATTAGTAAACCATTACTGTGAATTCTTCAGAATTCTATTTCATTACGAATACAAACTATGCATTTCATTTATCATTTTTCCTAAATCCACTGTCCAATTGTTGATGGAAAGCAAAATTTAAAAACGCGTTATATACCAGTTGTCACAAATTCTCTAGCATGCTCATATTTTGTGCATGCTCACAAAATCATTGTGTAATTTCTGTCTTTCCTGTTACTTCCTCGTTAGAATATAACTCATAGAAATATTCATTATGACTAGAATTTTGAACTAGAAGCTTCACAACGAATTGGGCTTTGGGTGAGGATCTTGGAAAGTGTTGTTTCGTATGTTTCTACATTCGTGTATCTTTTCTAAATGGCCAAATGGTACGATAACTATTTTGTAAATTTCTTTGGACTTCTTTTGCAGTATTGCTATTATACTCGTGGTCTTCTATTTGGGTGAAATTATGTTTCATTCTTAGGGCAAAGAACATTTACCCCGTTTAATATTTTCGATATTTATTTTAAAAGTGATCATTTTTTTAAAATTTTGTTTACGCACTGAAATAATATTAAAGAAGTAATTAATTTTCAAATTTCAAATAATATAAATACATTGTTTGATTCTGAGTCTCCATTATACAGAATTACAAACCAATGGTTACATGAGGACAAACTAAACACACCCAAAATTCCTAGTTTTATCTTGCAGATACCTATTTTAAAGAGAAAGAGCCCTACATATGCCAGTTCGTGTGTTTACGTTAGAAATTATTTTGATTCGACCTTCTTGTGAAAATTTAATCTATTCAGTAGAAAATGTTTTTGAAATAAGTACTTACTACTCTCAAAATTACTACACACTAATGAATATTGCTCTTTCAACGAACTTATAAGCATCTTACTACGCTCAAATTTATCTTACTTTGCATCGACAGCCCCAACAAAACGAACTACAGATTACTTCACTGTCTTAAAAATTTGGAAATAACTCAAAACAAAATTAGTAATCACTCTTAATTCAATGTTGTTGTTTTTATCTTGACCTCGTGCTATACTAAATAGAATGTAAAGAATCGTGAGGGTAAGTCAATAAAAAATCGTTTTTTACATTGCCAACGTTTTTATAGTTTTTTTACGTTTTTTACAGTGTCAATATTTTTACTATGCCAATTTGGCCTGATTTAGGGCAATAGTTACTGTATGTGAAGAGACATATGTTATAAATTTTGTCATTTATTCTTATTATGTAATGCATTATTTACATTATAATATATTGCATGGTTTTATAGTGTAGATTTGAACGTTGATTTTCTAGGTCAATCTTCCAAAAAGAAGTGCCTCAATTTAATACATAATTTTAGTTTAGATATTACAGTGAATTTACCAGCACAAAATACAGTTACATAAGAAAAAGCAATCGACGAAATCATAAATAACAAAACTACAACTAGATATGATGTAACAACGAATGATCTGGGTTTCAGTGACCACGATGCAAAACTTCTTACAATCACACATTAAACAAAACACGCACTTGTACATTATCTACTAATGGAGCACTATCTACTAATTTTCATGGAGCATTTCCGCCAGGAATTATTGGACGCGGTTTATGTGGCTGTCGATACATACGACAAATATAATTAATTTTTCTGAAAGCTTTCATTTCACTTTAACGCTTGCTTTCCTCTTAAAATGAAACAATCAAACATTTCACGGAAATGCAATACTCCTTAACTCAAGGAATTAGAACATCAGGTAAAAACAAACGTATCATTTCTTCACTTCTAAACATCATCACGTATCACGCGATTTCCATGTCTACATCCGAAATACAAACGCATTTTAAAGCAAGTAATATAACACTGAAAGTAATGGAACTACTGGCGCTACAACGCGTATTTCCTCCCACTGTTATTAATTTTCAATTTTCTAAAATTCAGACTGTTCAAGGAAAATGAGACTGCACCGTTCTTTTAAACTTTCTTATTCTATGTGTGAAAAAAATTGAAGAAAACATTTAGAGCGTGTTTTTAAATTTTTTTAAATAAATTGCTTTAATACAAAGAGTTCGCCCGAAGTTCGTCCGACTAACAGCCACTTTTTACCAACTTCTGACAAATACGAAGAGATAGATTTTTAAAACAATCGCCGTTTTGAGCAAATAATTGTTTCAAAATTTAAAATTGCCTTAATTTCACGAAAAATTAGGCGAAAACAACTCACATTTTGGAGATATTGTACATGGTTTTACTTCAGTGGCGGATCCAGGGGGGGGCATGGCCCCCTTAAAAGGCCTAGGATTTTCGTTTGTTAGCTTTATATGGCACAATTGATTTAAATTTTTATTTATATTAAAAGTATAATTATTTAAACAACAATATTGTATATTATCATATACACTACACAAGTTATATACAATATAATAATAAATGTTTATTATTTCGCAAAAGTATATGTCTCCCCATCCCCGAAATGATCGACTGGATCCGTCCCTGCCTTACTTCAAGATCTGTCTTTAAAGAACAGATTTCGTTCAGGATCTCTATTTTCAATATCTTAGTTGTAGGAAGATGCCGAAAAAAATTGAACATCAACAATTTTCGAAAAGTCAGCGATTTCAACGAAAATGAGACACTCTTATTTATTTATTTATTTATTTTTGCCAAATGAGAATGGGAAACCGCAAGGTTTGAACCTATTCCTGCCTTATTCTCTTTTATTTTGTACGTAAACTATATGCCCTCGTCAATTAGAAACGGAAAAACTGTAACTGTACGAACTGTACGAACTTTCTGTTTTCTGATTACACAAATATTCTTAGCAATAAATAAATAAAAAGTAGATGTACGATTAGTAAGATTTCAGATGTCTCTAATTGATTTCATAATAAATTAAAAGTAAACGAAGGGAAAACTGTTGCAATGCAATTTTGCATTTTAAACAGGGAATCTCATGCGCCATTGAAATTGAACAATAAGCAACGGGCTTATGTTAATGTTACAAAATGTAGCATTAATTCAGGCAAACCAATTACGGAGTAGCCATGTAAATAAATTGAACACAAAATTAAATCCATTACGCTAGGCACTCAAAATTCTTTCAAAATCCTTTAGCCTTCATACGACTCGTTGCGGGTATTTGGCGAAAGTATATTCCCGCCTGAGATATGGCTTAATATTCTGGAGAAGCACGTCCTATAGCACCCAGACTTGTAGATTGAAGAAAAAATTGTAAGGAAAATAAGCAAATGCCGTTTTTGTGATTCACTGAGTTTGGAATGTTACCACTGACTTGTCCATGTACTTATGAATCAACAAATTGTATCAAAACTGTCTTATTTCATATGAACATATTTTTATGCAATACCAATATTTATAGTTACAACTTACGTCGTAGGATTCATACGCATTAGGAGTCAGTAACAACAGCTCTCGAGAAGAAATCCACATAAATCGCTGAAGTGGCATGTACGATACATTACAACACATTTCCAGAGGAATTATCGATACACAAATTCGAGAAGCAAATGACATGTTTTCTGCTGCATAACTTTCTACACAATTAAGGAACATACTGAACATCAAAAATGAAAATTACATTTATTTTAACAATGATTTTTAATGGATTAGTTAACATTTGTACTGTATAATCTTAAAACGCTAAATATGTCTGTAACATGTGATATACTTCAGCTTTTGGGCCAATGACCGACCATCTCTATCAAGTTTTTCTCCCAGTTTCCTTGATCTATTCAGCAAAGGCTGATATGGTGCCTTGATTTGCTCCTGGACCTAAATGCATCTTCAGTATGGGCACATTTTGTTGAACTCTCCTTTTGCCATTTGTTGACTGATTAATTAAGAGATTCCGGGCGCGATAACTGCGGGAATACTTAGGGGCCTAATGACTGAGTCATAAGTCCCGTAAGTATAGTGCTTGATTTTATCGCTCGACGAGGCGATGATCTTCCTCCGTTGGATGTCGATATCCGGTACCGATCTACCCGTCGACGTCCGGGGTAACTCCGAACCAGGCATCACCCACCAATGAGGCATATACCAGCAAGAACATGCCCGAAGCTCCCAACTGGTCTCTCGACATGTATGGTACTATAATGCATGTAGGTATGTGTGTAAGTACCGATTGATAGAACAAGAAAGAGGAAGTTTTTCGCGCGGTCCGGGGCCCGTTTATTAGGGTATTGCTCCAGCATTCGCCTAGAATTGATCGAGGAAACCGCGGAATATTACCGATGTAAGTAGCTGGCAGTTAGGATTCTCCCCCAGACAGTGGCTGAATTCGACCTACGTATCTACGAGCTGAAAATGCTGCCAACGTCGGGACTCGAACTCTAGAACCCCCCGGTCAGATGCACTGCAGTGACATCGTTGCCCTGAGCCACCTCAGTCGGTCGCATTAATGGGGAATGGTTCATAAAAAGATGTGGGATCAGCCCATCACTTGATACTAAAGATGGGACTGAGGTAGGACTGTAGAAGATAAGATCGCGCCCGTTCTGAAAACTTGACTGAAGGGTACTGTTCCGGCAATTCTATCCTTTGATCTGGAATCGACAAGAGAAACTCACGGAAACTACCGATCAGAGCCGTCAGCCTTTTAAAATTCTCATCCAGGTAGCAACAGGTCTTGAATCAGAGCTGTCGGAAATCTTACCAGAAAATCCTTATAGGAACTCCTGCCTCGACCATACGAACTATTGGTAAACGCAGCATCATCAGTGTACTAGCAAATACGTAAAGAACGCGGACTCACTTTTCAGTTTTATTATATTTTCACCCATGATCTCCTGAAACTATGTCTCCCTTTCCAATATTGTTGTTTTTGTTGTGCGAATGCAAGCGTGCGCGGTATATCTGTAGGCCTATTAATGTCCAAGATTTCATAATGAGCTAATTTATTTTATAATTGAACTATCATTTTCAACGTATCATTTATGCAATGTTAAGGGAGTTGTCTGCAAAACGAACAAACAAGAATATTTTCCGTGGTGCACCCAAGGCGACTCATGTGACTGCAGAGCATACATTCAAAAATATACTTTTCCTAATTTTCTAAACTATAGACAATTATTCAATATGTCAATCGTCAACGTTATAAATATTAATTATGTCTATAAACAAATATAGTCAGCATGAAGGAAAGAATTCTTTATAAGAAAACATCAAGTCGCTTGGACACTACACGTTAAGCAGTCTCCATCCTTGGAGAAAAATTCTCGGTGGGTCTATCACCATTTCAATACGTCTTATTCACGAATTTGCAAATCCACAGCGTAATACAACGTTACGAACCAAACAGAGAACATGTAGCATTCGCCCGGTGGCTGGTGCGGTTGGATGCGAGTGGGAGCGCGGAGCGACGCGGAGCAGGTGGAGTCCGGCGCGCGCAGGTGCTAATGGCGTTGACCGTTGCAGCAGCAGAAAGCCCAACAAACTGAAAGTCCTCGCCCTCGCCCTTGGCCGCAGGCCAGCGGCGCGCTCTCGCCAGACGCCGCGGCGCACTCGCGCTGCCTCAACCAAACGGCGCGGCTCCCGGCCTGCCTGCCTGCCTACCGTGGTCAAGGGCGGACTTCCGCCTACGCACACCCGAGAGTAGGGGCCCAACTAGAGCCCCAATATATTTCCAAACAGCCTTTTTTTTCTGAAAATGGATTGGCATGCTAGTTCATAAATATGAGGAGTAAATGTTTAAAAATATTTAAATACTTGTAAATTTTTTTAAATAAATTTATTTAATAAGTACAGATTTTAAAAAAATGAATTAAATGCTTATTAAAAAGCTACCATCAATCCACACCCAGAACTATACATACATATGTATAATTATTGACGCGGAACTGTTAAGAATATCCGATAATTTTCACAGTATCTCAATAAAGTTCTCCCACACATCCTTGTTTATAAACTATCAGAGACGTGCGGAATCAACAACAAAAAATAAATTTTATTTTCGATTTCAGGAAGCCAACAACAAAAACGGAGAATTGCATTCCAAACGTACTATGTTCCCCTGCTGATATGCAGATATCATTAGTGACTGTGGACGATAATAAAATTCGTGAAACCGAGAAAATCAATCACTTAACACCATCTAAAATTTCGATATACATCACTACTAAATATTTTAAATATTTACATAAAACAAACTAGTCGTGCTATAAGAGCACCTACTTGCATTATTTCTAAATTTCCAATTTTCGAAAATTCAGAGAGTTGAAAGAAAATGCGACCAACGCCATTCTTTTAAGTATCCCTTGTTCTATCCATGTAAAAAAATTGCAAAAATTGGACCAGTTTTTGAGAATGTATGTTAGAAATTGCATATATTTCAATCACAAATGTTTCTGAAGCTTAACGCGTCTGCAGTATTTTTGTCTAGGCATATTAAATGGCTGCCCTTTCATGCCGTTATATTTATAAGAAAGTTTAATTTAGTATTCACTGAGATTATGACAATGCCTCGCTCTATGGCGAGAAATTGAGATCACGAATTCAAATAGAGTAATAAACTAGGTAAAGGTTTGTAATCAACATTAATGTTTTTTAATACAATGAGGTCCAACATAATAGTTACTTATGGAAATAATTCAGAAGATGCCAGTTAAATCTGTTATGATAACTGCAATATCTAATTGAATTCCCGTTTCCTCTAAAGAGAACACCCCATATTTTTTTAAAGTATTCATCTAGTTTGCAATTCACCTTGATGTGAATTCATAGATATGACTCTACAGAAGAACACGACAATCTGCATAGATATGCAATTCACTGTGATTAGATCGCCCTACAAAGAATACGGGGACAGTCGTTAGAAGTTCCATCACTTTCGAGAGTAAACTGCGTTGCCTATCCAGTCTCATTAGGCCAATAAGCGGCGACAATTCTCTAGAAAATTCGAAATCCTCTGGCCAAGGAGAAGCAAAATTACCAAACTTAAATGTTCTCGAGTGAGCATACAGCTGCTAAGGTCTAAGTAGTGCGTATGCATAGTATGAAGCGAGTTAAGGGGACCCGGAAGGCGCAAAATTAAAATAAATAAATAAATAAATAAAATAAAATCGATTTTCACTTTTCAGTGAATTATTAATCTTCAATATTTCTCCTATTAAATTGTGTGTTCATTTTATCTCTACGTTGTTCCTAAGTATTTTTTTAAAATTAAGTAATATGTTGCGCGTCGACATTGCAATGCATGGTTGCCTATGTGGAATTATCTTTGTTTTTACTTTACAATGAGGGAAATAAAGAAAATAGGGGAAGAAACTAGCGGAGTGAAACGGAGAAGAAAGCAATGATGTCATAGTGTGTCTACACTATAAAATTAGTGAAAACGAAACTAAAAGAATATATATCGAATGATTTTGAAAATTCTTCAAATGGACCTGGAATGTACTGGAAATACATGGCAAACTTTCAAGCTTGACTCCCGTATTTTTTTTTATATAAGGAATATTATTTCCTAAACTATTAAAGCTACTTACTTCAAACTTTTAGGCATGCTTCATCAAGTCAAACTACAACTTTTACCATGTCGTTTTTACTATATCTTATTATTTAAACAAATTATGTACATAATAATAATAATAATAATAATAATAATAATAATAAAAGAGTGGATGTAAATATTTACACTTTCAGAAATTCATATCTACAACAAAAATTAACATGTCTTAAAAATCCTATGATTAAACATTTAAAAACATAGCCGAAAAAAGCAGTCCTCTGGTGTAACAGTTTGGAAGAAAATGATCCTTGAATTTAACATTGTAGGCGTAGCGCCTTCCGGGTCCCCGTAACACATGGATTCATAACCACCATCGGCGAATTCTGTTGTGATTTGCCGCAAGCTTTGCCTTGTTGCATCATCATCCTGATTATCCGCCACCAGTTGCCAGCGATCGTGCATTTACCATGAGTGCTCACACTGGACTCGTGCACCTGGTCTGACTTTCTTCTTTTCTGATTCTACAGTCCGCTTTAGGACACGACAACCTTAATCACTCTTGTCTAATTATCTATACCACTCTCTTCCTCTAAACCGTGACTTCCAAGTTTCGGAGGTCTCCTTCCACACAATCCATCGATGACATTCCCGGTCTACCCCTCCTCATTCTATCAGGTTTATCAAATGGTAGATTTTTTTGTTGTTGGTTTTTGTTTGTTTTTCTCGCAAGACCGCCATATATGTCCTCGCCGTCTTTGATGATTTTACCACTTTGACAATATTTGGCTCTCCATATACAGTTCGTCATTGCACCGGATACACCATTCTTCATTATCATTCATCGTTCCCATTGATACAGTTCATCATTGTACCGGACAAGCCAATCTTCATTGTCATTAATCTTTCCATATACTTTTCTCAAGATCTTCCTCTCACAACTTTTGATATTCTCTTCATCAATCATGGTGAAGGTCCAACTCTCCCTGTCCTATACCAATATACGTCTAATCAGGGGTTTGTATAATATCTTCTTGGTTTGTTGCGAAAATGTGTTCCATAGTCCTAGTGTCCTTATCCTTGCTGGGTAATCTTAGAGGAATAGGCTCGGCGTTTGTGATGTGAAGCTTCGTAAAAATACTTTTACAGTATCTGGTTGTTACTGGCCAATCCTTCATTACCTTTATGTCCAGTGTTTATACTTCGATGTTGCTTTCCTTAGGAGGGCTGGATTCATTACTTTTTCGAAGGCCCTCCTCCTCCTTCCATGGTTTTCTGTCCGAGTTCCCCTTTTCTTAGCTCTGAGTTTTAAAGCACCGGAGACTTCACTTTCGTCCCACCCTCTTAAGTTACTTTCTAAGCTACTCAGCAGCTATCATGCATCGCAACCAGGGACTCCATGAGAAGGTTCAGGTAGGGATTTAATTACTCAACCTTGTAACAAAGGTTCGCCATTGCAGGGGAACTTTTCATGATTTTTCATGTGACTATAAGCATCAGTATATTCCTCCAGGACCCGAGCAATTCATTGGATCTCTGTTCCCACCGGTCGTGCATTTACCGTGGGTGCCTAGTCTGGACTCGTGCTGCTAGTTTTATAAATTCTTCATGTATGTTTCAAACTGTTGTCCTAGGACAGGAATGTCAAGGTCTTCTATTGGTGGCTGTGACACGCGGCGTGGCACCGTAGCATGTCACGAGTTTCTCTGCGCAACTAGCGTTGGGAAAGGGAACTATTACGAGTAGTAGTAACCCCGCCGTTTTACAATAAGGATAGCGTTGAGTGGTGGCGGAGTGATGAACTGCGTGGAGAGACGATTTCGTCGTAGCACTCGTGGCATCGACTCCCGCTCGTGGCATCGATCTTGACAACCCTGTCCTAGGACATCTTACAGCAGTAGCCACTTGGTTAACAGAGCCCGATGCGTCGTGCCCCGACTATACTAACTCCCCGGTCAAGTAGCGTTAAATCTTTCGAGCGGTTCAGAATCGTATGCTTGCACTCTTGCACTCAGCGCTCTAGTGTCCTATCATTTCTTTTTTTTTCCTTTTCCTCTCCAAGTGAGAACCATTGTCCAAGTGCACGTGAGAATGTTTCAGAATAATTTCTCGACGCTGCAGTAAATCACACCACCGCATCGGTGCTATCACACAATCGCCGTGACTTTGTATTGCAATGTCACACGTCCTCTGCTCTCAGTGAAGAATTCTGCGTGACCACTTCCTGCAATCTTTGTACTACTTTTTATCTCGTATTTTTCTCCGCGGAGGTTTAGTTCACGCCATTCATTCGAGCACCACGTCAAAAAGAAATTCTTGGAACATCATAGGTGAGACTTCGAAGTATTGAATTGTATCATTATTTCGACAACTTATGAAGCAACAGCATAGACAGCCAAGCACTTTGCATCGAGACGGTCTTTTGGCAGAGGCAAGAGATCCAACCATCTCCATTATTTGAAACGAATTTCCTCCATTGCTGTTAGCTGGAAAATCTTTTTCTGCAGCAATCTTTGTTAAATTTGCAAACGGCTATACTCCCACATAGGCGTCAAAACATGAAATCCTCTTGTTATATGAAGGCGAGAAAAAGTCTTTGCTGTTCCCCAATCAATGTTTTTCCCGTGCATTGCTTTCTGGTACATTTAACTATCAACCTTTCATAATCATCCATAGCGCGAATTCGGTATTCCAAGACTCAGGTGTAAACTTTCGACAGCCCTAATGATTCACTCTCACTAATACGATATTACGATGTGCACATTCATTTACACTCACTCCTCAATATTCAGAAACCTCCATTAATGTCTTTTAGTGCCTCTTAATATAATTTTGATTTTGATTTTCGATTTGTTCGTAAAACGGAATTTTGACTTTTAGCAGTAAAAACCAACAAAATGAGAAACTAAAATACATAAAAGAAACGTTGAATTTGGTTTATCATGACATCTTACTTTCGAAGCCTTGATTCACAGTTTTTAATAATTAAGATACTATCATTTTTCTAAATACATTTTGCATTCTACATAATTTTAAGTACAGTTTTAAAATAAAAGCTACTGACTTTTCAAATACAGCTACAAAAGTTGTAGCAAGAGAATCTCGAAGCTAACAGGACATTTTTTTTCAATTTCTTCGGTTTTCATATTCTTGACGTTTCGAAAACAATATATAGAAATAGGTATCAAGCTTAAAAATACTTGCCTGAATGGATATTCCGACATCCAACAAATTAGTGTACATTGTGCAACAATAATGACCTGTCGACTAAGACAGACTTGGATTATGAGTATGGTTTAAAATCTGTGGATGTAAGAGTTTGCATCGCAGAGGTATTCACAAACTCTTTTCTACAGATCTTGTCTTTTCATGAGCAGGAAAATCAACAAAATGGGCTTACTGTAACTCTGATAAATAAGAGTTTAGTTAAATTCACATTTAATGGCTACTTTAGACTTTACTAGTTATTTTGAGGGTGACACTATATTGCTAATAAAGTCCTTCATTTCATCTAACTACTTTTTCTTGACAAAGTTTTTAAAATGTGACGTTCCGTTTAATTACACAGATATTTAAAATTTGTGGTGGATTTTCAAAATAGAGAATATCATGTAAAATACTTCTTTGTTTCTCGGGGGGGGGGGAAGAAATCAACGACCTGACATGTGCACATAAAACTATTCCATTGTCTCTTCCTCTCTTACAATATTGTCGCAAAAATAACAGGATCTTAATAGAGGCAGACAATTTCATTCAACTATTCCACTTCTGGAGCAGAGGAAAACAATAGTTGGTAATTTTAATTTACAGAACCTAAGCTTTAGTAAAAATGATGATGTACCTGAGAACATTTTGTCGATGTTTGAATCAATGTCTCTTGTTTATTAAAATAAAATATTGTCCATTAAAATACATATTCATCTACCCTTCAACATCATTAGAACAATTATGTTATTAATCTAATTGACTTAGAGACAGAAAATATAATTATAGTGTTTGGATACTCTCAAGATGTCAGTTTATTATAATATTGCTAGGACAAATATACTGACCAACGATCTACATCGTATTATTCATAAAAAAAATATCATTCTGAATTCCACATTTTCGATTCAGTTTTGCTAAAAAAATAAAAGATTTATTACGAAATTGAAATAAAAGTTGAAATATTCACGATTAAATGTTAAAAACATCTCCCAAAAGAAAGACATGAACATTACAAGGAATCAGATTCAATGAAGATATTTTTTCATTTTCATACGCTCAATATTACAATTAATCTGTGATATGATAGCACTTGTTACAGCAATATTCCCAGAGATATGAGCTAATTTGTGTGACACATCCGTTATTCAGAGTGTCATAATATGTCGCTCTTTGATCTAGGTTTACGTATCATGGCTACTTGCAGCATTTTCTCATGAGTTTGAAGTTGGCAAGTTCTCGCGTTAGATACATCATATGCTTCTTGAAGATAATTAAAATAATATGATACATCAGTAATAAAAATATATATCTTAGCTCAAGAAAATATGTCATGTGAAATAAATATTTAACACTTTCACACATTCTCGTATGAAAGTATTACTATTACAAGTGTAAATATATATTTCTTGAAAGTAGACTTATGTACTGGAGTGTTGTTTGATACATATGTAATGGAGTGATACATATGTACTGATACATATGTACTGGAGTGTTGTTTTTCTTATGAGAATATTTAGGAGTTAATTCCCGTAAAAATTCAAACACCAGGTATTATAACAAAATCAGGGAAAATGTTTAAGTAATACCATTAGTTTGTCTCTGCCTCCGCTTAATATACTTTGTGTATAGTCTAATACAGAAATACTAAAATTTTCTGTATTTCACAAAAATAAAAAACTAAGCTTGTCAAGTTCGTTCCTTAAAATTACGTGACATAAACAGTGCATTTTATTAAAAAAACAATTCATTAATTTATTCTGAAGAAAGTTTGTTTATAACCTGCGAAATAATTGTCAGGTTTGCACCAAAAAATATTTAAAAGTGCAATAATGTGAGTACGAACAAGCATAAATATTTTGTTTCTTGCGTGTACTCATATAATCCAACTACAAGCTCACTAGGTGCAGTTCTCATAAATCAGAACGGCCCACGAATTTATTAGATTTAAAACTCATTATATAGTTAAATTCCCAAGGAAACCTTGACATGTCAAATTGTAAAGTTCGTAAATTAATAGCTCATGACCAGTTCCATAACTGTTGCAAGGCTGATTCGATTTTACGTTAGTACTTCATAATATCTTATCCGTTTATTAATTTTCATATAAATAAAGCACATTGAAACAACTTTTCTTTCTTCCAAACGTTATATACATTTTTACTGATTTTGACCAAAACAACAAAAGAGTAAAAAGTTGACCGAGCACAAATTCGCATAATGGTTTTGAAAGTACAGAAATAATATAAATGTTTAAAAAAGTAAATTGATGACCTATTCCATTTTAAGATATTATTTTCTGACTTTAACACTCTTTTCCATTGTATAATTGATTTGTTTAAAACTACTTTCACAATAATTGAAAATAAGAACTACACTGTTTGCTAACTTCCAAAAAAATTAAGCCCCATTTTCCATGATGTCTAATGCTCTACTAATCCTTAACGTGCTCTCAATACACTCTTCAAATCCATCACGCAATGAAACAAATGAGTCAAGCTGTCGCTAATAACCTCAGCAGTTGATGCGACATAAAATAAAATAAATTAAAATAAAAATTAAATGAGTCAATTTTGAGCAACACTCATCACAATGATATAAACACAAAACACTTTTAAAAATCACTCGTTTGACAAGTACTATTTAAAATTTTAAAATTCGTCGCACCATTTCTTTCATTCTTGGGTAGTAAAAACGATCCGCTGAATTTTTGAATAAAAATTATTTCGACCTTTACAAAAACTGAGTAAATAATACGATAAGAAACATTACTTTCGCTTCAGCTTCATACGGTTAGCCAGAAATTCTATTCAGAAAATAAATCAAAACTTGTACTGTGTTTTGTCGAATGTTTGCAACATACATATTAACAAATATGTTTAATACACTTACAACACGCTTATTTAAACGTTATTCTATTGATAAGTCTCAAATAGAATTTCGCTGTTTTGGGAACGTTCCTGTCAGTTAAGTAAGCAACAAAACAATAGAAGCATGGAAGTTAAATCACGCTATATACTGCGATTGTAGCCTGTTACAGTAATTTGTGTTAATCATGAAGGTTACAACATGATGGCATGATATGGAAAGGCTCGTGATTGGTGTTAACTGCACCAGTTGAGTGAGCAAGTCGTTAAAATGTGTTATAAATAGTAGAGGTACATTCGAAGACGTCTTTAGTAATATACGTTGAAGTCATGATCTGGAATGTTGAAAGGAAAATATTTTCTTAGACGTATATATATATATATATATATATATATATATATATATATATATATATTAATGATTTTGTCCAATACGAAGTAATGATTTACGGATGTGTTATGTTAGAATAATTTTAAAACATTATTTCTAAATGATGACTTGTTACATGTTTGTGCTGCACATGGCACACTGGCTTCTCCAGATTCGAATTCATTACCTTCGCACGGCCACTGGCCGTGTCCCCACAAAATACCCCTACGATAAATAAAGTAAACTACCTTTGTCATTATCCACTCTTAGGACTCTTTATCGCAAAATTGGTGCCTATCAATAGGATACGTTTCTTTTGTGCGGTTTCCAATATCACTTCGACAGCTTATCGGATTTTAGACACGATATTAGATAACATAATAGATACTATTCTTTACATGAGCTGTTATCCGCGGCTTTGGCTACGAATGACATTAGAAAAATACAGGATCGTTCACTCTGCTATAAACAAGGTCTTTTACAAAACTTATGAAGCATAAGACATGACCAACACAACGGGTTGGGCAGCTGTGGATTACATGCTCAGGATTGTTTATTGCTCA
The DNA here is from genome assembly GCA_031308135.1 of Acheta domesticus. Classification (NCBI taxonomy): domain Eukaryota; kingdom Metazoa; phylum Arthropoda; class Insecta; order Orthoptera; family Gryllidae; genus Acheta; species Acheta domesticus. Next base: position 62,464,661 of record JAHLJT010008446.1, on the reverse strand, counting down.
TGGACGTAATAGTGAATGCATTGTTCGAGGTCACGAAGACTTGTGGGTCCGAAAACAAGCTCAAATAGTTGGTGTCCGAGGGCGAACGGGAGCGCGCGAGGTTTGGGGCCTCCCTTCGGCGCAGGGCGGCGAGGGCGGGGTCGCCGCCGCAGGGGAAGTCGAGGTGACGGCGGTAATCGAGGCGGGTGAGGGGGCGACGGCGGAGACGACGGAGGCGGCGGCGACGGCGGCGGCGCCGCGACGCGTCTTCCCCCTCCGCCGAGGCGCCGAGCCAATAGGAGCTATCTCCACAGCCCAATCGCTATCTTGCAGGGGCTTACTCACATAAATTAGTCACGAGGGGTCCGGCGCCCTCATTCGTGCTGCTGTCCGACGCCGAGGAGCCTCGCGAGCAAGAGCGTTCGCGCCGCCACCCCCGCCCGCCACCCTCGTCGGCCCTGCGCCCTTGCCCTTCGCTCGCGGTCGCAGCGACCACGCCCTCGCCTTCACCTCCGTCGCCCGCTCGCCGCCCGACGACGTCTCCGCCACCGGCTTGCCCAGTGCCACCGCTGGACGCGTGTAGCTTCGTCCCCATGGGACTGTTGCAAGGTGAGTGCTCCCGGGCCACAAGCGACCTTCCGCCGACGCCTCCGCCTCCGTCGCCGTCGCCAGCGATCGCGCCGCAGCCGAGTGGTTCGCGGGCGCGACTGTTTACCGAGGACTCGAACGCCAAGGCTGAGCGCTCATCTCGACGAGGCGGACGCGGCCTTCGCTGCAGAGGCTTCAGCAGTGGCGATGTGCGCATCACGGCCCACCCTGGCCCGAAGGGATCTGCCTTCTCTTGCGCCCCCCCTCTCCCCCTGACGCTCGCGCGCCCCGTGCACGTGCGGACACCACACGCTTAGACCGCTGTGGCGAGGCGCGCGGCCGCACGTAACAACTCTATTGACAGAGCGCGTACCGGCCGTCACGCGTTCTTGTGTTAACCGCTGGGTAAATTCTCGCCGGAAACGCGAGAGTCGCGTCAGCGCTGCGGCGCTGTCGCGTTCGCGCGTGGCTGGGAGCGGCGTCTGTCGCGACGGTCTGTTTCCCTGGAGGGCGTTACGTCGAGGCCGCTGGCAGGCGGCGCGGCGCGGCGCGGCTAGTGGTTTCCCGCTCGCGTCGCTCACACGCACACGCACGGGCGCGCGGGACACCGGCTAGAGCGACGCGGCACGGCGCTTCCCGCCGCCGCTCCAGGCGGCTCAAGGATGCGCAGCAAAAAGGGCATCGGAGCCGCGCTTACGTAACGCTGGCAGCGTGTCGCAATCGCGAGCGAGCGCGCGCGCGGAGGGCCAGCGAGCCGGCGGCGCGCGCCGGGCTGCGGCCGGGGACGACGGCGGAGGCGCCTTGACGGCGGAGGCGAAGGCGCCGGCTGCGGCTTCCGCTTCCGCGGCGTGCCCGCGCCTGCGTCAGCGCCTGCGGCCGCAGCCACGCGCTGGCCGCGGACCGGTTACCTAACGACGCGCCCGGCCTGTCGCCGCGGCCGGGCGTTCGCTCACCGCCGGCCCGGCCAAAGTCCGCCCTGACGTCACGGGATCGCGCTGACGTAACGCGGAGGGCCGTGTCCCTGGTTCGGGCCCGGGGCAAGGTCGGCATGCGGCCCGCAGGCCGATGCGCCCGGGACGCCCGGCGGACGCTCGGGGCTGGGCGGGCGCGGGGGGCCGCGGTCAACCTTTGGCGCCCCCGACCTTCCACGCGTAGACCCGGCCCGCCGCCCGGCGTCCCCCCGCGCCGCCTTCGCTCCTGTGGCCGCGGGCCCCGCGGCGGCGGAGGAGGAGCCGGTCGGCGCCCAGATCCGGGAATTCCGCGGCGACAGGTTCCGCCGGCCAAAGTCCATCCTGACGTCGGCGAGTGCGTGACGTGGACGCCGTGACGCGCGCGCAGCAACAATCGGCGGCGATTTGTTGCGCGTCACGCTGACTCGCGGGATCGAGACGCCCTAGGCTGCGTCCGGTTTCTATCCCTCTTCGATAGCTTCGTTTTTTTTTTCTCCTCCTCTTCTGCCTCGTTCGGGGTTGTCCGGTCGCCGTTGTCGCCGTGGCCGCCGCTTGTCGGTTTGTTTTCAAACAAGTATATCAGGGCGTCGGGGGTCGTGACCTGCGGACTTCGGCTCCCTCGTGACCGGCGGCGGGGGCGGCGGCGCCCCCGCAGTGCCTGGGCCCAGCGCCTCCATCCGGGTCCCGAGATAGCGCCCGGCGCGGCCGATGCCGCCGACGCAGCCTGCGCCGCAGGGCGGCTGCCTTCGCGCCCCGCTTGCGACAGCGCCTGACCTCGCAGCTGCGGCGACCGCCGCGGCGTCGCTCAGTTGCCTCCGCGCACAATTCCCCGCCACTCGCTCTCTAGCATCTAGCATCTTCCTCCGAACCCTTCGTTGCGAACGGCAGATGGAAAAGTATTGCCACTCAACGTAACGAAGGAAGTAGGAAAAGTGATATTTTTTGTCAGGCGTAAATAGTAAGTTTTCATTATGGGAATGGATTATGGGAATAAGCAATATACTACAAACGAGACCAGGCTTATCGATGAATTTTCGAACAGAAAGAAGGGGAAGTCGACAGGGAAAGAGAAAGGGCTTGTATCTTATCTCCTTTGCCTCTAGAAGAAAATGACAAAAGGCTCAGTCACAACTAATCTTCAGCAAAATGACCACCCAACTTGTTGCATACACAAGTCTCTTTTGTTCATTTCTAAGAGGCGAGTGAGATGAATGAAAAATTGCACTCCATCTTATGTATTATGTTTATTCCGAAACGTGCTTTTTTCTAGCACGAAAAGAAATAACATTTTGAGTAGCAGTCAACATTCCGTCCCCCTTATTCTCTCAGTGAACATAAAATATTAGGAATTGAAAGTAGTTTGAAATACTTTTTTTGTTACACGGATGTACATGTACATATGCAAAATGACAGTTCTTTAGCTGTCACTTTTCGTAAGTTTTACCTTCAGCGGACTGACAGAGTAGCCTAAGGCAGTGTTTTTATTTATATACCAGATATCGTTTGATCTTGATGAAATAGTATTAAAATATACAATTTTCTAAAAATATCCTTCACTTTACTTAAAAAATGACGATTTTCGAAAAGTATTCACAATAAACAAGATGTCTTTTTATCCCACCATGATCACTGAAGTTTAAGTTAATAAAAGCCATCTTGTAATTTGAAGTATTCAAAACATATCTGAATAAGATCCTTAAGAGATAGATTCCTTGTTCATTTTTTCTCGTGTAAAATCTCAGGAGTTGCCTAAGAGGGCCTCTCCTAATGTTTTCATCAGAATTTTTTAACGATTCTGGTATGTCTTTCGTTCGAAATTTCAGATTTCTTAATGAATGACCGCGATGTTCAATAATACTTTATTTGGCACAAAACGGGATTGTTACCGGCGTACCTTCTCTATGCCGATAATAATTATTAACAAGCAAAGAGAGATCACCTTCTCATCGGTATTTCCTGCCGTATAAATGACTTTTATTGGTTCACAACGTAATTGGTATAAAACAACAATTCAGTCTGATGCAAAGTACAGCAAATCCAATAAAAATTAGCAGCCACCAAAATCCCTTCTTGCTAACTAAATATATAACAGAACGATACATTACCCTCCTATGTTCTGGGGAAAACGTGATGCTCTACTACGACCGGGGTTTCGCGACCGCGGCTCCCCGCGCGACGGTCGTTCTGACAGCCGACGGCGGCGGCGCGCGGCAATGCGGGGTCAATGGCGCTGGCCGCGGTGTCAAGTAGCCCAAAGCTCGCAGAGCAGATTGCGGTGCGTCGGAGCCGCCGCGATCCTTCCGCGGGCCCGCCGTTCGCGGCGAACGGGGCGGGGGGGGAGAGCTCCGTTTTGGTTGAGCTATTTCGCGATAACGGCGGGGGCGCCAGTGTCGCCTGCGACGCCGCGACGGCGACGGCGACGACGGCGATGGCGACGGCGGCGGTGGCGAGCGATCGGGAATCCCTAGGAGAAACTGCGTGTGGAAACTTCCTGTGCTACTAGTAACTAAGATGGCTGCATACGATCATGATTTGAGACTTTCCCGGATTTTCCTGAGTGGAAAGGACGTCACAAGTCGAAAACAGAAAAATGAGTGTGGAGGAACTCGAACAACACTAATTTTCAATGCATAAACATGAACAAAAACATTTTGTGAGCACACTTTGAATTTCATATCCACCTTGGTCGGTGAGACTTTCCAGTGGGATTTTCTATTATGAGCTGGATCTGTTTCTTGAATCGTTTGTCTAGTATTGACGTGTACGGTATAATTAAATGTAATAATAATACTACATATCTGAATTTCACAACGCGTTTCCTATTGTTATTTGATGTCACGCACGTTATAGTATCAGATATGCGTTTGTATGGTATTCGGGGATGGATTAATTCATAAGCAGACTAAGCACGTGCTAACCACCTCCGTTGCTAAGGTGGTTAGGCCCGATTTTGAAACACAATTTTATATTAGTTCATGAATATTTAACGATTTTTAATATTATTTTTTTTAAATTCTAAAGGTTATTGTTCATTTTTACAATAACTTTGTGTACACATATTGAATAATCCAGTTACTACGAGGCTCCTTAGTTTGTTCATGGTTAGGGCTTCGTAATATATTAATCCGTTCCCAATGATACTTTATTTATTCAGTAGTTCTGTATTCGCAAATTTTAACTTTTATTTCTGAGCAAGTTTTTTACAAATCTGGTTACCAGCATATAATAAGACTGGCGTTTTCTTAGGGCTACTAACAGATTTGAATCGAAATACCGTCACAAAGCATTAAACAATATATTTTAATCTGGTTATTGAAAACGTTCAAGAGGCTATTCATTTTTTATATCTAATCAATATTATGATCATTGTTCCCCTCAGAAGACTTCAATTCTCTCCAAATGGGTTTAATCAACTCTTTTTGTCTCGCAGTTCCAAACTGAACCTCAAGGTCTTTCTTCATGTAGAATCGGATTCACTGTCATATTTAGTCAAAACAAGCTTCCCAAATTGCGCAGTTCGAACCGCGTGTTGCGAGTTTTAGAATACAAGCGTTCGACTGAATACAGACCTCAAACTGATGCATTATTTGCTTCTGCAAGATGATGGGTCACTTCCTAAGTTTTATATCTTCATTACTGTTATTGAACTGTAAAGTGGATCTTGATAGTCGTTCTTGAACCTTGCATAAACGATGGGGTGACTCTAACCAAGAATCACTCCGTCATGTAAAGCCGATATTGAGCTAGCTATAATTCCCTGTACGGTCTTCAATCTCCTTTCAAGGTCTGCGATATTCTGATGAAGTTCCCCATCAGTGGAGCTGTAAAGACATAACATTCTATACCGAAATTATAAAATAGGGGTAACCCGTAAGTTGTTGAATAGTGCTTCGGTTGAAATTATTCCATTAACATAGGACGCCCACATTCTTGACTTTATTTGGAAAAGGAAAAATTAGAACTGCATATGTGATTGATTCCAGAAGAAAATTCTTATTCTTAATATATTATGAATATATTAAAGAGAGAAAAATCTAGCATTACCTTTGATTCATGTTGTGTTGTGATATTACTATATATTTGAACATATAATATCATTTCTGGTAAAAAATTGCACTGTGTAATTAAATGTTATTTCACAATCAGCTAGATATATCATATGTGATATAAAATCATTTTACTTCAGAGCATTATCTGTCATACTAATTGCACATTGTTATTCCATATTGTCTCAGTTTGAGGTAGCTTTCATTCGAAACAATACTGATCTGTGTAGACGCAAAAGACTCTGGCTATACGAGTACGCGGAAGTTAGGTATAGGTCCGATCTAAGCCGTAGCGCAATCAGTGAAAAGAGGGTATTATTCAACATCTTGTGTGTGGTGCTCAACCGATGGGCATTTTCTGCTAAAGACACTAGTTTTGTACATTTTTGTTTGACATCTACCTTCCATTATCACAACGCCGAGAGAAACGAGTGGTAGAATATGAACCCAACTTTTGAGAGGGAGGAGGTACATTCCAACCACAAAAAAGGGCTCGACGAAGAAAACTATCGAAGCAAGGCGACCGCTAGGTATTACTCTGAAGAGAGCCCCACAGCACTTCCCGAGGAAAGTAACGGCATCGATTGTGAAGCCATCGTCGCGCGGACGCCCTGCCACGCACTTTCTCCCTCCGCGCGAGCCGCCTCGCCCGGGAGGCCAGCGAACCAGGCAGGGACGAATCGAGGGCGTACCGGTGGAGGACCGGTAGCGCGAGGCACCGCGAGTAGGCTGCCTACGATCTTTCGTATTCCGACGTAAACAACCTCATGGAGCATCAGCCCCCTCCCACCTCTCCGGATGCCGAAGAGACACATTCATGAATACATATTGCTAATTTTCAATAGCCACGGAAATCGTACAACACCTCGATTAAATACGTTATAAATAACTGTAAGCGAACAAATAAAATAATTTTAAATTCAGCATAAATAACAATTTTTCGTCAGCTGGGCATTACACCTAGTGTCTCTTCCCCTCCCCCCCCCCAAAAAAAATTTGGATACATTGTCTTTATTCACACGGCCGAGACCAATATGCGGAAAATATTGAACGAAACATACCAGTATTTCCACTTGCCAGTTTTTCTTCGAGAATGCGCCGCAAGGTGAAAGACTAAAAAACAAACAAAAAAACTGAATGTGACATTCGGAGGCACAAAAGCTACATATATTTAATTATCACGAGGTTATCTAACATTAACATGCATCATAAATCACACATGAATCTGATACTAAAGAATCCAATTGTAAAATATGCATCAATGTGAGACATCTATTTACTTCGGAAATAAGTGATGATTTAAAATATATATTTATAATGGGGTTCAGAACTTTGAATTTTATTAAATTTCAAAAAAGATATTTTGTCCATTAATGACAAAAGTATAAATAAAATTATTACTATATATCGATATTTTAAAAAAAAATTAAAATATTCTTTCCTGGTCACGGGAAGGTCATCCGTCGACTCGTTCATCGACAACCTCAACGTTCACACAAACACAACAACGGCAGCCACGAAAACAATGCAGACCACAGCACGCAGTAACGGCATGTGTAAAATGGGGCCGCTTCCATCTCGTTTGCATTTGGAACTGTCGTTAGGGCTTTTGATTTGGATTTTTTTTTATTGTCAGCCTTAAGAGCGATAGGAGCCTAACATTAATTATTTAGACCCCCATTTCAAATTTCAAGTGTTAATTGAAATAATATAGAGTCGAAGCTTTATGGATTACATTTTAACTTTTACTCAACCTTATATTTTATATCAGTTTGTTTTAGCGCAGGCAGTCTGCTTACAGATATTAATTGAATTATTTCTTTCCCTTTTCATTAATATACCTTTACGATGTTATTAGTCAAACTTTTCGATATGAAGATATTGGGACATGAAAGTGTCTGGAAGAAATAATACAATTTCACAGCAACAATAGTATAATGAGTAGAATGACTCAGTTTGCAATAACAAATTCTCAAACTTTCAACTCTAAAATTATATCAATGAAAATATATTCATACTTAACGGTAAGTTTTTAAATATGTTCTTACCATTTCGTTGTTGTGTCTTTTGATTAATTCATTTTTTCTACTATTAACTGTCGTCTCATTACCACAGTTATTACTTCACTCAGTACTCTGAAAATGATTGCTAGAGACTAATCAAATTTTAATCCTTTTACCACTACTCAGCGAAACATTCAGGGTCGAGCAAGCTTGATAAACTCTCCCATTACTACAAAAATTCCTCTGATTACTGATGAAGCAATGCAAATCATAAACTTAAGACATACTAGAACGAGGCTCAAGACAACTATTTAAAGATGCGCGAGGGAAAAGTACCGCAGGAAGCGTAGGTGTGTTTTCTGAAGAAGTAGTTCTACGCTTCTTTCGTAATATGTACAAGCAAGAAAGGAAAACGGAAGAAACCTCGAAGTTTACCTGAAAGCATATATCCTAGTCGAGACTAATTCGAAGTTAAAACATTTGCAGCTTTCGCTGTTACCCCCACGAAAAATACACAAAGAAATACTCGTGTGGATATGCGCACGTAACGCATATCGTCACTAGCATCTGAATTCCCTCGGAATGAAAGTTGATCGATGCAATATGCATTCACGAAGTGGTGTGGAAAAGCCGTGAGCGACATACCCCAACGCTTCACAACTTCAGAGAAATCCAGCTGTTAAGTTCCAAGAACATATTCTTCTGAACTGATAAAAATGTCCCAAGAATCCCGGCCATGAGAAATATCACGTGATCATCTTGGTTTCCGCCAGCAGCATAATTCTTTACATCCGTTTCTCCGTGTCCTTGGGGTTTCATTTCCCATTAATTCTTCTCCCACCCTATTGATGTTTCCGGATGGTTAGTTCATCTCACCGCGAACGCAGATTCATAAGTGTTGAAAATTAAATCATTGGCACTTTGCTCTTCGTAACAGGAACTGCGGTTACCGCAACGGAAATTACTGAATGAAAATGAAACTTTTTTCCAGGTAATTGCAACTGCAACCAGTGCAGCAACATTTTTCTTGAGCAACATCTCGTGAGCACCATTATGACCACGTTATCGCATATTAGTACTTGTGATGGTATGAAATTGACTAAGAATTTTAAAAATCCGAACCTTTGGACATCACATCTGTAATAAGAGCATTGGAGACAAATTATCACTGCTTAATATTCGTAATTGCGAGGCAAAGAAATTCCGTTCAAAACATGCCCAATGACCTTTTTTTTTCCTTCATTCATTAGTAACCTTCAACAAAAATAGTGCATCGGTTATTCAGTAGGTAAATTTTATTTCCGTGAGAAAGCAGACATCCTTCTTTGAACTAACCGCAAGTACAACCTGCGAATGGCTATAAATATGGTCATGCACAAAACTGAACGCATGAAAGAGCCCGAAATGGTTATCGGCGAGCCAACGGCAATCGCGAGTGGAGTAAACCAATCGAAGGCTAGATCACCGCGGGTCACGTCACTGAGCGCCAGGCCACCCCACCACAGCCCTTCGCTATCGGGCACGCGTTGCTTTCGCCTCTCCATCGCAACCTCCTCCGTCCCCTGCTCCGGTTCTACCTTGTGATGTCACATCAATGTTCAAAATTAAACTATCAATGTTAGTAATACATAGACTAAAATTCATGATGTTTTTAAAGATCGATGTTTTTAAAGCTCATTTAGTAGTCAAGCTCAAGCTAAATTTGTGCGCAATAAAATTTAATTGAACAGTGACCGTGTATATTAATTTACAATTAAAAATTAATTGAAAACGGTTAAACGCCTGTCCATGTGTCACATACGAGGAAAGACGAAGGAAATACCAGGGCATCAGGATCATCTCGGGCGAAGGATGAAGGTGGTGTAAACAGCGTCCGTTTGGTTCCAACACATAAACAGAATTTTTCATTCGCGAACAAAACATCGAAAACGTAAAAACATAGAGCAGAAAACATCGATGTTCAAAACAGACCGGCTTAAATACATCGATGCTCAAAACATCGATTTTTTATAGAACCATCGATGTCGCATCCCTCTACCCGCTCACCACCCCTCCGGCGTCTCCCTCCGCGTCACCGTCTCCAGCGCTTCTCCGGTCACATCCGCCGCTGCCGCCGCCTCTAGGGCCCAGCGTCGGCGCGGGCGCCGCGGCACGGGCTACGTGCCAACCGCGCTGCTGAGCGCGCGAGAAAAATCACGCTCGTATTTTTCGTGACCCGCTCTCGCCTCGTCGGCGGCGGCGGTGACGCGTGCGCATGGCGCCGGACACGGGGCGGGGTGCGGTGAAGAGCGGAGCGAGGGGGGGAGGGGAGAGGAGAGGAGAGAAAGGAGGGGAGGGGAGGCGCGGAGCGTCGGGGCACGAGTGCGTCGTGGAGGCCTTATCGCGCACGCGGTGGATGAGCACGTGTCCGCTCCACCCCGCGGGCACGGGCGCGGAGACGTGCTGTGGGCCGGGACGAGCCCCGCCGCGACGCCGGGGTGCCTCACCTGGCCCCCGGGCCTATCGTGATGACGGGCCTCGAGGCCGCCGCTGACGTCTGCGACGGGTGCCGACTCGCCCCCCCGGTACCCGGCCCACCACAAAAACATGCCGCCGCTCCGCGGAGGTAGCCTCTACGCGTTACATGGCGCTCGTCTGGAGCTGCGCACGAGTATATAATTGATGCGTTATGACTTGCGTTTTCGTCTGCGTAGTTAGTGCCCCGCGCTTGGCTGCGTACAGATTCGACGAGGGTTTTCCTCGTTCCACGGTTTTTATGGCGTAAGAGGCAGTCGGCAAATGTAGACGCGATCTCATGTTCACCAGTGTTAGCGCTTTCATTATTTCCTCGTAAGATTCCAAATGGGGTTCTTATTTTTATGCAAAAGAAATACAGTTTTACAGACAACTGCGAAGCGTGCTTATACACACAAAAAAGCAAGTTCTTAAGCAATTAATATTGCCATTACAGCTCCGAGAGGTAAAGTGTTTCTCAGTAATCGCAGTTACGCAACAGTGACTGCGTGTTGTAACAGTTGTTTATAGTCTACAAAACTCCCTTTGCTAGTGCGAAGTCATCTCTATCGCTAAAGAACGACGGGGAGTCAAACGAATGACTCCAGTTTGGGACGTGCCATCATCCGTAATTAAACGCAGTACAAATAGCATTCACGGGCGTGGGAATAATGTGCTTTTTGTGATTGAGGTGCTTCTTAATTAGTTCTTGGAACGCGCTCCCTAGACACTAAACTGTAGAGTAACTCCTCCAAGAGACCGCCCCCCCCCCATTTCTCTGACCTACTCTTGGAAAATATCGTTTAACTAATATTAATTAATGTGCAATTTTTCATTCGATGCTTGTTTATTTGAATACAGGTTTCAAAAAAAAAATGTTTTATGGAGAAAAAAATATTTTTTCGTGATTAGCTCTGTATTTTCCCATTTGCCAACAATGATATTATCAAGGTGCGAAAAGATAATAATTATAATAATAATACATAATAATAATAATTTATATGCTCATATTCCAGTGAAGAAGTTTCTATGGAATTTCATAAGTAATCGAAAAGTCTGTCGTCAAATATAAAAAATTCAACTGTTATTTTCCATTTGATGTTATTATCATTGACTGAAAAAAATCGTTACTTAATGAACAGATATGGTTAGCAAAAGAAATTATCTTGAACTTTTACAGTGATAAGACAGTCTGATAGCAAATGCATATCACAATTTTTCTAGCGCAGCACGACCACATCCTCCTAGAACTGGCATGTACTATATTAAGAATCTTTCTTCAAACTGACGTACTATTCTGTACTCTCGATTCCTGGGACATAAGACTAGTCAAGATTTTAAGCCACTTAACAATCTCAACAAAAATGAATCAAAATGCTCGTGAAAATTATTTAAGAAATATCTAATGTATTATGTTTTATAATTGTTTCAACCTATAATTCTTAATATTGTATAAAATGATACACCTTATCGGCTTTGTATTAACAATAAGTACGGGTATGCACCAACTACATACAAGAACAGCCAAACGATTAAAGTCTTGTTAGGCATGGATTTTACACAATTTTTGTGGTAACTTCTGAAAATAGTGTTTTTGAGGAAGTAAGAAAGCCGTCAATGAGTACCTTCCTGTCTCCGTAGCCCCCGCCCATGAGTCCTCCAGAGGGCGATATCTAACCACAGGCGATTCTGTGCGCAGAGCCAGACCTGCAAATGGCGAACAGCACTCTGCAGCCGGGCCTGCAGGCGACGCTGCAGCCAGGCGCCGCGGTCGGGGGCGGCGCCGCCGCGGCCAGCGGAGCGCTCAGCCAGCACTGCGCCATCTGCGGGGACCGTGCCACGGGCAAGCACTACGGCGCGGCCTCCTGCGACGGCTGCAAGGGCTTTTTCCGGCGATCCGTGCGCAAGAACCATCAGTACACATGCAGGTAAGGCAAAGGATTACAGATTTTAAAAAAATATATTAAAAAAAACAAAATAAAAACGGAAACCAATTTTTCTCTTCTAATTATTACCACGGAACGTGAAACGTCAGTTATCATTATTTGAACCAAAACTTCTCAATTGTTAATCAAGTAAATGTAAAAATATTTAAGTGGCGGAAGAGCCGTCCTTATGGCCTGCGCCTCGCCAGAAACGAACACATTATTATTATTATTATTATTATTATTATTATTATTATTATTATTATTATTATTATTATTATTATTTGTGACTTTTACTTCATACTAGTTTAGCTTGACGTCTCTGACGGATATTTTCTAGTTAAAATGTTTTATATGTGCTTTGCAAATTATAGTAAAAATAAATTTAAAGCATATTACAGTTGCGGGCGGAGAAAGTTACAAGAAAACTTATCGACTATTATATTAGTTTAATTTTGTTTCATTACAAGATTAGGTTTAATCTTCGTCAGTCTGATGAATCAAGTCGTAACAGTTCATATAAATGCCGGAAAGAAAGTTAAGTAATTCATAGCGTTTCACCAATGTACTCGTAGATCCCTTGAAATCATAAAAGAAGTAATTTTTTAGAATTCTTCTAGAATGTCTTAGAGGGAGCCTGCTAAGAACATGGCAATCGATTTGTCTTGTCGAAAAAAATCGAACAAGCGGTTGATCACCTCTGTAGGTGCTTTAACACTCAACACGCTTCTTAGATAGTAAATACCAGAAAAAGCAAGTTTTAGAGAAATTTCTTAGAATCTTCTCGATTGATCCGCAAAAAATGTTCAGTTCCCCATCAAGAGAACGAGACGCGTCGAATGATATCTAATTTGTCTCGATTGGTAAACCGGAAGTGGTCAAGCCGTGACTAATGAATGGACAAATGGTCTCAGGTTACTCGATAACTGTAGGCCATGTAAGAACTTCGTTGAGGAGGGTCGAGCGCTTGGGATCTAACCAGTATTTTTCCGTTTGGGTTCAAAATAAAGGGAAAAGTGCTGTCATACTCCCGAAATTTTGCTTTTGAAATCAGGGCATGCAAAAACTGTCCAAACATTAAGAAACGACAGTAAATAACTCGTTTAAAAAAAATGTAATTCGATTCAACTTCTACTAAGAGGATATTGTTGTTAAACTAAGGGCAGAGTTGCTGGCACGCAAAGTTTATCGAAAATCGTGAGGAAGTAAAATAATTTTGAAAAATGTATTTTCGCTAGCAAATAACTGAAAATCTATTGGGAATAGAAAACATGGTTACAAATCTCAAACTCTAGCATTTTGTCAGCTTTCAAAAATAGTACCTTTTGCACTATGTTGCACCGTTTTCGATATTTAAGGCGGGAGAATTTTTCAGAGCGTTTTAAAGCGACTAGAATGTAAATACAATCACGAAGCTACGAGAGGTACGAGAAATCGCAAGGCTTGTAGAAGGTCCCTATTTTCATTTTCGCGCAATCTGAAATAAAAAACTATATTATGTACTTTAGTTGTGGCGTCCAATAAAGAAAAAACGGGGTGAAGCAAAATCCGGGACATTTGGGCGTCTTGTCAATGTTTTCGGGACAACCGGACAGAACTTGAAGAAAACGGAACTATCCCGCATTTTATGGGACTTACACAAAGCCTAAATTTAACAATTCTAAGGTAATGAAACAGCCTACTACAATTCACAAATGGGAGTGGTGTTTTTGAGGATGAGTTTCCTAAAGTAAAAAGTAACACAATTGTCGTTTTTTACAATTTTTCTTAGTATGAGAAACAATTATCGAGAAATTTAGGAACTTTTATGAACAACTTCCATGCAACATCAAACAGCTTATCAGAAAATAATTTGGGTTTCATTTTAACCATATTTAGCCTTGGGAATTTTGCGAGTAAACATCTAAAAGTAGATCCATTATTATCCAATGTTTTTACAAGTTTTGTCATTAGTTGTAATTTGATACGTAAAGTAAGTACAATTTTATGAACTTCAACCAATGACTGCTGCACAAATTTTTCTCCCAAACATTCATATTTTTCCGAAGAGGGCAGTTCTCTGAAAGTTCGAATTTTTATTTCTACTGACCCATCACAAAGGAAGCAACTTCTTCTTGTTATTGTTCAGTAGTGTGATGGAAAAATTATTCTAGGATGTAAGAGTGATGACAGGAATGGATATAGGTTGCGACCACATCTTTCTAAGAGGTAAAATAGCATTTAAAATAAAATGGGCAAAAACATACAGGAAAAAATATTCGTTTGAAACTCAGCCTCAAAAACCTTTGCAAAACACTGACAATGGTTTATATGCAGAAAGATCCAAAGGGCTCGGTTACTGAAATAGAATGGCAGAAGCCAATACAATCAATAGAAAAGACAACAACCGAAACTCTTGAAAAAAGAGAAAATATATAAAATAAGAAAGTGACTTAGTTGGATTTGGAATAAATACCTTAACTGTGCTGTTCGACGAAAGAAGGAATTAAACTTACAATGGTTCTCAATGTAAACAACCGAGGCATTAGAAGAATACAGAGCTCAAAGAAAGGAGACCAAGCTATTAGTAAATGCTGCTCGTAAAGAAATTTAGGAAATACAAATCTCAAACATTGTAAGTGATATGCAAGGTCGCCAGTCTCCTGCTAATAAAATAGTGGAACATCTGAATAGTGAGGAAAAGATACAGCGAATTTAGAATTTATTAAAAAGGATAACTGGCTGAAATTTTGTAAACTTCTATGGTCTGAAGAATATATTGTTGATGAAGATGAGAGGCATGTAGTGAATGTTTTTTCGGGGTTCTCCAGTTTTGCCTTTTAATTCAGCAATTCATTACTCACAGCGTCATTATTCGCTATCGTCTACTCCTCATTTCTGACGGGGCGTGAGGTATAGCCTATAGTTATTTCGTGAACAGTAGCCTCAAATAATCGTTATCCTTGGTGGTGAGCCGCTAATAGGGAGTTAAAATCTGGAGATCAATTGCCGATGCAAATAGTGCTTAGGTGGGAGCGACAATTTATTATAAGTTTTTTCCAGAACACTCGTTCTCATCTTTAATCATAATTCAATTTAATATAGTATAAAAGCGAGGGTAGATATTCCGGAGTTCAAGGGAAAGTTGCACACATTGCACTTCTCACTCATACATTAGACACAGTTGTGAACATTTTTGCGTCAAATAAACAAATGGGCAATCATCTGAGATCTAAAGAGTCTTTCCTGTCCTGGCTATGAATCTAATCAAATCAGGTCAAATGATTTACGTTGTAATTCCAAAGGATCGTAAGCACATCCTAAACGACACCAACTAGCTCCAAGATCAATATCTCATACTTCCCAGGTAGGCCAAGATGTAATCGAGAGTCCTAACAATTTAATATTGAAGGAATAGAGAAGAAGTTATTTACGCACTAGGGCGTTATAACCAGTTAATGCCCGTAGTACATAGAGTACTTTATTTTTTACCTAATTTTAATGATTCATGATGACTTATTTATTAACTAAATGTTAATTTAACCCGGTTTGTGATCAGATCTCGATTTTCGTCTAACTTTTCACATTTCCCTCCCACAATTCCCTTCATAAAGAAAAATGTAGCGTCATTAAACTTTTCACATTTCCCCCGTAACCACGATCCTCTCGATCCAACGAAGTTATGCAGCGTATTTAGCTTCGTATAGAAGGCAATAACGTATCAGTAGAAAATAAAAGGAATGTATTCCCGTACTATTAATTTATTATATATTCACCTTGAACTCATGACTACACTTATGTTGCTGGATGAAAGCTTTTATAAGTTTAAATTATCATGCAAAGTATCACGCAGGGTGGGGACATGCAATACAGATACCTACGAATAATTACAACACACGTCATAGGAATCATATTTCTCCAGTGCCAGAATAAACAATTTACAACAAAGAATTCCATATATAATACTGTACGTTAATTTACAACACATTGCCAAAAGACATTAAGTAATTAAAGAGTATACGCAAAAGTTAATGTCGAGTAAAAAATATTTAATACGTAACTGTTTCTGCATAATTAAGACTTATTGATCAAGAAAACAAATAAACCTATTTAAAGATATAAATGCATTAGTTACCATTTGTACTGTATGATTCTAAATATTCTGTAGCAAGCATTGTGCTTCAGCTTCTGGATTAATGACCCCTATCTCAATCAGATGTTTTCGTCCAGTTTCCCTTGATTCATCAAGCAAATGCTGAGACGACCTCGTATTTTGCTTCTGAACATCAATATATCTTATTTATTGCATTGCATTGTTTATTTGTTGGTTTTTCTGTCCGTTGAGGGAATAGGATAGGGGGTCGTGACACCTACTGGGTCATCTGTCGCGCGACTACGCAGAGAAATGAAGGACCGGTGCTCGCCGAGAGGCAGGGTACAATGAACAGTTTTGCTGACTAACTCCACTCTCTGCGATAGGGGGCGAGTCAGTAAACAGCACTTGTACGGAGAAGTTGTTTCATTATCATCCCATACCGACAAATTGTGTTCTACCGTCGGTATGGACATCTTTGAAGAGCTGCTGTCTCAGTTACAGCAGGTCCAACAACAAGAGCAACAGCAACAACTATTAATACTGCTGCTGACGCAACGATCGGTGCACCAGCAAGAAACTGCGACGCTGAAGTTCCAGTGCCAGGAAGAGCTACGACGGCGACTCGAATTGGGGCAGCAACTTCAACAATTACGCCTCCCTTTCAGTGGTGGCCGGTGGGTTGCGAATTAGGAGGGGTTGCATGTGTATGTGTTCGAACACTCGCATCTTTGTTCGAACATGCACATTTTGTCTCTTGAGAATATTTCTTGAACGAAGCCAAACTATCATGTTGTGTACGATCAATTTACAAGCAACATGATTTAAATCCTTCTCTAAGACAGCTTTTGCGTTGATTATAGAAGACGCAATTATGCTCACGAAAATATAATTTTTAAAAAATTATTTGCAGCAAGCAAAACCGTAATTTACAAAATCGGATTAAAGGGTCTTGGGTTCTTAGCTTGTTAATAAGCGCGGGATCTGCCATGCGAAATAGTACTATAAACATGCTGCCCCATCCAATACCCAACAACCCTACTCTTCCACATGCATCCATTGTCTAGCTTGCGACATGATGTGGCGAAGCCCTCCCACTATAATTACTATATATAAACTCTAAAAAATACTGATTATTTTTTTACGCAGGCTCGTGAAATTATGTTCGACCTCAAAACCTGTTGTAGCTTATATGCCATAGTGGTAGTGGATGGATGGGAAAGGTATACCCTTCCTAGTGAGTGTATCAAATTCATTGTTGAATTTTGTGATAAATGAGAGATAGGTGTTTTTGTTGTTTTTTTTTAGAAAAAAATTGTCTTCGAAAAAATTGGGTTTAAAAGTCGCTTCCGAGCGCAAAATTCGGAGGAATTGTCTCGTCACCCCAGACGCTACGGCAGTGTCTCCAACGGCGCCGGGTCTCTTTTCTCCCGTTTTGTCGCTGATAGTCACGTAAATGGTCTATGCGGGGAATACCGCTTGTCACACTCTAGAGTAGTAATAATAGCGAGTGTTTTATGTGTGCGCTCGTCGCTTTGTGTTCTTAATTCAATTTAATATAGTGAAAGCGCTAGGTATTCCAGAACTCACGAATACCGGCGAAGGTTGCAATTATCTCCCAACAGTACCAGACAGTTTAAGTTTTTTGACAATAAAAAATATTCATTCAGTCTTTTAAATCTACTTAAAATGCAGTTTTGTGCAAAAATGATGACCATGTTGTGCATGATTCATTATTTTGTTTCCGTGTGCTTCAACTGCAAAGGTCATTAGTTCCATAGGTGTAGTGCAAGTAATATCCCGGGAGTTGGCGCAGTGGTGGCATGTGTAGTAGTGTAATGTATATATTAACTAAGCTAAGAAACTAAGATCCTTTCATCCCATTTCGTAAATTACCGTTTTGTTTGCTGCAAGGATTTCTACAAAAATTCTATTGTAATCAACGCAAACGCTGTGTGTGCTTGTAAGAGGACAGGAAGGGACAAGAATGAAAAAAGGAAGATCGCGCTCGGTCCCTGGCCAGGTTATTAGGGCGCTGCTTGGGGATTCGCTTGGTATTGATCGGAGAAACCACGGAAAACTACCGATCAGAGCAGACGGTCGCTCGACTTCTCCAGACAGCGGCGGAATTCGACCTATCTATCTACAGTCGAAAATCCGCCTCTCCCGGGACTCGAAATCTACGACTTCCCGATCAGTGGCGCTGCAAACCATGGTGTGCAGCGGCGTTTAATTGAACGTTGAAAACAATCCAATACTTATGGAAATTTTAAAAAATCTGGAATGCTCGAAGTATTATTGTTAGCATATCTTCAATGTGAACTAGAGTTTTGTGATTTAGATAGCCACATAAATGATAGCTCCTTATAGACCCCCTTAATACCATGGCACATACGAAGAGTTTTGGAGCTAAAATTTTCATTATGAAAACATTGAATTCCAATTTATTACTTCAGGAGTTAGTTAGTACTTTAGCTAGTTAATACGATGTGCAACTTTCCTCGCGATTGATTCTTTTTAGGAAGGGCACCCCCACCTCGCGTCTTCAAAGAGCAGCCGCCATTACTCCCTCTCGCTACTTCCCCTGCCGCCAACGCTCGGGTGCGACACCTCTTCAAATGATGCCAACCACGTTCGCCGGTACCATTCATTCATAGACGCTTCTCCTAAAACTTTCCATAAATAAAATGTCCAGACAAAGTCCTTAAGTCTACCTTTCGGTACCACTGATGTAAGTGCAACAGTAACACTTTCCGAAACATACCGAATACTTTAATTGTTGAAAGCCATAAAAAGGCGCATAGACATGAATTTTGCTTTCATTCACCAATGCCCAACAGGTTTTTAAATTGTTAATGCAATTGATAAGACGGTTCGTGACTGCAGTCAGTCGTCGCTGACGGGAGTGGGGACACGTCCCCCCTACAGCACAGTATATCCCAACGTGACGCGTACTACATTAACTTCAATAACCCAATAAAAGAAATAATACAGCGTTAATTAAAGTTTAGAGGAGGTTCACACCTAATTTAATCCCCCTCAAAACACGTGTTCTAAAGATGCCCATGGAGAATATTGCATAGCAATTCAATTTCTGCTGTTCTTTGAAGAGGAAAGTGACTTCAAATTACTGTGTTGCAGGTTTTAGCCCAACTGTTGGTAGTGGACAAGGACAACGCAACCAATGCCGCTATGCCGTTTACGAAAATGCTTCAAAGCTGGAATGAAAAAAGAAGGTAAACGAATTTTATAATTCTAGTCTTAATTGCCTAGCTGCTGCACATGGTTACTTGTAGGACCGACAACAGATTAGCAAATTGCAGCCTGTGCCGTGATAAGATAAGGAACAGAGATTTCCTATGTTACGTAATTGATGTGAACTCGTACATTGAAAAACATCCTCACGCCCTTCTTCTTCATGTCCAATGTTGCTTGATCTGTCTAATGTTTTAATGGGTATGTATCATAAGAAATGAGTTATCGTGCCACATTAGAACATAAATCGACGACAAATTATGCTGAAAACTCGTACCATAGACCTCTTTCTGCTATGTCAGATTAAAATATACTGAAGTACGGCCTAACTATTTCAAAATAACAAATGGGTATTTGACGTTCCATTTATTTTAGAAATGCAAATGATAGACTTGCGGTTTGTCTTAAGTTAAGCTATTACATCTGGGCAGGTCTACCTGTAGATTTCTTGGGATGTTAGACACAAAATTGTGCCCCCCCCCCCCAAATTTATCAGCCCATAAGAGGTTTTTAAATTATCACAACTGATATACTACTTACTATACTATAAACATAATATATTATAATCTGAAATAAAAACATTATAAAGCGCTAACAGCACCAACTTTTGTGCATTCGAGACTTGAATATTATGTTGAGTAGGAGCATATTTCAAATAAAATTATACAATATGTTCTTGATATTTTGTGATCCAGTTTCCCCCTAGGTAGGCAACAAAACTATTCAACGTTAGCCCTGTTCCATATAACAATTCAATTCGAGAGAATTTGGATAGGGGAGTTAAGTAATTAGGAGATGAAAGTCCAAAAAGCAGATAAAAATCTAAAATGCTTTAAGAATATTTGAGCTGATATGAAAAATTGAATAAAAATCCTCTAAATACCTTATTTTCTATCACAAAACACCTTTAAAGTGTGAAATTACACTATATGCAATACTTTCTTAGGTCTTTAACTTTATTGGAATGTTGACAATGGAATAAGAACAATACTTTCCACTGCTTCCTTCTACAAAATTAGGATTAATTTCTGGAAGGGGTATGCCATCAGTCATATTTATTTTCCGAAGACAACTTGGGCCTAATAAATTTGGGAATTTATATCATCACTAATTTACACACAATTGAGTGATATGAGAAAGCACAAAGTAAACTGTTCAGAAGAATATCTCAAGTAATTTAGTAAAATAAAGTGAACTTAAATAGAACGGTGTATTTTATTTTTATTAAATAGAATTAGATTTCACCTGAACATGTCAGTTTTGCAATAATTTTGCAGGTCACCAGCAATATATGAAAGTATTATACAAATAGAAATAATTCAATACCATATAAAATGTGTGAAATTTCATGTAAATTATATGTAAAACTATGAAAAATGGAGTTTTGATCTAATGTAGTATTTCAATGATCATTACAGGAAAAATAAATCGTATAATTTTAATTAAAAATTTCAAAATTCATGAACCAAAGAATTCACCAAACTCGAGCAAAGCTTTATCGAATCTCTACTTTCAATGCAACTCGTAGAGCATTGAATCAATGATGCATCATTGGACACAAAACATTTTTTATAATTTTAATTCCACACACAAACCACTTCAAAATTGTAAGTCAACATTCAATTATTGGTTTTAATGATGGTGTATAAACGAAACTACCTTGTGGAAATTTGATGATAGACGCAAGTTAGAGATTTAATGGCACAGCCAATAATATCTGAACAAAACACTCCGGACATGCAGAGGTTTCAGAAGAATTGCACAATCAAAGTGAATTCGGAAGCTATTATATTACATGGAAAAATATGATAACTAGAAATTTAATTTTCAATATTGTGTGTAATAGTTTAAATGAAACAACCATTTTGTATTCATTGTTAATTTCTAAGAATAAGTGTATTGCTCCCTCAGCTGTCCAGAATGAACGAGATCGCATTAGCTGCCGCAGACCTAGCTTTGAAGAACAGACTTCATCAAATGGTCTCTCTGTAGCTTCTTTGTTGAATGCAGAAATGCTATCTAGGCAGGTTGTGGCAGCCCTAGAAGTAAGTCCAAATGTAAGCATTTCTGAAGTGCTTATGTAAAAGTAATTTTTTTTTATAAGAAAGATATTTTAATTACATTAACTACAGTTTTTGTAATTACAGAGACATTTCTAAATATTGAAAATATGCACACAACACAATCCTGAAAGTACTTTGAATTTCACAAGCTCGAACTCCAAAATACGTCCATTAGAACTGAACTGTTAATACACTTAAATACAAAAAAAATATTTTTTACTATTTTTATTATTTGATTACTATTTTTTTGGTTAGTCTAATAATGAAACCTCCTTTTTGAAGCTTTTGAGCTATTTTATATTGCTTAGTTACATTTTTTTGCTATTATTCTGATTAGAGCAATCACTGAAGTCCTGGAGTTTAGGTTACTAAAATTATAAATTTTTTTTTTTTTTTAACCAAGTCACAGAACAGTAAAAATGTACAGGGAAAAAACATCCTTGGACATTTTTTTTCCTACAAGCATATTACATACTATTAAAGTGTATAAAAATAATCAGCTTTATCTCCTACCTAGCAAGAGATAAGGAGTCGATGAAATTAAAAGAAATCAACTTAAAAACGAATTGATTTATCTTGAAATACAGCTTTGGGACTTGATGAATTCACCTTGTATACTGATGATTTATTTATTCTAAATGAGTACATTGATTGATATTGTCAATACTTGTAGTAAAATATTGTCATTTTTGCAGTCTTCTACAGAGTGAATTGGAGTATAATTTAACTAACAAACAAATTGCCAATATAAATGATGTTTGTGATTCAATGAAGCAACAACTACTCATCTTAGTTGAATGGGCATAAATATATTCCAGCATTTACAGAGTTGCCTTTGGATGATCAGGCAAGTGCAAACAATTTTTCAAGCTTTAGACCTTTGCTATTTTCTCTACAAATAACAAAGTATGTTTTTAAAAAACAATCATTTATAAATCAAATATTCATGTTTAATCATGTACTATAGTTATTCAAAAAAATTCATTTAATTTCCTAATTAGCTAGTTACAGCAAGTGTACATCAAAATAACCAAATTTCCCACAGGAAATCATGTATTCCTTTTTGAATATTTAGCCTCTTGGCTGAATTCAATGAATATTAACATCTTTCAACATTTAAAAATATGTATTTAATTGAATCACTTCTTCCATAAAATTGAGTGTTGTTTAAAATAATTTTGTACAAAAAATTGCACATAAAAAAAAGGCCTGATAAAGGTTTTGTCAGTATTATATCATGTAAAAATAAATTCTCATTTTTAAAGGTGGCATTGCTAAGAGCTCATGCTGGTGAGCATTTGCTGCTGGGTTTGGCTCGTCGCTCAATGCACCTAAAGATGTTCTTTTATTGGGTAACAACTGTATTATCACACGTGGCAACCCAGGTAAGTTATACTCGTATATATTAAGCCAAAAATTGAACGATTAAAAATTTTTAACATAAAATATTTCACATTTGAATAGATTTTCTAATTAGAATTAAGAAGTAATAAAGTTTTAAATATGAAAGTTTTATTAGAGAGAAGAGTTTGACTTTGGGAAACCACATATGGTTGAATTAGGTAATAACAAATGTTTCTCATTTGAATGAAATTATTATGAGACATGTTGTTCTTCAACGTTAACATCTAAATATATTTGCTTCAGTTAACACTTCACGACTAGTCTTGTGCAAAGTTCAGAACCACAAGAGAGGAATTAACAAATTATTTGGTGCTGAAACATCTGACCACCTACTGCACTTAATACAAACATATTAAACAATGACTTTCTGTTTGTTGTTTTTGTTTTAGAAGCTGGAATATCTCCTGATTTGGACATAAGTCGTGTTGGAGGAAGAGTTATGGATGAACTAGTCAAACCTCTCCATGAAGTGCAAATTGACGACATAGAATTTGCTTGCCTGAAGGCAATTGTATTCTTTGACCCTAGTAAGCACTTGACATGCTAGTATTTCTTGGTAAAAATCTGAATTTTATACTTAATTTGAACACATAACAACTAAATCACTCTGTTCTCAGATGCCAAAGGTCTTAGTGATTCAAGCCGTATAAAGAATTTACGGTATCAGATCCAAATCAATCTAGAAGATTACATCAGTGATCGCCAATATGATTCTAGAGGACGTTTTGGAGAAATAATATTAACTCTTCCAGCATTGCAGTCTATCACTTGGCAAATGATTGAGCAAATTCAATTTGCTAAACTGTTTGGAGTGGCACGCATCGACAGCCTTCTACAAGAAATGCTTCTGGGTGGTACGTATTCATTTTTGTTTTAATATAAAAATTTCTAATTCTAACACATGAAGAGGCATGTTTTCTGCTCGGTGTGTTGAATTCCTGATACCTTAACCTTATCTGTTCCTGCTCACTTTTTCTGTGCAAACATCTCCTAAAGTCAGCTTATTTCTTGCAATGCTCTAATGTTTCGTGCATGTGTTTGTAGACAGCCACTCGTGGAACGTCTCTACTCCATCTCAAGCTGTCCATGTTCTGGTTCAAACAACCTGCTTATCGGATACTCCTTGTACTGTCTTCATAGACCCTAGTGTGGGTTAGTACAGTACCTATGTGCTTGATCTTCCAATATATTTAGTAGCTTGTGTATTGTTTCTCATTCTGTATTCAATATGTCCACTATGTTTAACACTAATTTCCAACAAAGATTTCCAAGCATAAATCACTCCACCCACCATAAGTCTCATTACATTTTCAATACACACAAGAAGACCCTCAAATGTATTTGCTTAATATAATAATACATTGTTCAATCTTGCTAACAGAGCTTAGTTTCCAATATTCAAGAACAAAACAAACCGAATTGCTACAAAAAGTTGTCACTTCTGCATTACCATTTCACTTCCACAATCTATCTTGGAACTGACAATTTATGATCATTTATACTCCCGATCCATTAAAAAATATGTTCAAGGGAGGTCGGGGTGGATGAATGAAAGTTCTCACAATAGTTTCATATTACTAGTGTTAATATGATGCGTTGAAAGTAAAATCGCTAATGAAAGTTGACAATATACACTTACATTTTGCCTATAGCAACTTCAAACACTTCAATGTAACTATCCCAGCTTTTCTCTAAATGCATTTAGAACTAGTAAATGCAATCTATTAACAAATGCATAAATTTAGTACTCTTTTTTGATAATTTATTAAATTATCTGTCAAATTACAATTTAATAGTTGGTCATCTTACTAAGGTAATAAATTAAAGCACTGTTGCTTGCACTCCTTGTTGTTTCACAATTCAACAAATTGATTAATGTAACTATTAATGGATGTTATATTTTATCTAACGGCCATTATTTCATATTAATTATGCAGTTATGGATCAAATTCAAACAAAAAGCTTCATAGTAAAAATTCATGCATATTAATCATGTTTGTAGACTTCAAACTACAGCATAATGACTTATTTGTTCAAATCTTTTATGTACAATAACAGGATACAGAATTAATAATATGATATGGAACAATAATGTATACAGTAATAGGATACGGAATAAAACTGAGAAATATTCACAGATGTAATAAATTTTTTTTTCACTCAGAAAGTGGGAGGCAGGAGGTGAGGGAGGTCAGCATGGAATGTTCCTATTGAGGAGGGGTTTAAAAGTATTAGGGTGTAACAAATGGGAGAAGGTTTGGAAAAAAGTTCAATTTTTTTTTTCTTTAATAGCTTAATTTCCTTCCTCTATCTGCAGTTCTAACGCACTAAAACAAACTAAACAAAATCATCACATTAGACTTATGATTAATTTTAAAATTTGCTCTTTCAAAATACACACTTGCAGCAATTTTATTTTCTCCATGGCACAAGAAAAATGTATATTAATAATGTTGATGCATTCAATACCTGAGCAAAGGGAACTCCAGCCTCTGGGATGTTAAACATTAAAGGTACTTCATTGCAAAACTTCAAAAACTTCACCACAACCACTGTGAATTACAGTATGTAACACAGAATACAAGAGAAACACGAAGAATATATATTAGGAATTTTACTTCTTTCACTTGTCAATTGCTTTCTGTATGCTTTTTGATCCTGTCTATAATTTTTACTGTTCCAGTGTGAAGTTTTGTTGAATAGCATTAGCTATTGCTGTATTAGTATTATTTAATGTATTATAAACAACAGAAAATTTTCCCAGATACTTATACTCAATAAACTGATGAAATATTTTAACATTAATCAGAAATATTCCTTTGGAGATGATGTCTGATTATTTCATATTACTCACTACAATTTGTAAATAAATTACAAATCCAAATTAATGTACTAAAATCTCAAAAGATTAAATTGATTCAAACTGATTTGAAGTAATTCTCGCAGACTATTCTAATTACTAAAAATCCAAAAATTGGAAATTTAGATATTAAATTTGTATTTCCTTAGGATTCTAATGTGTACAAAAAAATTCTTTGTATCAGAAGGTTTATGATGACATGCAAAGAATTGAATAGCTTCCAGAAAGTACAAAATAGTGTAGAGAGAACTCTTCACGACTTTTTTCCCCTCTTGAGATAATGCAGAACAGAATAAAAGGCATTTCACATTAAAATATTGTATTCAAGACCATTTTATATTCCAAGATATTCATAGCAAATAGCAAAACATTTAATTCCATCTTACAATTCAGGAATAAATACAATTTTACGACTTCTTATTAATAACAAAAAAATAAGATTTTTATTGGTACACATTCCATATTTTGTGAACTAAATTTAATACTGAGAGACTTGATCAGTTTTTCCACATTTTAAAATTAAAAAAAGCACTTTGCTTATTTCCAATTAATAATCCTTTCACCATGTTTATTAAAATCTCCAAGAAAATTTTGAAAAATTTACTCATAAAATCTTTATTTTTTCCTGAAATAGCTTAAAACTTGCCCTAAGATATTGCAGCATGTTTTCTTTGAAGTAATACTTTCGACAAAAAAAACATTCTTTTTTACTGTATTTAAGGCATGCTTTTCCAAGATATAATTGCAGCAAATACGCAAAAAATCTTATTGCATCTTTAATTGTTGCAGGAGCCACAACAGATGGAACTGTCCAGACCCCAACAAATGCTACCTCAGCTGGCAGTTATCAAGGGGGAAGTTCTGCAGGTTCTCCCAGCAGCCCACTTACTCCTCAAGGATCAGTACAATGCAACAGTCCTCCACAAGTGCAACAGCATGTGCCTCCTCAACCTCTACATACCAATGGCCATATGCCTGTTAGCCCAATTGCTACCAACTGCCCAAGCACCAACGTAGGCACGATTCAGCAACCCGTAATCATTTTATCTGGGCTCACAGATGATGACCAGTACAGAATGGATTTCAAGCAAGAACCACCACTGGAAGCAGAACCTTCATATTAAATTTTCAGCCTATTTGTAGAATGCCTTTTATGTACTCTGATCTCTAGATTAATTTTCATATTTTGTTATATTATTGTTGTGTATAGATTTTTTGCTTTTATCAATATCTGCATCTCATTTAAAAAATAAGCCAGATCAAGGAAAACCAACAAAATAGTGCATACCTTGATGCTCCAGGAATAAAAAGCTGGAGCTTTTCAAGAAAAACTACGTTGACCGAGTTTTGTTGAGTGATCAAATACTCCTAGATTCTACACAAGTGACAGTTTTGCATCCCCACCCTCCCATACATTGACTCATTATCACTACCTAGTATAAATGGGTCATAAAACTGCAAACTATTTGCTTTTGTACCAGAAGACTCATGGTGATTGTCTGCTCTTTGGGGAAAAATTAAGCGTGGTCAACACATAAAGTACAGGCTTGCCAATAGATGTGTTCCAGAAGATGTCAGTGCTAGTAAGAAGAGTAAGAAAAAATGTGTTGAATTGCAAGTGTTCTGAAGAAAATATTTTTCACAAATTATACAAAGAAGCTCATTTGATTATTTGGACAAAAAGTATGAACTTCATTAAAGTCATTCTTTTCAATATGAGTTTCTGTAGGCTCCAGTTAAGAGACTGCGTAACTTAATGCATTAATTAACTATTTTTGTTTTATGTGCAAATGTTGGAGTACAACTGCATAAAATAAGAAGTGAATTTTGTTTGGATCATTAATACATTTCCCCCTTTCTTGTAATCCTCTTTTAAATGACTTAAGGACTATAATATACGTTAATAAGTTATACTGCTTGCATATACATTCATGCCCACATTTAGCAGTAAGTGATTTTTATGCTCAAGGTTGTGAACATAGCAGTAAGAAAATTATACACAGTGCTTTCATACTTCATAAAAATAGTTCTAGCAAAAAATGGGGAAATCTTCCAGGGAGCTATGTATTTAATACTTTGAATATTGTTTTTATATGTGTAAATGATAAACATTGTCAAGTACTGTTAAATGTGCAATACAGAAATTTTTGAATTTTTCCCAATGTACAGGTTATATTTAAAGAATTATATAAAATAAAAACCAATTTATTGACTTTGAATTGCTTGTTGAACTACATAATAATCAATAGACTTTTATAATGAACTTTGGTATCAATTTCATAAAATTTCGACAAATTAAATCCATGGGATTACAAAGATAACAACATGACATTTCATATCATAATCACTGCAGTATCAATTTAGAATGGGTTGTTGCAAAACACCTATCAAACCATTAAATCAAAAATCAAACCCAGTAACTCTCTTCATGGCTTTAGCTTCTTCAACTGGAGACATGGACTGATAAGAGTCCAATTCCATGGTAAATGATCCATTACCAGATGTCAATTTACGCAAGTCGGTTGCATAACCTAACAGCTCTGCCAAAGGAACTTGAGCCTCAATTACCTGCAACAAAAATAACACAAATCATATTGGAAGTTAAAATTTTGTTTCAACAGAAAACCTCTTATCAGTTTTCTTCTCATTGTGCAAAGTTTTTGCAATGTTGTTTTATATGGACTACTATGGTCCACAAATTTAGATGTTGGCTTCATAAAATTTAATATTTCCCATCTGAGTTATAAAAAAAGCAACTGAACAGCTGAACTTTCAAACAAAAGAATAAGACACTGAAAGTAGCCTGATATAAGTAGTATGATTAGACATATTTTCATCAAAAAGTAGTAACAGCTGAAGGGGGGGGGGGTATAAATCAGCACATCCTAGAGCTCCCCACCCTTTTTCTACACACAGTCGTATGATGAATAAAAGTACCAACAAATCGATCTTAACAACTTTTGAAAATTAGAAATCTTTGCTCAGGAGTTCTAGAAAAGTTATCTGCATTGGTAAACTACAGATCTGATTTTATAATATTGCAAACAAAATTGCAACACACACCTCCAGCTCTACTCCTACTACAACTAGCAAAAGGAGAAATCAACAAAACATGTACATAGTGAAGCTAAATGTATGACCACAAGCAAAACAAGGGGCCATCTTAGCATGTGCCCAATGGATTAGGAAACCTGGGTAAACCTAGGTGTCTTTGAGTCAGAAGTTGAAATATATTTCTTAGTCTTACAGGCATATAAGTCTTTATAAAATTATACAGTACAAATGTTAACTAATTATTATCATTATTAAAATAAATACTATTTCTCTTTTTGATAGACAGTATAGTCTAATTGTCCAGAAACAGTCATGCACCACAAAATATTTTATTTGGCTCTTAAACTTGTGTATCTATTTTATTTGTTTAATATCATCTGGCAATGTGTTGTAAGGTAAAAAATATATGTAGAATTCATGTTGTGAGCTGTTAGCATTGACTGACATCTGATGAATAAGATTGCTATGACGTATTGTAATTATAAATATTAGCTGAACCCATTAAAAATTTTCACACATTTGTGCACGTAAAGGATACTGAAATACCATAATATTTAAACCTATATTTAATTCTTAAATGACCATTTAAAGTTTTCTTATGAAGTACTTTGAGCAATATCAGCTTCAATTCATTAACTTATTTTTTGAATTATTTTATCACATTATTTGAATTAACATCAGAGACGAACCAACAGAGGGATCATTTGGATTCTCCCTCTCCTACATGCATGGGAAATGCAACAGAAACATGTTGTGTTATCTCCACTGCATTGGCATGCCAAAAGAGCAAACTCCTCGAGAAGTCAAATATTGTTAACAATATACTTTTCATGTACACAAATGCAAACATGGAGTAGAGTATTTTTCTCTTAAACATTAAGCTTGGAATAAAAGGTCCAAAAAAATCTAATTTGTAAATTAGAAGATATGAAAAACAAAACCTGTGCCCCTGTTGGACACAAAAATCTGGTTTTAAGACTCTAAAATGCATTGTGTTTGAATAATACATGACAGTAGTGCTCTGTTACAGGTTGCATCTGCACCCCATATATTTTATTTCATATACATATATACATATCTATATATATCTATATATATCTATATCTATATATATATATATATATATATATATATATATATATATATATAACACAAATTACATCTACATTTTAGCTTCTGCACTCCTTCTATACACTTAACTACGCCAAATCTCATACTCTTACATGCATGCAATAAGGAAAGGGATACAAAATTTTCTCTGAAGTATTAATAAATAGATCTGTATTGCATGAAAACATTCCCCAACCTTCATTAAGTCAGTTTGGTTAAAAATACAGATTCGTAAATAAATGGACAAGGAAATGACCAAGCCCAAAGAAAAGTGGCTTAGAGGAATCATTTGGATGGCAATTGCTTATTATTTGAACAATTCTTTTTTTTAATCTAAAAGTCTGGGTACTATAGGACGTGCTTCTTCACAATATTGTGCTATAACTCAGGTGGGTATGTACAATTGTAAAAGATGCACAAGCTGCATGAAGATCCTGAAAATTATTTCTATAAATAAATATATATCAAATTTATTTTCTGACTTGACAACTTTTTCTATGAAATATAAATGTACAGTATACACAACAAATAATGTTTCTAAAAAATTAGTATTGTTTAATTTGGAAGGAGAGTATTACTACTGTGAAAATATAACTTTCTTCTGGACATTAGAATAATAGAAAAAAATGTTTATAAAACCAATGCGTTTTCTGCATTAAGAGAAAATTTAAAATAAAAATTACTCCCAAAAATTACACCATGTATTAAAGGAAGTAATTTACTAGAGTATATAGAAAAAATTGTTAATTTTTTTTTCAAATGCCTGTATTTCGCGCAAAATTACACGAAAACTGTTCAAATTTTCGAAGAATTGAGGGGCTAGTGCATGAAAATTCGCCGTAATTCGTAATTTTTCTTTCGTATGGGCAAAAAAGTAAACTAGTGGCGCTAAAACAGCACGCACTTTAACGCAAAATTACGCGAAAATACTCAAGTTTTCGAAAAATTGGAAGTGACCTCATTTCAAAATCTACTTTAAAAGAACAAATTTCATTTCGGTAAAAATCTCTATCTTCATAATTGTAGTTGTAGGAAGATGCCGAAAAAAAATTGAATTTTGCAATTTTCGAAAAATCGGAATTTTCAAAGAAAATTAGACCTACACCATTCTAAACGTCCCTTCACACTATCCAACAAAAAAATGTAATAAGAAACGACGGAGCCTTCTTTTATATTGAAAATGTTTCTAGAGGCTTCATGTAAAGTACCCCCAAATTAATAAATTAATCGGTTTCAAATTGAAGGGGCGACGACATCAGCCAGATCGATTGGGAAATATCAACTTCGGAGAAAATTGTTCGAATTGTTTGGCCTCTAGCGTTGTTCACAGACGGGCGGGCGGGCGGGCAGACGTTTTACAGTCATTAGATTTTTCTGTATCAAGGACCCACAAAATAGATTCTGAAAACAAGTCAATAATTTGGTCTCAAAACGTAGACTCCTTTCTTTCATGTTCTCTACAGAGTGTGATCGACTTGTCTCCTTTTTCATTTTTTTACTACTGAATGGCATTTTCCATGATCGTCTACCGTCATAATTGCTTTTCCACAATACTCTATAAATTGTCTGGTTTGACATTTTCTTCTTTGTTAATCCTTCCACGATTACATGAATATCTTAGAAGCACTTAACTGTGGGTTCTGTTTTTCTTGTTTCACAATGTAACGTTCATCTCTCACTTTTTTCATTTCCCCTATCCTTTAAGAAATGTCGTAACATACGTTTTTAGATCTCATGTTTTTTTAGTTATGTTTTGCGCATGTTTTAAACTTGTGAAGTAAAAAGTTCTGGAGAAACAAAAAGGGTCAGCATTCCAAGTCAGTTTTGAAAAGGAACCCTGCGCGACCACCTTGAATTGTGACAAACTTTTGTGTAACAAGTTCCACAGGACTCAAAGGAACTTTTGTGAAGTTGAAACTTGATATGTGAAATAGTTTTTTAGATATAGCGGTTTGTTTGAACCCGAGCAACATTGTTGTACAGATTGACTAATAAATTTTCCCAAGCTTGGCAAATATTATTTCCTTCTGCGGCATAGCTTTGCAAATGAAACTGAGCTTATTTGTACAACTATTTTGCTCTATTCAATAACACTAACATAACTTTTCTTTTTATTAATACACAATGGGTAAATTGCAGAAAAGTCGCCGATAACTACATCTAAAAAAATATTTCACCTAAAATTTGCAAGTTCACAAAAGTTCCTTTGAAACATATTGTTATAAAAAATGTTATCAAAATCTGAGATGGACACGCGGGATCCCAAGACCGCTTGACATGGAATGATCTATAATAAAAAATATTTATAATAGAACTAACAAAACAACAATAATAATAATAACAATAACAACAACAACTCCACCTAAGGAGTTACACGACCTCATAATTGGCGGTGGAGCTTGAATACTCCCGCGAGCCTCAGAGGTATGACGGCGGTAGCCAAGCTACTGGTAGGGCTTCCCCTGCTGAATAGGTTGAAGGTAATAAGTCAGACGAAGTACTCCAGAGGAGAGCCTCAACGGCATCTTCAAAGAAGAAAGGAGGATTAATGAAGATGGCCGAAGAGGCACCTCGAACACAACCGCAGCGTCTGATTCGCAGCGGGCGACTGCAGAGTCTGTCTCCATGTTAGGGACGGCGGCATTCATGGCGGGAAGTAGAGAGGGAAGAATCATGAACTTTTGGACTTCCTATTATAGATCGATTTTCTAACTCTGCTCCTCAGACCCCTATGGCCACGATGGAATATCACACGTTATTTCGCATCTTTCTCCGTCGCGCCGCTAAGAGTCGCATGTTGGCAAGCACTGCTTGATACGGACGCGATCAGACGATATCTGGTGGCACGACTAAGAACGTCGCGAAATACCGTCACATATTCCATTGTGAAGATGGACCTTGAGGGGCAACGTTAGAAAAATCGCAGAATACACTGGCCGACAAAAAAATTGTATTTTTTGAATGATTCCTTCGCTTTATAAGTCAAATGTTCCTAATTTTAGGTTGAGAAAAACGAACAGGATATACAACATTTTTTGTTAGCTCTTGTTTCTGTGATGTACAATAGATGGAAATATTTTATTTCAATAGATTAAGACAAAATTATAGATTTTAATAATATATGCCAACAACATTGAAAGGTCACTTGAATATTTTTAAATGACAGTTACATACACAATGTTCTAAATTGGTGAAAAAAATACCTCATTGTTAGGTTTGTAGAGAATTATATGGTGGCTTTATGAGATCGTCATCTTTTGGATTTTCTTTCTCTTATGAATTTCGGAGCATCTCTGCGTACAGACCAGCAGTAATCTGCAAGCACTGTTTCGTTTCAACGGCCCTCATATCTTTGTTCCCATTTAAGAAATGTCCTGTTCTCATCTTTCTCCGTTTTCATTTCCGACTGCTCCACAACTAGGACGGAAAACGTTTAGGTGGGAATCGAGAAAATGTACTTTAAGGGACATGTTGCATCCGAGTTCATGGTATATTTTGCAAATGTATCGCCACCAACTGAATGTTATTATCATCATCATCTCTTTTGCTGACTAAAAATCCCTGAATATCTCCCTTAAATACTTCCTAAGCATGCTTTTGTTTACTCTCCAAAATTCTGTCCACCCTACGATCCTTTACAAGTTATCGAATTTGTGGTCTAACACAAATACCTTCATGCATCATTTAACATAGATTGTTTTTCTCTTGAGAATTTAAAAGCCGGTCTTTCTTGGTTTGGCGCTTTCACAAAATTGTTCATCATATATCAAAAGTGTTGACCATAAAAACTGACATGTCACTCTATCCCCAAAGCAAGAGCTAGTCGGTCATTTGTAAGGTGATTTTTTTAATTCAGGGGGTTGAAATTCACAAGAATAAAGTTTTTTTCAGCGCGAAACATTTTCATTGTTGGTCAGTGTTATCGGCCCATGGCGGGTACAGTAGGGGAACTGGGCTGGCACATCATGTCACTGATTAGAGTGGAGGCCCGAACCTTGCAGGAGGCGGAGGGGCTACCAGCGGAGGAGGCTGCTTTCAGTCAGTGAAAATCCCGTAGGATTTAGTAATGCCGCTGGCGATGCATGGACCCTTGCTGGACCCTGTGGGAAGGGGTGAATGTCCCAAGGACACTGCGTGTCGCAGTAATGCAGACCTGCACAACGCTTGCTCCCGCGGGCATTCTGAACTTGCGAGCCGATCGTCTGCCCGTGGCAGCGCCGAAAGTGCAAGTAGTGCGGAGTAGGAAGCTTTGCGGGGAGGGGAGAAGTCTGACGTAGCACGACGCGGCGCGTAGATTGAATGCCTGGGCGTCTAATAATGATCCATGCTTCAATATTAAATGCCCATTTGTTTAAATGGATTATGTCTAGTATTTCAAGTTACCAGTGTCATAATTCACTGTTTACGTTCTGTGCACTACTGTATATCCACCTTTGTATCCATCACTGTATGTATTTTCATTTTCTAAGTTTTTTAAAGAAAATAACATGCTCATTGTGACTCTTAAGTAATATTTCAAAGCAATAGCTTGAAAATATATGCTTATATATAAGAAAAAAATATTATTTAATTCTATCTAACACAAAATTGCAATTTAATAATTGATTGTTCACCAGGAATGTTATAATCTCCAAATCATAGAAACATGAACAAAATCCTGACAGCAATCTCTCACATCAAGATTGACATAAAAATAGAATATGTGGCAATTCCAAGAAGGGTAATGTTTAATAGCACATTTGTGACCATTTTTCCCCATTATGAAACTGAATACAAGAGATCAACGAGCAAACTTCTGTGACATGTAACGGACAATCATAAGATAATCAAGGGTATTGGTTAAATAGAATGCAAAGGGCTTTATATTTTTATACGATCTCGTAAACGACTCTACACTCTTGTCAGAAATTAGAACAGAAAATAATAATGATTTTTTTTAAGAACAATATGTTTTTGCTTTGAGAGAACCGTCTTATTCAATTAAAGTAGTTAATAAAAATAGTTTATTGCTGTCATCATCAAACAAAAACAATTCAGTATCAAAATTGTGTTTAGAACAACACTAAATTTGTGATTACATCGTAGCAAAGCGAATTACATTATAAGCCCTACAAGCAATTATAATACTTGGTGTCGAAATCTAATATGTATAATTCGTTGTAGTTTCATATTTCGCCCAATCATATACCGAGAACAAACATTTGCAATATAATAGAAAAGACAATATTACTTGAACTGTATATGACCGTCATGTTCTTGCCGATTCCTCTTTAAATTTACTCGCTATCTTTCGAATTGCGCATTCTGATTGGTGGTCCCCACTCCTAGATTGCGTCTCATCCCCACCCTTCATTGATTTTCTAATTTGCACCAGAGTTGCCCGCACGCAGCTCCTGAGGTCAGTGTAAGTGCAAAATGCTGTGCAGGTCTGCTGTAGCCGAATACAGCTTCGGACTAGTGGACTGGACTGAGCAGGAAATTCGCATCATGGATCGTAAAACCAGAAAACTGGTTACAATGCATCATGTCTCCCACCCTCAAGTTGATGTACATAGATTTCTGTCACATAAGGAAGGAGGAAGAGGCCTTAGACAAATTGAAGCCTCCTGGCACAATGCAATAGTCGGGATGGGAAAGTATGTAGTCAGCCATCAAGATGACCCACTAAAGAGACAGTTCATGAAATCTGACCAAAGAATGGGAAACAGAGGCACTGTAAGTGTAGCAAGAAGAATGTGTAGTGTAGAACAAGACTATGCAAGACACGCAGAATGACAGACACTGAACTTCTGATGCTACTTAACATGAAATGTGAAACACAAAAAATGTTAAAAGAAATCGTGGAGAGACAAACCACTCCACAGACAATATTTGAAATGAATCAACAGAGCGTAGATCAATAAACATCAATCATTTATGTCGCTTAAAAGGGGAAGAATGAAGCCGGAATCGGAAGCACCGGTAAAAGCTGCCCAAGATCAGGGCTTGAGAACACGATATTATGATAAAGCAGTCCTCAAAATTTCCCTCATCTAGAAATCATCACTCATCCCTCATCTACACTCTCATCTAGAAAAGGCTCTTAATAAATTTTTTAGAAAACGCAAAAGAACCCCACTTTCTTCTGACTTCACTGGCTCACATCACCCGCATCACGCACCTGCTATCCAAATCGGGAGACAGTTCTTTGGCGGAGAACTACAGGATAATCACTTGTTTGTCAGCAAAGTACAAAGTTATAACGGCAGCCATAGCTAACAAGATCCACAGACACACCTCGACAAGAACCATCTGTTGCCAGTTGAACACAAAGGATGTCGTAAAAGTTCCTATGGCTGTAAGGAAAGCTTGTTACTAATCAAAATCATCTTGAATAATGTAAGGAAACAAAAACGTAATTTGAGCATGGGTTGGATCGACTACCAGAAGGCCTTTGACAGTGTTCTACACGACTGGATTTTGAAGACAGTTGAGATCTATCAATCGATTCCATCCTAGACCTTGTGAGTTTTGCATGATTATTCGTGGAGTACCATATTACTAATACACAACGGAAAGGGGAGTAGTAGAAACAAGAAGTATTCAGATTATCAGGGGAACTTTTCAAGGACATTCGCTATCCCATCCGCTGTTTTGCGTTAGTCTGATACCACTATCGAGATGGTTGTCGCATACCGACTTCAGTTAGAAGCTCCATAGTGATGAAAGACTAGTATCACATTTGTTTTACATGAATGATCTTAGTGTTTTCTAAGAATGAAGCGATTCTCTCCCAAATGCTGTCAATGATTTTAGCAATGACATCTGCATGAAATTTGGTCTTGATAAACGTGCAAAAGTCAATTTAAAGAGAGGCAAAGAGCATTGATATTGATACGTACACAGTGATTCAAACCGGTACAACTTACAAATATCTGGACATTGAAGAACGTGAGAATATCTCGAACGACACAATGAAAGAGAGAATTCACAGGGATTATCAGAGAAGAGTGAGACTTGTCCGGCAGTCCGCTCTGAACTCCAGGAACAAAACATCTCCAATTGGTAGTTTGGCGGAGCCTGAAGCCGAGTACAGCTTCGGACTAGTGAACTGGATTGAACACGAAATTCCAATCATGGATCGAAAAAAAACCCAACAGGAAACTGATTACATTGTATTATGTCATCCATCCTCGAACTGATCTACATCAGACTATGCGTCACATAAGGAAGAAGGATGATGCCTCAGACAAATTGAAGCCTCCTGGCACAATGCAATAGTTGGGATGGGAAAGTCTGTAGTCAGTTATCAAGATGACCCGCTAATGAGGCTCGTCATTAAATCTGACCCACGAACGGCAAAAATGGCCAATTGCACGTGGAGTCCCGCAAGGATCGATTTTAGGCCCTATTCACTTCCTTTTATACGTAAACTATATGCCCTTGGCGATTCGAAACGGGAGAACAGTTCTTTTTGCGGATGATACAAATATTCTTTGCAATAAAGAAACAGTAAATAGTACAATATAAGATGTTTCAAATTGGTTCCGCAATAACAAATTAAAAGTAAATGAAAAGAAAACTGTTTCAATGTAGTTTTCCATTTCAAATAAACAATTCTGTACTCCATTACAAAAGGAACGGTGTGCCATTGACTGATATTAAGATATCAACATTTTTACGTCTATCAATTCAGTTAAACCTCAAGTGGAATGCCCACTTAAATGAATTGAACACAAAATTAAGTTCATTATCCTACGCGTTCAGAATTCTTTCAAATTTCGTCAGCCTTCATACTGCTTGTTGTGTATATTTTGCAAATGTTCATTCCCGCTTGAGATGTGGCATAATTATCAGGGGAAACACATCTTATAGCTCCTATACTTTCAGATTACAAAAAAGAATTGTACGAGTAATAAGCAAATCCCACCCACGTGATTCATCTAAGTCTCTCTTTATTAATCTAGGAATTTTACCATTACCTTGTCTCCTGATTTACGAATCAGTAGTTTTTGTCAAAAATGACTTACTTAAGGGTGGGAATATATTTTCAGCAAACGCCGATGTCAATAAGTATAAAACACGACGTAGTAATCATATTCATCAGGTAGCAGTATCAAGAGCTCACTACAAAAAATTCACATACAATTCATGTACATTACTCTACAACACTTTGCCAGAAGACATTAAACGATTAAATTCGATAGAAAAGTTTAAGTTCCAAGTAAAATCTTTTCTGCTGCATAACTGTTTCTATACAATTCGAGACTATACCGAGCACCAAAAGGAAAATAATATTAATTTTAACAATGCTTGATGTAATTATTTACCATTTGGACTGTATAATTCTAAAGAACCTGTAAAAAGTATTGTACCACAGCTTCTGGGTCGATGACCCCTATCTCGATCAGGTTTTTCGTCCAGTTTCCCTGATCCTTTGAGCAAATGCTGAGATGGCCCCTTGTTTTGCTTCTGGACATGAATGTAACTTCATTATTTGTGCACGTCTACAAAATTTCAGTGGGAAATATAGTTATTCAAATTATAGTTCCCCATATTGTCGCGGCAAAATGTATTATTCTTTCATGAAGAACATGATGAGGGTTAAGAGCTAATTTAAAAAATAAGAAATTAAGAGCTAATTTACCTTTGAAAATATATTGTATTATATAGGAGCGAATATTTTGTCAACAAAACTAAAAAAACGCTCTTTTCTTCTGTATTCAAACTTCGACTAGAATATGGCTTAGAATAGAGATCACAGAATTCTGAAAACGTGCACAGAATTCACTTCTCCACACAGCTCGTCACACACAGTTTTTAACTGTTTTTGACATAAATAAATAAGGCATTGTAAGTGTAGCAAGTAGCAATGCGAATATAACTATTCAAGACACGCAGAATAACACATACTGCACTTCTGATGCAACTTAATATGAATGGGAGACAACAAGTTTTTAAAAAATCGTGGAAATAAACACGTCTCTATTATCAATATCTAAAAAGAATGGACAAGGTGCAGATCAATAACTTATATGTCTTAAAAGGGGAAGAATAAAGCAAGAATCGGAAGCAGTTGTAATAGCTGCCCAATATCAGGTCTTGCGGTCACACTATGATAAAGCGGTTCTCAAAATTTCCCCAAGATGATAAATGCCGCATATACCAGGAACAATTAGAGATCATTGATTACACTGTCTCAGCTTGTCCAATTCTCGAAAAGACGTATACATGAAAAGGCACGATAGACTGTGTAGTTACATCCACTGGTAGATCTGCAACGCCCAACAAAAACAAACTTACGAAGTTCCGAATACATGCTCCAAGTGTTACGAACACTCACCAAAACCGATGACGTCTGTTGGGCTGTGAACAATATTGAACGACCAACAAATTCAAACTGATAGCAGCTAACAAACTGTATATTATTATCCGTTGTCTATTTGCAGATGTGGCTGTGTCGTGCGATCGAAACGTAACCAAGGAGGCTGAGAAACGTTTTAAATACAAGACGAGGAAAACGAGATCAGCCGAATGTAGGACGTCAAAGCATAGGTCGTTCCGATAGTTATCGGAGCTCTGGGATTAGTTCTGGGGCAAAATCTGTGTAAGACCTTGGCTAAACTCCAAGGTCATTCAGATTGTGAAATGCAAAACATGGCTTGATTTGGAATGGCCCACAATTTGCGCCAAGTATTGTAGCGGCACCAATAGTTCCTAGATCTGCTTCGTAGGAAGGTGGTTGCAACCTGGAGTAGCTATTATATTCATCAGATTCATATCTTTAGTTGTGAAGTAGATTATTATTATTATTATTATTATTATTATTATTATTATTATTATTATTAATAAACTTTGAATAAACTTTAACAGAATGGTTAAATCTTCGTAATTCATGCACATATAATACACGTCTTACAATACGTTCATTAGAATAAAATATGTACTTTCTGAAACACCCTACGCGATGTATTAATCAAAGAACTCAACAAAAACAAACTTACCATTTGTTGTTCACGTGGTGAGATTTTCTGTATAAGGCCTCTACGACGTGAGATGTCTGACAAGACGACCGAGGACGTATCTTTATCCATTACAATTTCAACAGACATTACAGGTTCCAATAACCGAGTTCCTGCTGTCTTCAATAGCTGAAACATCATCTTACTAAAATACAATATCAGTGGGAAAATTAAATATGGAATATTTGGTCTTGACCTCACACTCTGTAATTTGATGAAGTCAGTTAAGTTACAATATTTAAATTCTCTCAACACTGCTGATTCAAACAAAAAACAATATAAACATTATAAACATTGGAGCAAAAACATTCTCAAAAATGAGTCATCCTCATAGAAGCTTATTTATAGCATACTCTTATAGGTTATTGCAAAGGTAAATTCACAAAAATTACAATGGAAATCATTCAAACTTAAACCATTCATTTTTAAATACCTAATTCAATACAAGGTGGAGATACGATTTGAAAATTCCCTACTTTCTTGGTTTTCCAGACCTATCGATTTCATGAATATATAGAAATTAATTCACAGAAACACTTCTGACTACGATGATTTAAATAATTTTTATCCTAGAAAAATTACTGATTCAAATCAAAACCTTTTTTGGATATACTGGATGAAAATTTTCTAAAATTCTCCTTACTTAGGGTCCAGCATCATTATAAATAATAAAATGCATTAACTAATTAATTATGGAAGTGCACTGTAGAAATTTATAACACTTACTGAACAGCTAAAAATTAAAGTAATTGAAAATTAACGTAAAGTCGTAGGCTTCCGCGGCCAGAGTCGAGAGTTTGGCTGTCCGGGTGACGCGGCGTCGAAGGCTGTGTTGCCCAGACAGCCTTCAACGCGGCGTCACCCGGACAACCAAGATCTCGAAAATTAACGTAGGCATACGCAGCCGGAGACGGTATCTACTTGACTGTCGGGGAGACACCGCGCCCCATGATGAAAAGGTGCAAATGCCAATGTTTGCGACGTCATGCTGCGACATTCCTCAGGGCGAAATGTTTCAGTACTGGCCTTTCTCAGGTCTCTTCATAACGGCCGAAACGTTGGCATCTGTGCCAAGGACGCGGCGTCTTCCGGACAGCCAAATAGATACTAACGTAACCGACTTCATAACCAGACGAAGACACAAGTACAAGTTTGCTACTTGGTTAATATGTTTACTAAAGAACCTCAAAATAATTGAGCTTTAACGTATACCATTTTACCAAAAATATAAATGTTCTAACTAATTAATATATGAATGTAATTTAATTTTACTGTTATTTCAACATAAAAAAGTGTTCTATAAAAAACACCTGAGCATTCAATAATTCTATATTATTGTTATGTAACCTATTCAATAATAATGTAAACTATTTCTTTTAAGGATTATGTAATTAATCTTTATCGTCTGCATGTATTGGAAATATATAAAGGAAAAAGGAAAAATGAAAAAACAGTGGAGAAGAAGACCTAAAAAAAGCAAACAAGGTCGATACTTTAAAAGACTAAGTACTATGTATCACTAAATATGTATTTAGAATGTATTACAAACGTAAAATATAATAATAAAATAATATCCAAATGCACACAGTGAAGAACATAGAAAGTAAGTGGAACACCACCAAAAATCCATACCTTTTGAACACACTGAGTTGCAGCAGCACCCACCATATGTTCAGTAGTTCCTCTACTACTCTCACACCAGTGTAACATTACGCAAGTATTCACCACCTGGAACGTAATGTTTTTGACACAATGATAAATATAACCAATACGAAATTTGCCAAAACGCACTTACTGAACAACTGAGTTTAGGACCATGTAGAAATGCCCTCTTAACTCCTTGATTAATTGCAATCAGGTGACGAGGATTTAAGTTAGCAATATTTGGTGCACTTTCAGGGCTTCTGTCAAGTAACACTACGTTCTTGTCTCTGACAGACTGGGCCAATAGAGTCATTACAATGGTAACTTTTTGCTGTGAATTACCTGAAGAAAGAAAAAAGGAATGTAGAGGTATCTTCACTCAACAATGAACACTTTTTAACATTTTACAATAGATCAATTAAAATACAAATGTACAATGAAAGATTTTCTTACAATCACTGAATAATCAACTTCAGTATGTCAGGAAGTAAGTTGCTTTAAAAAAAAAGCAGTTGACAGCAACTAAAGCAGCCATACAAGCCCTTTACCAGCGATACATTGAATATTTAAATGCAGGATCTACGGGTTTTGTGGAGGAGTGGTTACGGCGGCAGCCGCAAGATTGGAGGGGGGAGAGAGTCTGCGGGTTCCAATCCCGTCTTGGGCATGGATGTTTGCTTTCGTGTTGTGACGTGGTGGGATCTACACAAACCACCACGTTATGCCAGCACATTCAAAAAATTTACTCCTTCCCAGTCCTCTCCCTGCTTGAAAAATCTGTTCATACGAGGAACGTCTGTGACTACTTGCGTGCCGGCGTCACTAGCCGAATTGCGTAACTACGTTCAGTGCCAGATTAACAATGCAATGCTGAAATATAACCATTTATTAACGGTATAGTTACATATAACTTCAAATTAAGGAAACTGAACACTGCTGTACTCCTTGAGACTAAGGCCCTTCTGAAAAAGTTCCCATAAGAGCCATTTCACGTCAAATCGCACAAGAGTTGACACTTTTTTTTAAAATGTACGATCTTTTTTTCTTAAATCTGGACATCAAAAAAAGAGACATGTATTTTTTTATTTGCCTGAAAATTGATTATTTGTGTAGTAATGCCTATTTAAATTTTGGAATTTACAGGTACTTCACAAAATAAGATCAACTGTTGCTCCGAATATACTGACTATACAAATTTCTGGTTTCTTTCGTTTAATACTTTGAAATATGTACTTTATTCCTCTGAAAATACATTTTTCAAAAAATATTTTTTTTCATTTTAAAAAATGTATTTTTTTTTAAAAAAGTAAAATTTCTATATAAACTCGATGAGATAAAAATTTGAAAAAATATAGGCGTGTTCCTTGTTCAATTTTCTATGAAATACAACAAGAAAAAAAGTGGACACTCCACACTTACAGTTCTGAAAAAGTCAATTGTAAGTGTGAGGGCGCCCTCTGCCTCTGCCCATGCACCAACGAATTGTGTTCGGTAGTGCTGAAGAACTAAAAAAAGAACGACCGTCTGCCTGATTAGGGTTTCAAGAGCTATTAGTATTTTAGATGTTCACTCTGCCCCCAAAATGTTTGACATTGTGTCATACATGTTTTTCTGGGTAACATCGTGGGTGACTTGCAGGTCATCAATGTTCTTATGGGTGAGAGCGAAACGAATTGAAATACGAGCCATTCCACGTCAAATCGCACAAGAATTTACACGACTATTTTTTAAATGTACGCAATTTAAAAAAAATAAATGACACGAATATATGTCATTCATTCTGGTCATCAAAAAAAGAGGCACGTGATTTTTTTATATACATGATAATTGATTATTTTTGTAGTTATATATATATATATATATATATATATATATATATATATATATTAAATTTTGGAATTTACGCGTATTTTGCAAAATATGATTGATTGATGCTCCGAATGTACTTAACATAAAAATTCCTGGTTTGTTTCGTTTAATACTTTGATATGTGTATTTTATTCCTCCGTAAATTACTTTCTCAAAAAATAAATATTTCATTAAATAATTGGAATTTTTAAAAGAAATGAATATTTCTGTATGAACTCTCTCAGATAAAAATTTGAAAAAAATAGGCGTATTTCTTGCTCAATTTTCTACAAAACACAACAAGAAAAAAGTACGCACTCTACACGTATAGATAAACAAATTTATTGTAAGTATGCGGGAGCGTGGTTCCTGCCTCTGCACTGACGAATTGTGTTTGATCAGTCTTTGATACAAGTGCCGACAAAAAATAAAAAGAATGGCCATCTTCCTGATTAGTGTTTCAAGAAACAATAGTAACTCACATGTTCATTCTTTCTCCAGAAGGGATGGGTGACAGCAAAACGAATTCTACTACTGCTTTTCTTCCTGTCAGCGAAACGAATTTTACTGCATCCTTTTGCGTCCTAGGGATGGGGTGCCCTCCTGACCTTGCTCGTGAAATACAATCAACCCCTTGTCAAGGGATATGAGTAAAATTTTCTCAACATCAGTCACAATACGCACCTTATGAAGACAAGAGTGCTAGTGTTTGTTCTGTGAATCGTGTGTACACTGTGCAACATGAGTAGCGATCACCGTATGAGATGTGACAGATGTTTCAATCCATTTAATCTTTCTGATCTCGGAATTTAGAAAAGAATATCTCCTAGACGCGTAAACCACAATTTTCTGGTGAATTTACAGGAGTCATTAGATTGGCAAATTTATGATTCATTTGGGAAGGGAATCGGCTTCCAAAACAGCCTTTTGTTAGTGAAGAGAGCGTCGAGATCAGTGGCTCTCGTGACATTAACAAAAGTAGCGGAACGTCCAGTGAATATAGTGAAAAGAGTGGAAACAAAGGAAATAACAATTTAAGCTCTTCAGATAGTTCGTCAAGAGTCTGCGAAATTAATAAAGAGAAGATAAACAAGAGTTTAATTTCAATAGGAGAAACCCCCGCTAA
Organism: Acheta domesticus; assembly: GCA_031308135.1. NCBI lineage: Eukaryota > Metazoa > Arthropoda > Insecta > Orthoptera > Gryllidae > Acheta > Acheta domesticus. The sequence goes on along the minus strand of JAHLJT010008446.1, from coordinate 62,420,240 downwards.
GAAAAGAATATTGGAACAAAAACGGTAGCCCCATGAGTAATTTCAGAAAGTACATAGAGCCAACACAGATAATTTTTTTCACATTGAAGATCCTTCGACGTCCGTCGAAAAATCAAACAAAGATACTATTTAGAAACTTACTAATTCCTTTCACTCAACAGATGGCATGACGTTCAATACTACAATTTTGACAATTTTTGAAAGTTGGAGATTCAATAAAATTAAACGACATTTTTCTGCAACCGAACGCATGATAAAAGTGTCTAAAAAGTTAGCTGACGAAAATGGAATTTGTCCAGACCTGAAGTAAATTCGGGAAGGCATTAAAACTGTGCATTGTGACGAAAATTCACGAATTCTATGGTAAGCGAGTACGTGTATATAAAGTCAGTTGTGAGGGACCAGAAAATTTAAAAAATGTCAATCAAAACATGAGTCATTTAATTATCATTTAATTATTTATAAATTATTTATAGCTATATTAATATTATTTATATGTATTAATATACATAAATATTATTATTTATTAATTCAATCGTGAAGTTTTACCACCTCAAGAGTATTAAATTACTGCTCCATCCAAAGAAACCGACGGCCAGTAACGCAAGAAACGCGTCTATTGCAGCAATCTATTATACGCTCTTTCGTAAAATATTAATATCTTTTAAAGTTACCGAGATCCCATTTTGATTTATTCTTGAGATATCGTCAATACTCTAGTGCGTTTATAAATATATTTTTTTTAATTTTTAGCTCATCGAGTTTACAAAAATATTTAATTTTCAAAATTTCAATTTTTAAAAAAAAAATTGAAAATTCAGGAAATAAAATATTTTGCAAAATCTTAAAAATTAAACATGTTTTTAAATTTCGAATGGAATTTGAACGGAATTTCTATAATTAGTGTATTCAAGTATATGATATTTTTAAGTTAGTGATGCGCGTCATTTTTATCAAATTTCATTACACAATATTTCCGAAAATAATAAAGTTAGAAAAAAATAAAAATACAGGTGTTAACTTATTTGATCCATATAACAAACAGAAAAAATTAGAAAATAATTAAAAATATGAAGGTCAAATTTTGGTATTTTTTGTGCGATTTGACGTGGAATGGCTCATAAAAAAGTAGAAAATAAAATGTCTTTAGAATGTTACAAGTTACTTATATCCCCGATGAGTACCGCCCTTTTTACGAAGAGAGACTTTCCTGGCCAATATAAAATCGTCAATACGGTAACAGGCATAAGACAAAATAATAACTTTTTATGAAAACTTGTACAATGACTGACCAAAAAGTACGAAGGATACCAGTGTTAAATTAATGTCATAAAATTTCTGACGGAACTGTCTTTTACAAATATTAATACGGTTAAAGTAGGGAGTACGGTACACCCTTAGAGAAGCAATGCGAAATGAATAAAACTTCCCGATAGGTGATTTTCATGGCTCAAAGTTTTGAGACGCCCTTATAAGCTTCGTCCCCGCCGTATTATTATGCCAAATTACTTTCAAAGGCAAGTTTTCTCGCTTCGCTCGCCCGGATCCAAGTCACGGCGAGGCTCAGGCCTTCGGCCCTCGCGTTCACTATAAACAACCTTGAGTCTATCCACCGCATAATTCACTTTTATAAGAAATCACTTCAGTAAGAACTTTATAAGAATGCCTCTAGTATTTAAACTGCGCAGTTGCAAACACGTGAAGACACGCGAAATGCCGGTTTGAACGATTTCCGTAAGCGGTACCGTACACTAGACTTTAGCCAGTAATACATATAAAAAGTCAGCATTAATACAACTTAATTACACTCACCTACTTTTTAAAACATTTTACAAATATACAGATTTATTTCTCTCCGTAGATACATGATATCGGGTATGGCACACATATATTCATATTTCAGAAGTTAAACATATCTCAAAAACATAAGTATGGCACGTGTACCTGTTATACGTCACACTTATAAAACTTTTACATTAGAGGTTAACTTCTCACGTTCGAGGCATACAATGGGTATAACACAGGCTCGTCTTGTAGGCATTAAAATAAATTGGAAAATATTTTTCTCGTGTTTACTTATGATTAGACCTCGGAATTTTGGGCACAAAAAAGTGATGATTTAGGCACCTAAAATAGTCAACAAAGTTATGAAATTAGGCACTATTAGGCATGATAAGTGACATTTTAAGCACTTACAATACATTGCGAAATGATTAAATGAGGTATCTAAAATCATTAGACACGAAAAGTTATGTTTCTCACATTTAAAACTGATCGCAATACTATTAATTTAGGCACTTTTATTATTCGGGAAAGTAAAGTACTTTCATGAGTAACTACAAGCATATTACTTTATTCGCTACGTTGGCAACGTTGTATGGAAGCGGACGTGTATAGGAGTCGCTCCTGAAAAAGTGCTTATATTTTGTGATTAAAGTGATTGGACCACGTTAAAAAGTGTTTAATTGTGATTCTACTGTGACCATCGACACTGCCTATGAGTCATATTTACTCTGTGACGTAAATATTGAAAATATGAGAAGATAAACTTCACAGGTGGCCGGCGTGGGTCCGACGGCGGTGATGGTAATGGCGGATGCGAACGAAATGTGGGCTTCCGAATGTAAGTAAAAGCGGTTGCGCCGCTCAGCGGGGCGGGGACGTGTGTATGTTCGTGTCCCCGGTTGCTGAATCATATTTGCGTGTGTTTTCGTGTGGAAATGTGCAGAATTCCTACCGTAGCGACATGTAAGCCGCTGCCAGGCCGCCGCAACGGAGCTGAGGCTAGCCGCCCCCCCCCAGACAAAGCATATATATATACATAGTGATTGGGAAACTTGCCAACTTCCTGCTCCCGCAGGAATATATGAAAACTTGCCAACTAGAAAAAGCGCCCATTACATGGCCACCCCTCCATCGTGCTCATATAAACCACTATCTGAGGTGCAATTAGCAACTGCCTCCGTAGCGCAAGCGGTTAAAGCATAGGGCTCGTGAACACAAGGTGACTAGTTCGAGTCACGATGGATCCGGAGGCCATTTTTGAAGTACCCAGGGTTCTGTAACCCTTCGCTTATCCCCTTCGATTGAGAGCGAGCAAGGATGGATAGTCATAGATTCGCTTTAATGCCAATATAAGTGTAAGTTTGAGCAAGAGGTGCGCACAGCGCCACCTTGGAACGCACTGTGACCTACTAGACAATATAGAGGTATGCGATACTAGCACCATCTGCCTGCGAATATCTGAAACCTCGCCATAACTAATACCCACTCTAATACATAAAGTGACGCATAGAGTGCGAGCAACCCCCTTTGGTCATACAAAACAAAGAAAGTCTGCACATTGAAACACGAGCACGCGCGCGACTGACTGATGGACAGCACCCTCCCCTGGGCTGCCCCCGCCTTGCTGATCGGTGCCCCGCGTCCGCTTCTGCCGCCCGCTGAGCCTGAAACCGCCGCCCAATTCCGCGTCGGCCCCCATCTTCTATAGTATATTGTAATAAGACTGAATAAAAACTTTATTAAACTGTTAAGTGATCAGTGTATAATGGAAGACGACACTCAATCAAACTCCCGGATGCAAGATGAAATCGCCTTCTCCCCTCCCCCGGCGATATCAATGGAGCTGCTCGACCATCTCAATCAGTTATCCCCGGAGCAAATAAATGAATAGTTGCATGTATACAACGCAAGAAGGAGTGGCAGCAATAGCCCTGACACGATGCCCTTAGCACAGCGCCTTAAAAGGCGGATTCAGCCGGCTAGGAAGGTAAAGGCCCTCTCTCGAGCCAACTCATCATCGAGTGTATCTGATGTTACACTACAACGCCATCGCCTCCGCAACACTCAGAATACAGCCCCAGAAATACAAGTTGAAACACCTGAATGGCCACATTTAGCTCCTTTGAGCCCACGCCATCGGCACTTGAACGAACCCATCGAACTTGACTGCCCTAACAATCAAACAGATATGTCAACGATCATGGAAATAGAAGAAGCCCAACCCAGGGCCACACAGGAGCGAAGCACCCCCCTGATCCCCACCCCCCAGCCACAACAAACAACAACCCAATACGAGTCATGGCTTGGACGGAAGAGGAGCTTAACCAGCGGGACGCGTATGCAGAAAACTTCAGTAGAAATCCATTCGCTAGGCAGCAGACTCTTTCTACTCAGTCCCTGCATGCCAACACCGACCACACGCAGATAGGGGTCAACAGCGCATCCTCACCCCTGCAAAACCGAAGCACGCCCTCTGCCCCCCCCTCACCACTGAGGCCGTCCGGGACTTTTAGCCCCATACCGGTGCCGCGAATAGAAACTGAAGCAGCAAGCAGCGGTAATAGGGCGCATTCCACCCCCACAGATACTAATCCCACAAACAGCCAAAGTGAAGACGAAAACCAACGCCCCAGTACAGCTAAACGCTAAAACAGAGCTTTACCTGGTACAACCCTACATAAAAAGGAAAACGATAGTTATCAGTCTGCCAATTCCAAAAGCAATCAGATGTCCGATATGCCCAGAACATTACGAGCCAATATCGAGAGACACAAAGGCACAGGAACGAACTGCACAACTAAGTAGACATGTGCGAACAACACATGGGCACCTACCACAGAAATTTAAATGTCTCGGCTGCGGAGCTTGGGCACACGCCGTGCACCATGTAAATACATGTAAATTCCTACAGCCAGCGCAAACACACATCAAGGGGCCTATATTTAACCCAAGGACGGCTAGAGAGAATGTGGCTATAGACGGTAAACTTATTCAGCCGCACTTATATCAAGGAGGACAGGTGGTGGGGATACCAATGCACTACAGTCTTCGGTAATTTGCCCCATATGTGACCTAGTAGTCACTAGCGCTGTGCACTTGCAATCCCGAAAGTCGCACATCATTTATCACATGCGTACAAAGCATGGCATAAGAAGAGTCCGCTTCTTCTGCATTGGTTGTGCGTCATTCACGCAGGAAGGAGAAAAATGGGACGGCCATAGCTTACAATGTAGCGAGGCTGCACATGCACAAGCCCCACAACTTCCAGCTTATGCACTCCCCGCAAATGCGGAGCAGTGGGATGCGGAAAATATTTCCCAAATATCAAACACGTTAGCCTCCACAGGCGCCTCCATCTACCTCGCAAGCAGCGACGTCCAATGGAGGACCCGCAGAGGCATAGACCCGACACCTTTGTATCACAGAGAAGACGTCTCCTTGCGGCCGCGGACCTTTTCCTTCCTCTCCCTGGTGACGTTGCTGCAGAGCCAGCTACAGGACACCTTATCACAATAAACGATTCGGACGCCCACGCAAGAGGGCACGACTGCGGAGAAACACCCCTTCCCAGTCCACACCCTTCTACAGGCAAGAAGAACAAACACAAGAAAGACGCCCCTCCCCTGACCGGGCCGAACAAATGCTACCCTCTTTGGTGACAACAAACCGCCTAACTGGTAGCCAAGGCAACAAGAAACATAAAAAGAAGAACCGAATGCGACGTGAACGAAGGCAACGCGCAGTGAGGACTGCGGCATCAGGAACTGAAGAAGAGTACGACCGGGACCAACAACGTGCGCCTGCATCCAGAAGAGATGGCGCGCCAATAGCAGACCGCCGCAGTGAACATGCTCCGCCCAGACCCCAAGCAGGTGGCAACCAGCCTAGTAACGCACCGCGTGAGGCCAGCAGCAACTACCCACCACCCCTCCTCTCCCTAAACATTGCCCCTCCACCCGAAATATCACAGCATAGGGTAGCACCAAGCCGGAGCCTCCCACTCCCGCAACCCCGCCTACCCACCCCATCCCGTCAATCACCAGACTTCTCCCCCTCCCCCCACCTTCATGAACAGCCGCAAGCACCACCGCCGCAACCACAGCGTCAGCAGCACCGCGGCGCCAACAGAGGCTGCACGAGTGAGTCCGTCAACTGCCCCCGCACTAACAGGCACGAGACCGCTGACGAAACACCTCCTCTCCCTCCCCTTCTCACAGAAAACCGAGTAACGACAGCCCCCAACCGAAGATCAAACAGGAGAAGAAACCGCCCACCACTAGTCACTCCAGAGCTGCGAGTAGCAGTAGATAAGGCATGGGAGTTACTGCGCAACTCACATGGCGCAACGCAACAAGAAATTGAGGACGTTTACAGTGCATACGTAAGGGAAATTAGGAAAGGTCTCAAAATAAAACATTCTGATGACTACGTCCCGCCTTCGTGCAGCCCTGAAGAGCAAGCGACCCGCATACAAAAGGAATTAGACCGCACATATAAAACGCAGTGCCGAAAGGCGATGCGGGTAATCAACAAAAACAATAATAATAGATGTCCCATCAGCCGAACCAAGCTGACTGAATTTTTCACGGCTATACATAGTCAACTACATGAAGGAGAATACAGTAATACATTCCAAATAGTCACTGAGCGGGATGAATTAACCACTACCGAGTTTACCCAAGAAGAAGTGGCTAAGAGACTTGCCCTCAGTGCCAATACCGCCCCAGGGGGGGACCGAATTTCCTACGGGCATCTCAAACAGATAGATCCAGATGCCAAGTTACTTACCCCACTGCTCAATGTAATTAGAAAGTCAGGCAAAGTACCCAGTGAATGGAAACAATCACGCACGATCCTAATCCACAAAGGCGGAAATGAAAACGATCCCTCTAACTGGCGCCCCATTGCTCTCACGGCAACAATCTACAAACTTTATACCGGATTGTGGGCTGCCCGTCTCACGCGATGGATAGAGACAAACAATGCCCTTGCGAAGGCACAAAAAGGCTTCCGCCCCTTTGATGGTGTGCTGGAGCAGAACTACATGCTCAGCAGGGAGCTCCTACGCGCCACAACTGGACGGACCAGCCTAAGCCTGGCACTCTTAGACATTGCAAACGCCTTCGGCTCTGTCCCGCATGCGGCAATTGGAGCCGCTCTGGAGGCAGTAGGGGTCGGTGGTGCCTTCACGGAAATAGTAACTGAACTATATGATGGCACCACCACCCGAATAATGACACCAGAGGGACTATCAGACCCTATACCGATTAGGTGCGGCATCAGACAAGGGTGCCCACTAAGTGGGCTTCTTTTTAACCTCGTTATAGATCCCGTACTACAAAAACTAGAAGAACAAGCAGTTGACACTGCCCCCCCAGTTCTAGCTTATGCGGACGACCTGGCTGTCATGGCCAGATCCCCGGAGGATCTCCAAATAAGACTAGATCTCACTAATTACACACTTAAGACATTAGGACTCAGACTAAAGCCTCAAAAATGTCGCACACTGTGCATAAAAAGGAGGCGTGAACTTGAAGCTACATTAAAACTTGAAGACACCCCCATACCCCGCATGACTGAGGGGGAAGCCGTTAAATACCTTGGAAAGCCAGTAGGATTCAATCTAGTAGAGTCCTGGGAGGGGTTGAACGAGCAGGTCCGATTATTAGATAATATAGCATCATCTCAGCTCCGGGACCATCAAAAAGTCGACGCGCTGGTACAGTTTGTACAGCCAGCCACCGTCTTTCCCCTCAGGCTAGGCCGCTATACAATTTCAATGCTCCGACAATACGACAAGACTGTCCGAAGTAGGGCTAGGCAGTTCTTGTCCCTCAGCCATGGCTCCTCCACCGCCTTCCTGTATGCCGGCAGGGAGGACGGTGGAATCGGACTATTAGAGGCGTCCACTGAAGCGGACGTGTGGTCAGTTGACAGCGCATTTAAGTTGCTAACAAGCCCCGACCCGATGGTACGAACGTCAGCGATGACAGACCTTCAGATGGAAGCCGCATACTGTCAGCATGTGCGTGCCGAAGACGCTGATATATATACGTACCTCTCGGGGGCTCCGAACGACCGTAGTGCGCCTGGTAGATCGACCTTCACCCGAGCCCGCCAAGCCTCGCGACGGCTTGGGCTATTATGGCGCCCACCCAGGACTGAGGAGGACGGAGGTCTCCCATACATCGAGCTGCCGCGAGAATTCACCATCCGCAAACAGTCGCGCCGCGCCACTGCGAAGCGGCGCGGTGACGCGCTGAATGCGGGGGCGGATGAGGAGGAGGACGACGACGACGGAGAGCTACAAATCGACGGCGCAGAACAAGAGAAATGGTTCGCCGACATCCGGATTCCGTGGGACTTCCTCACGGGCCCTTCCATTGACCCGTCTCCCCCTGACGCCCTGGACCCTGCTATGAACGGGGAGCCTCCAATACTGCCTTTTGCAGCCGGCAGCACCGCCCCGGAGCAGACGTGCGTCGGTGACCCTCCCGATGCTACCTGCGGAGACGCCCTGGAGAGAACGTGCACGGTGGACCTACCTGACGCAAACGGCTGCAGCGGCCCGACCCGAGACGCAGACGCCCCGGAGCAGGAGCGTCTGTCGCAAGCAGCTGATGGCACCGCCCCGGACCGGAGCGCGAACGCTGAGGTGGCCGTGCCCACAGCGGAGAACACTGACCCAACCGGCATGGTAGGCACCACGGCCCTGCCCGCTCATGACCCAATTCAGCCCGAGACGGATGAGGATGGAGTCATCCCCCTCCCCAACTTGACGGCAGCCCCAGCGGAAGTAATACGTAGTGGAAGTACAGAGGAGTTAGAACAATTTCTCGCAACTGTCATTGATACCAACGGTGAGGAAGAAGAAGAAGACGCCCCCGCCCGGGTCAATCTAAAGTCGCGCCATCTATTAGTTAAACTAATACGTTCGTTGATCCATAAAGCACATGCAAAAAGGTGGCGGGAGCAGGAGCTGCAGGGCATCTATGCCTCGGCAACCATGGGCGTAGGTCGTGAGTCCACTTATTACCTCCGCTCGGGCGAAAATATGAGGCCGCCCGTATACAAATTCATACACGCCGCGCGCCTCAACAGCTCAAAGAAGTTAAATTTCCAACCTCAGAATGAGAAAGTAAACAGAATATGCCGTCGCGGCTGCAAGCAGAAAAACAATCCAGAAATACCTGCTGCAGAGACGATCGGACATGTCATTTCCGAATGCCTGACACACAGTGCCATCCTGCAGCTGCGGCACAACCGCGTGCTAATGCACCTTAAAAACGCGGCCGTAGCGAACGGATGGTCTGTGCTGTATGAAGACCAGGCTGTAGGAGGCCGGCGACGCCCAGACCTGATAATGGTGCGGGGCCATCAAGCTGTCTGTATCGATGCCGCCGTGAAGACAGCGACAATTGGGAAGCTTGAAGAGAAGTATGCAGAAAAGGCCGCCAAATATCAAGAAGAAGTGCGCCCCGTTCTATTAGCCAGAAACTTCAGGGAGGTCGAGTTCCTACCACTTGTGGTAGGAGCCCTGGGTGAGTGGTGCCCAAATAGCATGGCGGTACTAAATAAATTACTAAAGACCAGCGCGATCAAACACACAAGAGAGCGCATTATCGCCGAAGCGATCAATGGTAGTGCCGCCTGCTATTACAAGCACACCGCCCAAGTAGACCTGGTCCCTGCCGAGTACCGCCGTGTGTGTAAATAAATAAAGCGGTACCCGGCGGGGGCCGCCTCGGCCGATGCCCGATCATCTGGCGGAGGCCAATCCTCACCTGAAGACTCCCGCGCCACCACCCGGAGCCCCTCGATGCCCCTACACCCTGTCAAAGAAGATAGTGAAGTGATTGTTCAGATAAAATGTAAATAGTGTAAATAGTAATCAGTGCACAACAAGGACGTGACAGTGACACCTGTGCGAGTTAGGCCATTTCAGCTACAATTTCGCGAAGATAAAAGCAATAAGGACGTGACAGAGTCGCCTATGAAGTAAGTTTAATTAGATGTAGGTTGTTGAAGTAAAAGAGAGGAAAATCCTCAGACTACTATAAATAACGCAAGAAAGGTCAAAACAATCCTGAACTTTCCAACCAACCAATGTATAAATATTATGTAGTGCAAAACTACCACCATTTATAAAAGTTGTTCTGTCGACAATAAACGCTACTTAAACAAGTAGCCCAGTATAGAATCAATATTCGATTAGAACCCTCCCCCACGCACATACACAAGAAAACTCGAAATGACTCTTTTTACTTTCTTAGGGTTCAAGACTTGATTTTATTTTATAAGATTCGCTTTTCCGACAGTAGATTTTCGCCTGACGCTTTCCTGGCCTGGATTACATTGACGATTGCGATAAGTCTCAACCTGTCAACTGCGCAGCAGCACAGGCTATGGGTGCAACTGCATAAGAAGTGCATGCTGATCGGAGACGAGCCAGGGCCGAATTTCTAAATAGGCTGAGTAGGCTGCAGCCAAGAGCGGCAAAATTTTAGGGGCGGCAGTTTGGCAATTTATTCAAATTCAACCCGGAACTTTTAATTACGCAAAACACAGACATTAGCATTAATGTATAAAAATATGTTTAAACTAGTGGTGCTACAGAATGACACAGACTTTTCCGTATTAGTTTTCTGTTTCGTATGGTCTCGGCTAGGTATTCGGACTTGCTGCCATCTATTGCCGCCCAAACTACATTTTTTGACATTTTATTAATTTTTCGCTTTCCTAATAGTAGAACAAAATATTAATTTAAGAATACTAAAAACCAGATAAAACTTGTCCTAAATGGCAATTTTCGTTGAAAAATTTGGAACTGTTTTCAAGAAAGTGGCGTTTAAGAGCTACTGTAAATGCGAAATTTGAAGCTCTTTTTCACAGAAAATTTTCGAGTTTTCGAAAAACTTCATTTAAAGTCATTTGATGCACTTACAATCACAAATTCAATAGTATTTACTAGAGGTCTGCATTCTCCGCGATTTTTACCGACCAGCGCTCGCTCGCCTCTCTTCTCTCCAGACCACGCGCTCGACTGTCCTTCGCAGCCGGTAGCGGACTCCCGGGAGCCGGCGACCGGCCGAGACTCGACAACCGGCGGACCCCATTCAGGCGAACTGCGCCACGTAACAATCGGCCGACACGTCGGAGTAAATATCTAATGCCACATTTCAGGAAAAGGAAGTAGTATTGAATAGTTTTTAAAATAAATGACCAATAATTTCGTTTTTTCAAAATTTAAAATATAGAGGAATTTAATATTAATTTTCAAATAATAAATTTTAATATAAAAAAAGAATAAAAAGCTTTAAAAATCGACTCCCCGGACGCATTGAAGAACCTCAAGTGGATCTATTGCAGTTCTGCCTGTGACTTCAAAGAAAAGGCATTCAAAAGTTTTAGAGATAAATTCCGTTCTTTGTAATGACTAGGCATCGGATGTTTCGGAAATTGCCTATTTTATTCTAATGAACATAAAATCATAAATTTTCCTTCATTTTATATGGTGTAAATACAAATGCTCTGCTAAATTTAGATGCAAGTGCAATGAAATATATTAGTACCTTTCCCTTCCACTTTTGTATTTTTGTTTTCTTTTTCCAAATATTTTTGTTGTTGGTGTTGTAATTTTCAGGCACCTGAGACGCAGGTCTTAGTTTCTTAACCCGGCAGTAGGCGCGCGGGGTGCCTCAGTCACCCCAGCATTGTTTTGAGCTCATTGTACTTTTAGTTTTATTTATAATCTTGCGAGCTTCTCAATACCTTTCGAGAAAAGCTTTGTGCACATATCTCGACCCTTCTCTTTCAAGTGCTTCCTGTCCTTTCCTGGAAATTTCGTCGCAAAGGCGATGGCGCGCTGCGTGGAAGCCACCGAGTCACCTCGCACAACCTTTGTTATCGCTTCCTGCCACGCTGAGCAATAGTTCACCCAAAGGAAGGGGGTCTCGTGGAGCTTCAATACTACTCTACAGAAGCCAATGATTCACAATTTCATCTTTTACGATTTTTTAATTACAATTAATCGCTTATCTTGCATTGAAACGTAAAATAATGGAGTAATTGAAAAACATTGTACTCGTACATATAAAACTTTATATGCATCATTTGGTGAATACATACTTTTTCCAAATTTAAAATAATGTTAAACGTGTGTATATAATAGTAAATACTGTATTTTGAATTATGAAGTTGAATAGGCTGATGTGTCGTGACCGCTGTTGTTTGGTCGCCGACAAATACATAGGCCATGGCGGCTTCCATCAACTATTTCACAATAAATTACTACGCCCAATGACGACAAGACGTTTTGACGCAAGGAAAATAGTACCCACCTCATTTTTGTTTAGCATATGCTTTTTTCTTATATACTCGTGAAATTATGACCAAATATTCATTGTATTTAATAAATATGCCTTGTATTCGGGTTTGTAAGAAACTTAAATGACATTACAATTGGTACGCAACGAATTATCTTCCCTTAAGCACTATAAATATAGAAAAAAAAATAAAAATTTATTTTCAGAGTCTTTGTTTGCCTTAATTCTTTCAAAAAATGTATTGTTTGTTTCTATAAAATTATTTCCAGTCAATCGATAAATTGTTACTTTTCAACAAATTAATCGTTTAATTGAAATTGTATTTTTTTTCGATTACAATGAATTGAGTGTTGCGATCACTACATGCGGCGACTTTATATCCCGTACATGCATTGAGGGGCGAAGCTACCGTGCAGTCCGGCGCTTGGCCGAGCGCTCGGGCGCTCGGGCGCTCGGCGACTCCCAAGTCTCGGCGGGAGCCACAAGGCGGCCGGTCGAAATGTCCGTTAAACAGCTATCTCTTCCCCCCCAAGCAAGGTCCCCCTCCCTTCGCCGAGCGTCGGCGCGGAGCCCGAGAGTCTCGAGTGGTTGTTTTCGCCTGATTGCAGAGCTCTAGTGTTTACAATTGCTGGAAATGTGCATTTTAACGGTATGAGAGAACTTTTAAAAAAATTATATCTGTGTAATTTTTGAAAAAACAAAAATATATCCCAAAATGAACTTTATGCCATATTAAAGAGTGCAATCAGCACTATCCATTCGAAACGTTTGAATAAAAAATTTGAAGCTATTTTTGAGAAAATGGCATTTGAGCATTTCTGAAAATACGGAATTTTGAGCTAGTTTTCACAGAAAACTATTCAATTTTCGAGAAACATTATGTGACATTATTTAAAACACATGTACACATTAATATAATAATGTGAACAAATAGCTACTAATGTAAATATTAACGACGTGAGAGACAAGTCAAAAAAATGACATTTTTGTAATTTTTGAAAAAACAAAAGAATAGAACAATATGGCGTTTATGCCATCTCATAGAGTACAGTAGGCACTATATCTACCAAAAGTTGACAGAAAACATTTGGAGCCCTTTTTGAGAAAATCTGTTTTTTGTAATTTTTTAAAATTTCAAATATTACATGCAATATTGCGCCAAAACTAGTAAAATATTCAAAAAATGTACATGACTTTAATGAAAGAACTTTGGACAACAAATTTTATTGGAAGGAAAAATCTCTATCTTAAATTTTTAGTTCGCCGAAAAAATTTCAAACTTTTGCAATTTTCGAAAATTCAGAGTTAACCGTGAAAATGGGACCTACGCCACCTTAATAAATGTATTTTACTCTATTTTTACAAGAAATTTAAAGAAAAAATTTGGGGCCACTGTTGAGAAAACTTTGAAAATGACCGGGGGCTTCATGTAAAGTACCCCCAAATTTTGAAGAAAGTTTTTCAAAATCGCGGCGCATAGAGTGGACGCAGATTGACCGGGGAATATTTATTTTGGAAGAAATCACACGTATGGTTTAATCGCTAGTGTTGTTCATAGACTCATGGACGGACGGACGGACGGACGGACGGACGCATGGATAGACGGACAGACGAACGGGCGGACGGACGGACGGACGGACGGACGGACGGACGGACGAACGAACGGACGGACGGACGGACGGACGGACGAACGGACGGACGGACGAACGGACGGACGGACGGACGGACGGACGGACGTTTTGAAAAAAAAAACACGTTTTGTATCAGGGGACCCCAAAACGTGTATTTCTGTTAAAAAGTGATCTCTGATCTCCAAGAACTAATTAATGCAGTTCGAAACTCATTTTATTTCTTCAAAAAATCTTGAAATACGTTAGTAGAAAACAAGTAGAACTAATGTTACTATGTAATTTATTGTGTAAACGATAAAATTGTGATTTTATCAAACCTAAATGAAAGCTTTTGTGTTTTAATGTTTAGAAAAGATGAAAACAAGAATGAACTCTATCGTTTGTTGTATAAAACAAATTTATTATTGAACTATGAACAATAAAAGGGGCGGCAAATGGACTTTAGCCTACAGGCGGCAAACTCTTAAATCCGACCATGAGACGATCGTGAAACAGCTAATTGTGTGTAGTCGATTGCGAATTCGTCTATCAGGGAATATTCGCGTTTCGGGGAGTTCGGGAAAGTTTTGAGTTTTGGTGTAACAAATTCTAAAAAAAAAAGCCGTTTTCCTGAGCACGATTACATTACTTTCTTTTCTTACAAAATTCCTTCGTAAGAAGAGTGTAAAAATGAGTAATGAAAATATGATAATTCTTCAAAATTACTTGTTTTAGACAATACAATATCAAAATATGCTTCAACCGCCCTTTTAGGACATTTTAGGCATAATTAGATGCTCTCAGTACATCTATTTTTTCATGATTCGTAAACATCTACAATTATTTTCCACAATCTCCTAAAAGAACTAAATAGGCATTAGTCCTAAAATACGAGAACTAGCGAAAAGTTCGACATCTTTGAATCAGTATGACGGGAATTCAGCGACGCCGGAATGGTATGGCATGATCATAATGATTATTTTTTCGATCATTGGACAAAAAAATTAGCTGTGAACTCGTAATCCACGTGGACAAAAAATGACCTGTTGAATTCAGTATAGCGGGTAGTTCGATACGCTGCTTCGGTATGGAATACAACTCCTGCACACTTTGTCTCTTTAATAAACAATGTAAAAGAAGAATTAGCTGGGTAATCATTCCCCAAGAGCATAGTTTTTTTCGACATATTTAAAAATTGCGTGGGGCAACGCCAACACCTACAGGCCGCCATACTTGTTTCCTTGTTCCTCACAACACCGGCTAACTTCTCAAAACATTTTAGCTTTGAGCTTGCCATCGTGGATTTTCATGCTGGCTGCCAGTCTATGATGAATCTGGACCTGCTTCGGCCATTTCTTTAGATTTTTTTGGAGAAAAAACACGAACAGAAATTCTCTTTTTCAATACCAATTAGGTTTTATAATGCGCCATAGAGCTGGAATACATATTCAAAGCTCTGTGCAATGCGTCAATGTGCTCGATATGAGCGTCTACCTTCAACTGTTTATTGTGCCAGGGAGTGGGATGGTAGGCCATCATTCAAGAAAAGTTGCGTGGGTAAAATCACACACCATATTGTTGGCTGTTATCAGATTCTTCAGGTGTATTGCGAGTTCTTACAGGCAAAGTCGTACGTTTGATTATTTACCACACAAAATTCGTGAAAGGTGAACTAATATTTAGTTTCTGTGAAAATAACAATAATAACTCCAACTAGGGAGTACACGACCTTATAGAGTTGATGGTGGAGCTTTAGTATCCCCATCAGCTTGAGAGCTATGTCAGTGGTAGCCTAGCTACCGATAGGGTCTCCCCTTTGCTGAGAATAGGTTGAAGGTGAGGGGTCAGACGAAGAGGTACTCCATTTTGAGGAGAGCGGGAAGTAAGTAGAGAGGGAGGGATCATGAACCTTTGGACTTCCTGTTGTCGTCCCATGGCGGGCACAGGAGAGAAACTGGGTTGGCACACCAGGCCACTGATTAAGAGTGGAGGCCCGAACCTTGCATTAGCCAGCGAAGGAGGCTGCCTTCAGCAATCATTAAAAATCCCACAGGGTTTAGTAATGCCCAATGGCGATCGGAGGGACCAATGCTGGGCCCTGCGGGGGAATGTTCCGAGGCCATTGTGGGTCGCTGTAACGGATAACAGGAAATAACGCATGGGTTAAGTGTAGTCTGTGAACTCGAACTTGCGTCCTGCGAATCTTCAATTAAAACCAATAAGCAAACTAGATAGAACAAGAAATGTAATGAATCTTAATGAGCCTTGTTCTACCAATGTCCCATACCTGCTCAGAAACCGAGCTGTCACCTTGTCGACATCTGGGGATCCCACGGATGTTAGTCCCAGCGACCCAGAGTCGGCAGTAAGTCGAAGCCATCGTCAGAGATGGACATGGGATGAACTTACGGAGGCGGTGGTGCTTTTACTATGCAAAAGCGAAAAACGAGGGCTCGGAAGTAGAGGTTTTCAAGGTATGGAGAGAGCGGAACCCAGATATGAAACCTTTCCCAGACTCAAGGAAGCTTGCCAGTCAACGACGATACGTACTCAGCAGTGTTCATGGTATCTGACCGAAGAATGGGAAACAAGCATTGTTAGTGTAGCAAGAAGCATTGCAAAAAAAACTATAAAAGACACGCCGAATAACACTGACACTAAACATCTCATGCTACTAAACATGAAATGTGAGACACAAAATATGTTAAAGAATTCGTGGAGAGACAAATCACTCCATGGACAATATCTAAAAAGAATGGACAAGTTGCAGATCAATAAAGATCAATCATTTATGTGGCTTAAAAGGGGAAGGATGAAGCCAGAATCAGAAGCAGTTCTAATAGCTGCTCCAGATCACGCGTTGAGAAGACATTGCGATAAAGCGGTTCTCAAAATTTTCCAAGATGACAAATGCCGCATTTGCCAGGAACAAGTAGAAATCATTATCATATCGTCTCAGCTTGTCCAATTCTAGCAAAGACCGAATACTTGAAAAGATACGACAGGGTGTGTAATTACCTCCGCTGGCAGATCTGTACCACCCTCGAAGTTCCAAACACATGCCCCAAGTGGTACGAACCAGTGGCGTAGCGTGACTCGCACGTCCGGGGATGCACAAAATAACATACAAAATGTCACTATCAACTACTTCATCTATAACAGGCGAATGCAACTCAAGGCAGATACACTGGAACCTCCGCTGGAACTACTTCCACCATCTCGATTGTGGACGGTGTAGGTGTTTCCCACAAAATCTTCACAGCAGTCAGGACTGCCGATATCTTGAAAGCAAATTATACAATGGCTCAGCTTTAATTCTTATACGCGAATGGCAATGAGACTTGTTAATTTATAAATTGCAGACTATAATATGAAATCTATTTAAGGAATAATTCAATTTCTTGGATATTAAGAAATAGTAGACAGGCACTATTTCTACAGTTTGTGCCCATGACCAAGCGGGGACTCCCGAGTGAGAGTGAAAGAAAGAGATTAATTTATTTTTATTTATTTGGTCAAAAACAGTAAAAAAAGAGATAATTTACTGACCGCCTGAAGTGCGCTGCGCTCTCGTGTACAAACGAGTAACTAGCTCAAATTAGCCTCTTTCCGCAGTGGATGCTAGCGTAAAGCAGTCGGGTTTCTCTGGGCCAGCGGTGAAGAGGGGAGAGGGGAACCTCGCCATATGCGCATGCGTCATTGCTCGTCGCAATCTCGCGGCAGACGCAGGAAGCATTTTAGCTTCTAAGCAATCACAGGCCAGCTTCAACAACCCCCCGAATTCAATCATAAGAAATCTATTTAAAATTAATACAAAACTTGTTTCGCTCAACGGACCACTTGTAAGATTATCAATACACTATTTACGGTTCTTTATTAATATTATATACGGGGATGCTCAGCATCTCGGCGTCCCCTGACGCTACGCCAATGGTACGAACACTCACCAAAACCGGTACATCGGTTGGACGCAATACAATATTGTACGACCAACAAATTCAAACTGATCGCACGATAGCAGCAAACAAACCGAATATAGTCATCCGAGATTTGAAGAAAAAAATTGTGTCTACTTGTAGATGTTGCTGTGCCTTGTGATCAAAATGTAACCAAGGAGGCAGAGAAACCTTTTAAATAGAGGGTCTGGAAATCGAGGTCAGTCGAATGTGGAGTGTAAAAGCACAGGACATCCCGATAGTTATCGGTGCTCTGGAATTTGTTCCGAAAAATTTGTGTAAGAACTTGGCTAAAATTCCAGGTCATCCAAAGGACTGGGAAGTGCAAGAAATTGCTTTATTTGGAACAGTGCACATTTTGCGCAAAGTATTGTAGAAGCACCGACAGTCCGTAAATCTGCTCCTTAGGTAGCTGGTTGCAACCTGAAGTAGATTTTATATTCAGCCGACTCATAACACCTTTAGTCATGATATAGAGGAATAATAATAATAATAATAATAATAATAATAATAATAATAAGGAAGCAGTAGAAACCAGAAGTATTCAGATTAACAGGGGTATTTTTCAAGGAGATTCACTATCCCCTCTGCTGTTTTGCATTAGTTTGATCCCACTATCGAGACAGTTGTCGCAAGCTGACTTTGGTTTTAAGCTCCATGGTGATGAAAGGCCAGTATCACATTTGTTTTACATGGATGATCTGAAAGTGTTTGCCAAGAATGAAGCGATTCTCTCCCAAATGCTGTCTGTCGTAAATGACTTTAGCAATGACATCTGCATGAAGTTTGGTCTTGACAAGTGTGCAAAAATCAATTTAAAAAGAGGGAAACTCACAACGTCTGAGAACATTGAAATTGATACACACACTGTGATTCAAGATCTTGAGCCAGGTAAAACTTACAAATATCTGGGCATTGAAGAATGTGAAACCATCTCGAATGACAGAATGAAAGAGAGAATTCGTAGGGAGTATTATAGAAGAGTGAGACTGGTCCTGCAGTCCGCTCTGAATTCCAGGAATAAAATATCTGCAATAGGTAGTTTGGCGGTACCTGTAGCCGAATACAGTTTTGGACTAGTGGACTGGACTGAGCAAGAAATTCGCACCATGGATCGAAAAACCAGAAAACTGCTGACAATGCATCATGTTTCCCACCCTCGAGCTGATATACATAGACTTTATGTGTCACGTAAGGAAGGAGGAAGAGGCCTCAGACAAATTGAGGCCTCCTGGCACAACGCAATAGTCGGGTTGGGTAAGTATGTAGTCAGCCATCAAGACGACCCTCTAATGAGGCAGGTCATGAAATCTGACCGAAGAATGGGAAACAGAGGCATTGTTAGTGTAGCAAGAAACATTGCGAAGAAAACTAGGCAAGACACGTCGAATAACACAGACACTGAACTTCTGATGCTGCTAAACATGAAGTGTGAGACACAAAAAATGTTAAAGAAATCGTGGAGAGACAAACCACTCCACGGTCAATACCTAAAAAGAATGGACAAGGTGCAGATCAATAAAGATCAATCATTTATGTGGCTTAAAAGGGGAAGGATGAAGCCAGAATCGGAAGCACTTGTAATAGCTGCCCAAGATCAGGCCTTGAGAACACGACATTATGATAAAGCGGTTCTCAAAATTTCCCAAGATGACAAATGCCGCATTTGCCTGGAGCAAGTAGAAACCATTGATCATATTGTCTCAGCTTGTCCAATCCTAGCAAAGACCGAATACCTTAAAAGACATGACAGGGTGTGTAGCTACCTCCACTGGCAGATCTGTACCGCCCTCGAAGTTCCAAACACATGCCCCAAGTGGTACGAACACTCACCGAAACCGGTGACGTCTGTTGGATTGTGTACGATATTGTACGACCAACAAATTCAAACTGATCGCACGATAGCGGCAAACAAACCGGATATAGTTATCCGGGATTTGGCGAAAAAATCGTGTTTACTTATCGATGTTGCTGTACCTTGCGATCAAAACGTCGTTACCAAGGAGGCAGAGAAACGTCTTAAATACAAGAGTTTGGAAATCGAGATCAGCCGAATGTGGGGCGTAAAAGCACAGGTCGTCCCGATAGTTATCGGAGCTCTGGGATTTGTTCCGCAAAATTTGAGTAAGAACTTGACTAAACTCCCAGGTAATTCAAAAGACTGGGAAGTGCAAGAAATAGCTTTATTTGGAACAGCCCACATTTTGCGTAAAGTATTGTAGAGGCACTGATAGTCACCGAATCTGCTCCTTAGGTAGCTGGTTGCAACCTGGAGTAGATTTTATATTCAGCCGACTCATAAGATCTTTAGTCGTGATGTAATGGAATAATAATAATAATAATAATAATATACTTTGAACTGGACATTATTACAGAGGATAATAAACATAGGTTGTTCGACTGCTCCCGCACAATTGCCAGTACAACCAGATGGAATTGTTATGAGTACAAAAAAAAAAAAGATGTTGGAAACAGAAACATCACGTTTAAAGTTGATGTTGAATTGTAGAGTAAGGAACTCAGAGAGTAGATGTCGAAACGTGGCTAAAATGTGTTCCACACGTTGCAGAGATTCAAGAAGGATATTTTGTTAAAGAATTTGTTAGGGGCGAAATAAGTCCATTATTGTTATGCTTCAATCTGACTCAAGATTCGCTGGACACAAGTGAAGAAGACAATGTACTAATAATGTAATGAAAGGCACGCTAAATTAATACTAAATAAAATAATTTTTGTTTCTTCATAAATGTCTATTATTGCTTTCTTCCTTTCAAATTGAATACGTGCATTATTTACAGACGCTGATGTGAGGAATTGTTTAAAAGAACCGCATCGTTTATGTGCCGGATGTAGCTGTTATTCCTCTGCGCACACTTCGCATCTCAGCTGACAGTC
Organism: Acheta domesticus; assembly: GCA_031308135.1. NCBI lineage: Eukaryota > Metazoa > Arthropoda > Insecta > Orthoptera > Gryllidae > Acheta > Acheta domesticus. The sequence goes on along the minus strand of JAHLJT010008446.1, from coordinate 62,399,669 downwards.
ACGTGTCGAAGAAGGCTACTGCTCAAGAATCTGCCAACGCCTTCGCAGCCGACCCACCAAGTTACACGAGTTATGACTAAAGACCGGATTCCCGTGTAATTGCATCTTTTGTTTGCTAACTTGAAATTGGATGAAATATTGACAGAAATTTGAATCGTGAAACGGACATTATTTTAGAACTTGTTTTATTTTGTACGAAATTGCACGTTTGGGATTTTAATGGACGAATATGCAAGATTCATAGTTTCATTGTATAAAATATAATTTTTATATTATCAACTTGTTTTAATTTATCTTTTTTAAAGGATTCATTTAAGAAAAAATTTGTATGACATAACTCAGCAGTGCATTCGGGTGGTCTGTAAAGCCCGAGAATCGTTTAATGTATCATTTCTGCATTTTGCTGTGCTATGAACTGAGCGTCTTCACCATTAATGATAATTGTCTAATGAAAATTTCTGAGTTTTTGCAACAGGGATATGCGGCGTTACCACGAACTAGGTCCGCGGCCTTCAGTTGCGGCAGCTCAGCCAATGTTCGGGGTCTATCTTCCCAATCAGATCATATATCCGTTTTGTCAGTCTTCGCTTACTTACCAATACAATACTGCAAGTGCGAGTTACATTTAATCTTATGTCCTGGCGCGAAGCTTAGTGGCAAACGAACTGTGTTTCAAATTCATCAAATTTCTCGGAATAGACGTTGCCCTGCGTAGTATGAGAGAGAATAAACGTAGTTTTTGACCGCTTTTACCTGCGTGCACACGTAGGTCCGAGTGAGGCTCGGCACACAGGCAAGTGTAAATGTAGAACGAAGTTTTTCCTGTCTGAAACATATTACTTGATAGAAGATATAGTAATTTCTCAGAAAATTATTTGGAAATACACATAATTGTAAATTATAATGAAAACAATGAAGAACATTTATCTAACTTAATTATTTTTTATTTCCGAATGTACATTTGTATTTTTCAAATTATTTATTTATTTATTTCGTATTTTTAAGCTAATTTAATTTTGTGTGCGAATAATATTTAAAATGTCAAATATGGTTTGTCTAAACAATATGTAGTACAAAATTATAAAACACTATAATCATATTTCATTGACCTTAAATATCACATTCGAAATATAAAATTGATAAGCGGATTAACTGGTGTTTTCAGGCTACATAACAATATATTGTAAAGTTTTGATGATTTTATTGCACGTTTTGATGTTTTACTACACTTTTAGAGCAGTGGTTGCCAACACAATGCTCGGTGACGTCACAGAAATCTGCTCTCTTGCTCCGAACCCACCGACCGAGCTTGGTAGAGCCAGTCGCGGCGGCAAGCGCACAATGTACAGTGTACAATGATGGTACGGAAGTAGAAGAAAAGGTTCACTTGGAAAATCGATAATTACAATTGGTAATTATTATTTAGAATGTTTATGATTCAATAACAATGTGAAGAATTATGTAGTAGAACATACATTATTACATAACCCAACGCAATATCCGACTCTCTATCAAAACCAGAACTGTAATTCCACTTCTGTAAAGAGAGTATGAACCCTCCTCCAAATTATTTCGTAGCGCTTGCATCGCCGCATTTATAAAAGTGAAAATAAATTATAAAACAGTAAAAAAAATTTGTATCTATTTTATTCTGACATTAAAATCTGACGAACGAAAGGAAGAGCGCCGGAGGCAACCGCCCTTCCCAACAGAAAACAGGCCGTGAAGAAGCTATCACCATAGTTGTAAGATTAGTTTTAAGGTAGCGCTCGCGTAAAGTCTGTAACCACTCCATATTTCACTTACGTTGAGAATTAAAAACTAACGTTCGATTACCCTTTAGTGTTTCACTCTGTTCTGCATTTTACTGTCATCTCGCACGTGTTCCTTCCCTTGTTTTAGAGAAGCCAGGAAAACCTACGGCTCATTGCTCACGCTTGTCACTCACGTTGCGAGTCGGAACATTTGTTTCTAGAGAAAATTTCACCTCATCATAAACCACAAAACTCTCCTGAATCTGACAATTATTTCATTTTACATTGAACTGACATTTATAACATTTTTGATATGGTACACTAGGACCTTACAGCACTAGTATTTAGAGGAAAAAACATTCATACTTACCAATCTTAAGGTTCAACATATGAGTTTCCTTTATATCCAGTTGCTGAGGGATTTCTTGATAAGCGATTTCAAGAGGGCCTAGCTCAACATTTATTTTATACTCTGAAATAATGCGCGTTTTAATGATATCTAAATGAAGCTCTCCCATACCTAAAAAGTAGCGAGAAATACAAGGTCTTTAAATACAAACTTTTAGAGCATTATTGCTATTCCACAGTCATCACTACTCAACAATTTACCTCCTAAAACAGTTTGTCCAGTCATCTCATCTTGAGTAACGACTAAACTAGGATCTTCTCTTTGCAGTTGCTCTAATGCAGATTCTAACTGTGACTGATAAGCCTAGAGAAGAATTTTTTACAATAGTATGATAATGGTCAATAAAAAACATATCAGTGCTTGCAGGTGTCTACTTCTGAAGTAAATACATAGGTATTTTCATACTTTCTTACAATTTTGTTCCCTACACTTCATCACAGATCTACACATTTTCTTGTCACTAAAGCTTAGAAACTTAAGAAATTTTACACACCTCAATGAAGGTATTCTACATTTAAAACAAAATAAATATACAAAAAATATATAAATTAGTCATAAAGAGGCAACAAAAGTAACGAACAACTAAGTTTTTCAACAACTATTGTGTGCAGATTCTACACAAAGGAGTTATACTCATGTTAACATAACTTCCAAAGTAATCAACATTTTTTTAAATAGTAGAGTTACAACAGCATATACTCCCTCATATATTTAACATTACAATTTTCGAAAATTCAGTGAGAGAGAGAAACAGAGAGAGAGAAAGGGAGAGAGAAAGAGGGAGAGAAAGACAGAGAAAGAGAGAAAGAGAATGAGAAAGAGCGGGAGAAAGAGAGAGATAGGGGGAGAGAAAAAGAGATAGGGAGAAAGAGAAAGAGGGAGAAAGAGAGAGGGAGAGGGAGAAAGAGAGAGGGAAAGGGAGAAAGAGAGAGGGAGAGGGAGAAAGAGAGAGAGAAAGAACGATGCCTATGCAATTTTAAGCGTCCTTTGCTCTATCTAAAGAAAAAAAATAAAACTTTGGTGTTGTCGTTTTAAAAAAATATAAATTACCAGTTCATGAAAAGTCGGATCTGCGCCTTTTACCGTACTTTTCTCAATTCGAGAAAAAATCTAAAAAACCTAGGTGGACTACAAGCGCATATTTTTTCGCGTTATTTCTAATGTACTTTGCTCTATTCCAGAAAAATCTAAAGAACCTAGATAGACTACAAGCATATATTTTTTCGCATCATTTCTGTCGGCTCCGAAATATGATACTAATACATGAACCTGCAAAAGTATTTACAACCAGCAAACATTTTTCCCGCACCGAGATTCGACCTCGGGTCCTCCAAGTTAACTGGCCGTGAGCCTCTACGCCATGGAAACTGACTGAAGGTCTACTCGGGCCGACGCGTCGCGACGCTTAAAAATCTAATTATCTCCATCCAATATTTCCAACACGCAAAATTCAGAGAGATCAACGAAAATTAGACACACACCATTCGTTTAAGTATCCCTTTTACTTATGGATTTTTTTTTATTTGGAGCAGTTTTTGAGAAATGGTATTTTTATAATTTGATTTAATTTCAACCAGAAATTACATGAAAACTACTCATTTAAAAAGTGTGAATGAGCTTTTTTTAAAAAAAACAACAACTGTATTTTAGAACATTTTGTTTAAGGAAAAAACTATCTTCAATTTTGTAGTTTTGAAATATTAACTTTTTGTAATTTTCAAAAATTCGGCAAGTTCGCCGAAAAAGGGACTAGTAACATTTTTTCCCTGTCCTTTGACACATAAGATGGGAATATTTGAAGGTAAAATCGGAGTAGATTTTGAGAATTTTTTTTTATAAATTGCATAAATTTCAAGCACAAATTATGCACAAATTGTACATGACCATTTTTAAAGAGTTGATTTTTAGAACAGATCTCGTTTAAGGCAAAAACCTTTATCTTTAATTTTGTACTTTAGACATGTTAACTTTTTGCAATTTTCGAAATACAGAAAGTTTGACGAAAATATGATCAGCACCACTTTCTTTAGTGTTCTTTGCTACATACGTAAAAAAATAAAAATGATGGATCCGTTTTGAGAAAGTAAATCTAACATAAAATTAACAAAAACCAATCATATTTTGTACATGATCTTACTGCAAAAACTCTTCTTGATTAACAGATATCATTAATGAAAAATTCCTTTTCAATGTAGTAGTTGCAGAAAACCGTAAAAAAATTGAACTTTTGCAATTTTCGAAAATTTAGAGAGCAGCGAAAACGCGACCTATGCCATTTCTTTAAGCGTCTTTTGCTCTATCCTAGAAACCAAGGGGGAACAAAGAAAATGTTGAACCTTCATGTACAGTATCTCCAAAAATCAAAATATCCGTTTCAAACTCGCAGGGCCTCGAGTTCGCTCAGGTCAATGGGGGAATATCAATTTGGAGAAAGTCCATCTAAAGCATAGAACGGTTCATATGCCTAAATAGTATGCGAGAATGTAAAAAGTGGAGCCATTTTTGAGAAAATTTTGAAAATGTTCACAATGGAGATATACTTCGTATATACACTTCTTTAGTGCACATAATACAGAGACATGAGCAAAAGTTACATGAAAAAGAAGCAAACATACAAGTTTTCGATCTTAAGACGTATACAGTTTGGTTGCCTTTAAATAATTGGACATTCATTCATTGGTGATTCATTTTTTCCAGTTTCAATAACATCTGTATGCCATTCAAAAGCTTAATTAGTTCAAATACCCAATTGAGAAGATTAGTATTAACAAATATTTCTGCAAATAAAACATACCTGAGATGGTGCTTCAATAGAACAGTAAAATACTGGAACAGGAACTTTAGCAGCCTCACCAAAGTCTTCTTGGGGTGATTCCCCTCGGTATTTGGACAATCTCTTCTTGGCAGTAGATGCTGTACCAGCATTAGATGTCACAAAGTCGCCTGTCTTAGTTTCCTATAACAAATGTTTTTTTTATGAATAAAGATTAAATTTATTTGGCAATTTAGGGTCGGATTAATCCGACTTTTGTCAGCCAGCGGCTTTCCCAGGCCTGGGTCCTATTTTTTAAAATTTAATATCCATGCCTGGGGGTAAGGGAGACATGATGTGTTCCCATCACCATACCTAGATTGCTTGGCCTGGCTGAGGTTTTTCTTTTGTCACGCAGCTACAAAAACTGAGATGATTTGTATCATAAAGTTACAACTTCGTTTTTAACCCAACCGGGAATCGAACCCGGGTCCGCCTCACACAAATCTAGCACGCTGCCCATGAGCCACCTGAGGGACAACCATGATTTAATGAGAAGCTTAACATCCAAAAATAACAAACAATTAAACTTGAACACCAAAACTTAAGTTATGTGGGCAACTTTGCAGTAGATTCACTAATCTTCCACAAAATTTCAGAACTGTTTCAAAGGCCTCTAAAGAGCGATTGATATTTAGAGGCCTCTTCAACTGCCATGGTCATTGGCGTCCATGTCAAATTAATTTTAAAACTTTTATAGATTTAATAAAAGGAATGCAGATTCAAGTAACAGGCTGATCATAGCGCAATATATAATTTAAAATGAAGGCTTCGCGGACGCATAAGATATATTAAACAAAAATAACAAGATAATAATTAAATAAATACTTTAACATAAGGAGTGTCTGTATGGGATCCAAATTACAAATCATATATATTTTATTTCGAAAGAAAAAATATGTTTGAGAGCGCAAACTCATGGAACCCGGGACCGCCTCACAAAGCTCGCACGCTACCCAAGAGCCACCTGTTGCCCAGCACCTCTGAATGAGAGTTTCCCAGACGTTGTGTACGTCAACAGCCAGCAAACTCCACATAGTAAAGGAGGGCGCTCACTGGAGGAAATCATAAGAATAGATGCAATGGCAGATGCGAAGACGCGTTAAAATTACTTCCTCCTTGAAGCACGGGTTGAGGAACACCAGTGATTTACAGAATCCTTACTCGCCCTTTACTTAAATGTGGCATTGTGCCACTCTCTTTGCCATTCACTGAGTACCAAGTATGGAGCGTTTCAGAAATGCCTTCAGATATCCTGAGAGAACAGACAATGTCAATGTAAGACGTTCCAGTCGCCGATATCGCAGCCTGGTCAGGTACCTGTGATCCCTTCACGATCTCGGTCCCAACAAAGTACTAGGTCATAGTGGAGACACAATATACGATGAATCACGGTGTTGCCTGGACAAGTTGTCCGAGGGGAAAAGGGTTAAGAGTGACAGAAGTGCACTTCGAAAATTACTGAATACAATACTTGTCTAGATAAACCAGATTCGATATATTGCAAGGCGTGGAGCACACCGAACTTCTCAGCACACAATACGCTACAAAATGGGTGAATTCTAAGTTAGCGAGTAGCAGTTCTACAAAACAAACGCACAAGGCACTGAATCGCTGATGGGAGAGCCGTCAATGATAAAGGGAAGTCTAGTCAGAATAGGCTGTTCTCCAGGAAGTTTTCAGGCATACTACGTGCGTTTAGAGAGATTGCATACTTCTTGGTATACAATGGGGGAAGGACTTGTCAGGGAGGAATGGGGTTGCAGAAGCATGTGAAGGGAGGCATACATTTAGATCCTCTAGCAATATAAGGAAATGGATAACCGGAGGTTTCGGCAGTGATATCTTCAGGCCATAAAAGATCAGTGGTTACAGTAGAGAATAACATGAGTTGGATGGTTCGATGGGCCTAAAAATTTCACAACACATGTTGTAAGCACACTAATGTATATCCTATTTAAAGACATTTTGCCAGCGTTTGCAAAGAGGCACTCGATGCGATTGGTGCGACAGGCGACAGCGTCTCAGCGAGTAAACAGTATCGTGGATGGTATTAAAATAGGCGAAGAATTGACAAGGAAGCTTATCCATATATTATGTTTCCACAGTACAATTCTCAGCGATCGCCTCTTCTATACAACGTCAAAGACAAAGCAGGTCTGCTCCCTTTGAAATCACACTAAGAGTGCAGATAAATTTGGGAGAAGAAACCCATCTGTCCTGCAACCTTCGACTGAGGGTTGCGACACTTAAAGGTTCTGAGAGTCCTAGGAGCCCAGCGTCGCACGGTGGTCTGAACGGGATCGAAAAGCGCGCATAGAATGTTAAGTTAAATAACTGTTTATTTAGTGATTTTAAAACGGATTTTTGAGTATGAATCTAACGAAACATATTTTAGATGTGAAATAATAATATTTCACTTAATTTATATTGTTTATTTATTTATTACGCCATTTCTGGCATGACATCCAGCGCTGACGCTTGGACTGCTGACTACACTTCCACAGGAGAGGCAATTCCGGGCGACGGACATTTTTTTTCAATTGTTCACTAATATCAAATATTTATTTCACAGAGATGTGTTTCTATGTTGTTTTATAATTGCTCGTACTGCGATTTTTCTAAGAGCGACTCTCAAGGAAACTCAAATCCCATCTTCGCGATGGAATATGTCACGGCATTTCGCGTCTTTCTCAGTCGTTCCGCTAGATTTCGCACGATCGCGACCGTATGAAGCAGTGCTTGCGATCATGCGACTTCTACCGGCAAGACCGAGAAAGGACGCGAAATGCCGTGACATATTCCATCGCGAAGATGGGATTTGAGTTTCCTTGAGAGTCGCTCTTAGAAAAATCGCAGTATAGTTAATTGAAATGGGTCTTTTTTCAAAGTTCATCATGTAAAGTTTAAATTTTCGCCATTTTCAGAAAGGCAGGCCAAGGTGACTCTTGTTAACGAAAATATATTACCAAATGTCCACTTAATAACATTAATTAGTTTCATGAATGTGTGTTTAATTGTTTTTGTATAATTGCTCGTCAAAAATCACTTACTTTTGGATAAGGCGCTTTCTTTCAAATCTCGTCAAGAAAACTTTAAACGGTCGCCATTTCAAAAGAGGCAGGCCGAGGTGGTTGTTGTTAACGAAAAAGTCACCAAATGTCCAATTAATTACAGTTATTAATTTCACAGAAATGTTTTTAGTTGTTTTCGAGTAATTGTCCGTCAAAGATCACTTAGTTTTGGAAATGACACTTTATTTCAAACCTCAAGTAAACTTTTAACGATCGCCATTTTAAAAGAGGCCAGCCGAGGCGGCTGTTGTTAACGGAGAAACATTAACACATTTCCACGTAATAACATTTATCAATTTCATGGAAATGTTTTGGGTGTTTTCGTGTAATTGTCCTTCAAAAATAATTTAGTTTTGGAAATGGCGCTTTATTTCAAACCTTAAGTAAAGGTTTAACGGCCGACATTTTAAAAGAGAACAGCCGAGGCGGCTGTTGTTAACGAAAAAACATTAACAAATGTCCATTTAATAATAGTTATTAATTTCATGGAAGTGTTTTTACTTATTTTTATGTAACTTCCCGTCAAATATCACTTAATTAATAAAAATCATGCTTCTTTTCAACCTCGTCATGTACAATTTAAACACGCCATTTTGAAAGAGGTTGGCCAAGGTGGTTGTTGTCAACAAAAAACTAATTACAAATGTTTATTTAATAACATACTTTAATTTTAAAGAGATGTTTTTAGAGGTTTTAATGTTATTGCTTTTGAAATTTCACTTATTGCATGTTTCAGTTCTGCAGATGTCAATTTCATATGTTTAAATTTAATGAACAAGAATGAAATTTGGCAAATTAAGAGAAGGAATATGTTTGAAAAGAAATTGAAAATTTTACGCAATTAATGGGAATCCGAAAGTTGAGAAGATTAAACATTTTCAAGAAGTAAACGTTCTCGATATTTTGTCCGGAGGTAATAAATGCTCTTTCTAAGCAGCATTAACGTAAACTTTAAACGGTCATAATTTTGAGAGAGGCAGACCGGGGCAGATGATCTCATCTGAGAAATGTTCAATAATGTTCACTTAATAATATATATTAATTTCAGTCGTGTGTTTTGTGGTGTTTTTGTTTAATTGCCTGTGAAAGTTTACTTAGTTAAAGAAATAAGAGGCTTTTGCACACCTTAATTACGTAAGGCTTAATTAAATTAAAAATAAAAATAACTGACACTGCAAAGGCTTTAATTTATTTGGAAGGGTATATGAAAGCGCATATCATTCCTAGAAGTTGAAAAGTTGATTAGGGAAAAAGTTATAAACAATGAAAGATAAGTGTACTTACTTTCATTGCTTGAGTTGCTGAATTTTTCCTCGTCTGAAAGGCATGGATTTGAGGGTGACGTATGGCGGTAAGCATTGACCCGAACTATTATTTTTTTCTGATTTCTAGTAATTTGAAGTAAGTAGAATTGATATTTATCAAGAAATACTCATTTTTCAAAAATTAAAATTTGGTTCCTGCGCGCGTTTCGACCCTGTTCAGACCACCGTGCGTCGTCAACAAAGGGACGCTGATAACACCCTAGGAAAAGTTCTGGGTTGCAAGGAGATGGCAGATTCTATATAAGTGGATATACCATGTTTTTTACATCGAAAAAAATTAATACCCGTAGACTTGCTCCATTGATGGAATATATTAAGGACAAGTTGAAGCTACCTTTCGATAACATTTAAGCTTCTAGACCAGTGGCTGCCAACTCAATGCTCTGTGATGTCACAGAAATCTGCTCTCTTGCTCCAAAACGACCAACCGACCGACCGAAGGTAGAGGCCGTCGCGGCGGCAAGCCCACAGTGTTCCATGATGGTAAGGAAGTGGGGAAAAGATTCGCTTGGAAAATCATAATTACGATTCTTAACTGATAATCTTTATTTAGAATATTTATTATTTAATAACAATATTAAGGATTATATAATAGAAAATGCATTATTACATAACTCAAAACAATATCCGACACTTTGTTATAACCAGTACTGTAATTCCACGTCCATTCTTCTATTCTATTAAATAACATTTTCGAAAAGACAGTTTTCACATTTAGGACAATATTTTATACAATAGAATAGAATATAACGAGTTAGTTCGTTCTGAAACAATAATTCATGTTCACAAATAGGTACCCGGTAGAGGTCACGTACGAGAATTTTGACCCCAGGCTTGATTATTATTTATATAGTTTTGTTTGAGAATGTTGTAAATCCTCGTGATTTTCAGTATCTTTTCCATAATCTTCAATCTGCAATCCTTTACTTATTCCATGATTGTGAGCTATGTCAATTCTCAGAATTAATTTTAATCTCGCAGATTTCTCTGGGTCGCAAAGCAACGTAATGCATCTGCTTTATAACTTACTGCAATTCTTTCGAACACACTAAACACTTCGCCATTGTTCCAGTACCTACAAAAGGATACCTTTCTTCCCTAATAGAAAGAAATTGACGGGTGTAGATGGTTTCCCTCTCATGTTACCTGAAACACCGGCAAAGGCCCACTGCTAAGGTTTCGGTACCGTCTGCCCCTCGTTCCCTCCCTCATTCGCTCGCACCGCTTCTCCGAGTGCCTTATCTCGGAGGGGAAACAGTGCTCTGACGTCATTCCTTGTCCAATTGGCAATCAGTTCTAGACGAACAAAAAAATATACGAATCGTTCACAAAATACGATGTTTTAACTGGTTCGCGTACAACAGACGCGATGGAGTTAATGGAGGCAAACAAAGGAACGTTTTCTAGGAGACGACTGCTGAATAACTTGCCTCCTATACGTACGTGAAAAGAACTATTGGACAAAGATTCTGAGGTGCAGGGGAGCCGCCCCCTGAATTCCTATGAGTGTTATAAGCCTCCTTAGATATCGGGATGTTTGCTTCCCGACAGATTTTTAGAATGGCATGATCCTACCAGATTTGATTAAAAAGATTAAGGAGGAATTGTTTACCTTTTTCTGACATATGTTTCAATATTACGTTAAGTATCTGGTCTAATCCAGTAGCGGTATTTTTTATACAGTTTTGGCTGAGGAACGCTTGTCCATACTGTAGCGTTACCGAATATCAACTTCATTAAGTTAGCATTAATTTCTACATTTCTCTGGCAATAATCTGGTTGAAATCTGCGCCTCCGCTGGCGCCGGGGAATTTTTGGCGGGACTCCCCCCGCTCTAATCCGACACGCGCAGCTGCGCGCCTCATCCGTCGCCGCCCCCGTTCTTTGTACCCGCCTCCACCTCCGCGTGTTTGTCTTCCGGGGAGCGTTCCTTAAGAGAACGCACCCACCCCCTTCCAGCCCCTGGGCCGCCACCCAGTGGACGTCAAAAAAAATTAGGCTTGCCCTGGCCCACTTCTACGACGCATGTCTAGGCTTGCACGTGCGTCCAAGTAAACAATGTAAGACAGAGAGACTTGAGACAGAAGATACTGGAAATTTTCCATTAAAGATCCCTGTTTAAACGCCTTCAGCGATTGGACGAAGCAATTTCACTGTGCAATTTCCTGTAGCCTATCGGCGAATGGGTTCAAAATTGTAGTAGAACATTCTCGAACTTTAGAGATTTTTGGAAGGGGACCGAGGCAGCGAGCAGAAAGTAACATCCGAAGGGGCATTCCGCTTGCGACTTTTGACTGAGTAGCATTCTGTTTTCGGCTTTTGGCTGAGTATCGCTCTGCTTTCGACTTTCGACTGCGGCGCTTGTTAATAAGACTTCGTGAAGGCACTCTGTGACTGCTCTTCGGGGTCTTCACTTGATTTATTTTGTGGTGAGACTTTTCAAGAGAAAGTTTCTCTTACGGACTTGATCAATTTTCTGAACCATAGTTTTATCGGTTCAAGTTATTTAATGTGCCGTGCTTGGCCACGATTCGGTGAACCAAAACAATTGATTTTGTTGAAGTAGACGTGATTATTAGTCTATCTTTGGCATAAGCACGCGGAAGTGACTGCGTTAATCGTCAAGATCGCCTCCGCTTACATCAATGCCCGTCGAAAATGCTACCTGAAGGCGCCCGCTCGACCAGTTGAGGGCACCCTCGGAGCGCCGCGCAGAACCGCGCGGCCCAGACGAGCTGACCGCCGCCACCCGCCTCCACCTCCGTCGCCGCTCGCGCTTCCTTTCTGAGACGCCCCGCTGAATGGGGCAATGACCACGAAAATCTCCACAGGGTGATGTGTACGAGAGCTTCGCCGAAAGCGCAGGTGAAAGAAGCGTAGCGAAATTTGCGTGGTCAGACGGAAGAGCAGGCCTCATGGCCTGAGTCTCGCCACGTAAAATAAGGCAATTCACTTCAATTCAATTCAATTCAATTCAATTCAGCGCTCAAATGCCCCTCAGGCGCTATGGAATGAACTTTTGCAGTTAGCTCAAAACAAGCAGGGAAGGAAATATTTCAGGGAAAATATTCAGATTTTTTTGTGTAATACATTTTGTCTGTTGTTGATTGTAATAATTTAATTTTAATTTCTCTTGTTTCGCTTATTTTGGTTTGCATTACGGGGAAAACTCACGAGCTCGTGCATGATAGTGTAAATCTAGGTTAATCTCTTTTTGAAGCATTAATTTTTTTTACGTTAACCTCATTCAGATATGTTCTTTCTTGCTGAAACAACGTCCACTCGCCATCTCATATCTTTCAGGCCACCTTTCTGCCACCTGAGCTAGCTGGAAGGTAAGGCGACCCACCTTCACTGTCATTCGCGGAGACCGCGAGTGACGTGGCAATACAGAAAGCGGCGTTGTAATCTTCTTCCACAACATTAAAAAAAAATTTTAAAAAAAAATTTAAAAAAAATCAACGAGTGAATCCCCTATTCTTCTTCTGGTAGAAAGAAATAATAGGGGGTGTAGCAAGATGAACCTGAAACCTTCTCTGGCAGCACGAAAGCTCTTCGGTTGTTTGGTGATGTTTGTAGGTGCCCATTCAACAAAAGTCCACGCACTGCAGATGAATTGCTTTAATTTTCCGTATTTCCATCCAGACGGCATTTGGAGGCATTTGACATAAGAGAAGGCTTTCCAGGAAATTGTTTGTTTTCCGCCCGGGCTCCTAACCGTTTATGCCCTACAATGTGTTCAATGGTTGGATAATAATTCATCCTTGTTAGTGTCTTTTACGGGTCTTTATCGCTCTCGCACAATCTGAGTTCGAATGTGGTTCTGGATTATATCTCAATCCACCGGTATGCCAAGGAATGGCCACAGGAAATACAGAATTTGCTGAAAATATGACCTGTGCCTTTTTATTAACCATTCTTTGCTGAGCCGAAGAAAAAATATTTTAAAATTTGAAGTCTTTGAGAAAAAAAAGTATAAATTCTTTACTTCAAGAAAAAATTACACAAAGACCACTCATCTCAACTTGAGATATGACGTTCTTCTCGACACAGGTGCGACGTTCCCTCTTCAGCTACCTGACCTGAAGTGAAACTGTGATGTTATTCAAGATAACAGCCATTCATGTTTCTTCCAATGACAAAATGACATTACCCTCATCTCACGGCCAATTTTATAGATAGAGTTATGACGTTTTCCTAGATAAAAATATGTAGTGAGAGGAACAATTTTCTAGATAAAAATATGTAATGAGAGGAACATTTTCAACTTAACTCAAAATTGCATTTTTTTGACTTTTGTCACTTTTCTTGTGGGACATCAATATGTGTCCTTTGGCATATTGCTGAAAGATGCTTCATTTCTGCACAGTAGTTTTTTGACAATCTCTTTTCTCTTGTAACACCCAGAAGATTGTGCATATATAATTACAAGTTGAAGCTCTGAAGATTGTTCTAAGAATTCCTTTACAAAACTATCTATTTTTTTCCAATACAAACAATAAATAATGCAAATTTGTGAACTGATAGAAATGAAGTGCAAATTACAAGAGCCCTGCATCACAAATGACCCTGCAATCATGCTTAATTTTAAGCTGTCAGAAACTTATACCATCAGAATTCATTAGTACACTTGTTCACAAATGACACTAATGACCTCTTGTGGCAACACTTCCAGCCTTGGAAATGCACATAAAGTTGTGACACAAAAGGAAAATATAGTGATAAATTTATAAAAGTTATTTTGCTAATACAAATATAATAAAAATGTTTGCAAACACTGGAGAAATTAGTACCAACAGGCAGTAGATAATGTTCAAGGCACGAAAGCCAACAAGAAACTGAAGTGCCTGAAAGAAACTGAAAAACCTGTAAAAATCAAAGAAAACATTCACAGGAAGATCAATTAATTTTAAATCAAAAAAATCATTAAAACTTTTTTTTTTAAACTGTATGTATGCAGCTTATGGGAGAAAAACATGATCAGTGGGCATTTTCTTGAGTTCCAGAATCTCTACCCATCCTCCTTTACTTTATTCAGCTAAATGAATAAAGGTATCAACAAGTTTTTTTAAGCAAAATTTGAAAACAAGAAATATTAGCTCCTGGGTAATAGAAACTATTTTATTTGAAAATGAGCAACAGATTTATTTGGCTCTTAGCCCTCATCATCCCACAAGTGAAGGAATTGACACACTACTGACAGAACACAGAGAATTATTATTTAATGGTACTGCCAACCAAATATCTTAACTCAACCCAAAAGAGGTCAAGAAAACATGCACAGATAGTGAAACTACACTTACTATAGAAGCAAAGCAAGGGACAATCTCAGCATTTGCTCAATATATCACGGGAAACTTGACAAAAAAATCGTATTGTAATGGCAATAATTGACCCAGAATCTGAAATAAAACACTTGATCGGACATATTTAAACTTTTCGAATTATACTTTACAAATGGTAAATAATGCATTAATATACTTCAAATAGAGATATTATTGTATTATAATATTGTTTTAGGTGCTGAGTGTAGTCCCACAGTATAGAAACTAATATGCAAAAGAAAAGATTTTACTTGGCATTTAAATAAGTATATTGATTTCAACTGTTTAATGACACTGGTAAAGAATTGTAAAATAATACACTTCTGTTTTTCATAGTGACCAGTTAGTAATGACACCTGATGAATACATTATGTTGTGTATTATAATTATAGGTACCCATATTGAATGAAAATGTTTCCCCCTTTGAGCAAATCAGTTGTAACAATAGCTACAAATTTGTAAATTAATAGGAAAGGCAACAGTAGGATTCCCGGCTCAATAGAAAGTGAGGGATATATGAATCATAAATAGAATATCTTTGTTATTCATACTTCACTCTAATCTAAAGGTCTGGGAACTATAGGATGTGTTCCCTCAGAATTTTATGTTGTCAAAAAGATGGTGCCGACAGTTTTAGTGTTATTAGCCTCTATTTCAATAATGATTCATATTATTTGAAGAGAACAAATAGTACATATGCATGTCAAAAGTGTGACTTCAAGATGCAATGAATACTGGATGTTAATCCGTAGCAAGGTAAAAAGTACTCATAATAATTTTGAATATCTTCAGAAATTCCTTATTCCTAGAATGCAATTCTAAAATTAAAGGAAAATATTACCTTTTCAAGAAAAGTCAATGAGGAATCAGTCTCGAGAGAAGAAAAAACACACAGTGGTGGCTGAATCATATGTGCTATGGTGCTGCAGCACCCTAGCTATTCTGTTTCATAAATAAAACAATTACGTTTCAAAATTTCAGATTTTTGTTCACTGGTAAAGCACACAACGATTACCGAGTTTAGCTTTGATTATCCTTAACATGCACACAAAAGTGCCTACGCCAGGAGGAGCTTTTGAAGGCTGCGAGAATTGCAGCATCATGCAGTGCCCATGGCAGTACCTAATCAATCGAGCAATTTCATACTACAGTAAAATCTGTCTAAGCCAGAATGGATCGGGACACAAAAAAAATTCTGGTTTAGGGAGGTTTCCGTTTTATGCAAGGTTGCCCATTTTCGACATTTGTGATATTGACATTTCTGCCCTGCAAGTAGTAAATTACTATTATAATTATAAAAACACATTAACATATAATGTCTTTATGGAAGAAACAATCAATAAAAGAGTTTTCAACTATCTTCATTGACAGCTTCTGAGTTGAAAAATACACACCTTACTGGCTGTATTCCAATTGCTGACTCTTTCAACGCACAATGCATCACAACCCAGTATTATGACTTTCTGAAGGCAGTGCGACCCCAAAGTCAAATTCTGCGCTGACAGCTGAAGCCCCTCTCCTTCAATGTCTGGCTGTCATGACTAAATCGCATGTCATAGGGATAGAGAATTTAAAACAAGTTTGCAGATGCATTCATTTCATTAAGAACACCTTGGGTCTGTGCAAATTGTATTAAATTCACAGGAAATCAATTTTATAACCATGGTGTTTTTTTTCGCAAAAAACGATACAGGAAAGTGTTCACCTCCAACAATTCAATTAGCAGAATTTGTAAAATTGCTATTATTGCTAGCTGCTAGTGCTAATATTGATGGTATTGACATAGACCTGAGCTGTGCCGACATTTTGGTTTTGGAAAGGGTTGCGAAGAGCTCCTTTTTGAATAAGGCTGTTGTTAGCTCCCCTTATTAAACATTGCATACTATTAATTTATTTAAGCATGCTTTAATTATCTGTCTTATTTGCAATTGTGTTTTATACTTCTTTGTTTCATTTTATACTTTCTGAATTCTGTATGTCTATTTGAGAATTGGAGAATTGTATCATAAATATCTTTTTAATTGTACGAGAATGGTAATTGTTTATGTTGGTCACATATGTGGCTTAACATATTTTGAATATTCTTGACATGTTTGTTTCTTTTGTTGTTTTTATTATATTGTTTTCAATACTACACTATGTTATGTTATTAACACTTATCAATATTTATAATAATGTATTCATTATTACATTATTAATTTAATAATGTAGAAATGGACTTATAGTCTGTAAATTTGAAATAAATAAATATAAAGATGTTTTTCCCTGTAGGACATGAAAAACTGTTCCGTTTCTGCTTTGGAGAGGTTCCGTTTTATGCTGTGTAAAATGCCATTTAACTTCATGGGCCAGAGAAATTTTTCGGTTAAGGCAGGTTTCCGACTTGTACAGGTTCTGGTTTAGACAGATTTTACTACAGAAAATATGTAACTATCAACAGATAGTGCTCATAGCCACAATAGTGAGTTGGCAGCAAAATCAGACTTGAATGTGTAAAACATTTTTAACATTAATATTTTTTTCAATTGACTAAATAAATCAATACCAAAATATTAATAAAATATAAATTGTTTTCCTAAGTAAAATTTTAGGAGTAGTTATTATCAATTTCACATGCATGAATTTTAAACAAGGAACAATCATTCAAACAGATTTGAAAACAATTTTAAAGCATAATTTTAAACATTTTCTAAAATTACTTCATCAAAATACTTCAATAACTATAATATATGATTGTGAAGGGAGAGGGAAGAATTTTTTTTTTTTGGTGTTGGAAAAGCCAGTGTTAACAGCACACAGCTGGTTTTCAGCACCAGCCACCACTGCATAAGACCAAGTTCATTTCTTTCCTATCTTCATAACAACACTTTCTGATTCTCAAGATTCCAATGGCAAATCAAAAACGAACCTTCAGACCACCAACAGCCGCTATATTGCCACAGGAAACTGTAGGTACATCAATTGTTTCATCAGCATAGGGAATCATAAGTCGTGTCAAATGTTCTGTCTTCTCTTGCTGAATATTGTAGATTTTCTGACCCTGAAACATATTCATACTTTTAAAAGACAAAGTCAATACTAGTACCAATTAAATGTGAAAAATTTTGAAATATTACATTCATTATCAGAGTGATTTTTTATTACAATACTATCGGGTCATTCCATATTAAATCAACACAGTTTTAATTAAAATTTTACCTCACCAATTTAGATTCAGATGAAATTTGACACATTGGTAGTATGAATAAAGAATAAGAAAACTACAAATGTTGAGTCGAATATTTCCACCCGTTTGTGAAATACATCCAAGTAAAATTTTACAAAATTGGGTTCCCGAAAATTTTTAAATTGATGTAGAACCTCTCCAAATTAAGATAGAGAGCTGGAACAGGTGTCATTTTGCAGCTTTTGTTATGGCCTTTTATACGATATATGACTCAATAGGAATTGGGTTCAAAAAGTTTTTCAAATTTAAATTTCAAATTTTGATTTTGAGTTTTTTCAAAATGCTTGAAATTTTAAAAATTTATGAAATGAAAAGTTTAAAAATTTATTAAAACTTTTGGATAGAACAATAATGATCATATAATAAATCCACTTACTTTAACAAGCGATCCCGAATATATTCGAAAAAATGTAATGGGCTTCTTTTGACTGTCATGAACAACTTTGAACGCTCTGGCACACAACTCATCTTTGAAACAGTAAGATATTTGGTTATTTCTTTCTACTGGACATGGTAGAAAATGAATAATGGCATTCATTAGAAGCTGAACACCAATATTTTTGTACGAACTACCACAGACAACAGGTATTCCTTTCTGCAAAAACAAAAATCCAAGATCAACACATCATTCGTGAACTGCAGTTAAATAACACAAAAATGTTAATTTGGTAAGTTTGTATATTTCAAGGGGAAAAGGAACAATTATTTCATAATAACCCTAATATTGATTATTCTTTTCATAAACACTCAACTAACCTGATTTACAGTAATGTTCCTTATAGATTGCACAATCACATTTGTTGGAATATTCAGAGATTCTGATTTAATGATTTTCTCGGCTATAGCATCATCAAGGTCAGCTAGTTTTTCAACAAGTTCATTTCTCAATTTAAAAGCAGTCTCCCAAATTTGACCATGTTGTTCTGGATTTAATGGTGAAGATTCATATTCACGACCATCACCTTTCTGCCAACAATTGCGTGTCATGCTGATCAAGTCAACAACACCATTTAATTCAAGACTTTCATCATAAATAGGGAAATGCAGGAGCAGAGGATGAACATTCAGTTTTCCATGTAAAGTATCAAGGCACATAGCCACAGAAGAATTTGGGCGATCCATTTTATTTACATAGACTAGGCGAGGCAATTTGTAATGATCTGCTTGTTTCCATACTGTTAAAGTTTGTGCTTCAACACCTATACAAAAATCAAGAAAATTCTTTATTTTATTACATGTATGCTGACAAAAAACAAGCCATGCAATTAAGATACAATTATACAGTCTTACAAACAATATGTTGACAAATTTATTAAATATATAAGCTTATCACAACATTAATTTTGCTTTGTTTAAAAGTTTCTCTACCAGTGTTTGAAATGTATAAAATGGTTATACGAGTAATTCTATCTGAGCTGTGTAATGTTGGCAGTATATGAAACTTTTGAGAGAAAAAATCTGAAGCAGTAGTTCAAATACGGAATTGAGGAGGTTATGATAAAAAACATTATGCCCAGCACAGCAGAAATTTTTAATTATCCTGAAACACTACTTAATGAGTATGAAGATAGAATCATAGAGAACAGTAGAGTATAAAAACAAACAAGGGGTTCACAACAATTATCTCTTCAGAATATATAAGAACTAGTGGTGCTGCCACACCACACACTTTTTTGTATCATTATTTGTAGCAATTACATAATGATAAAATTATACAATTTGTATCCTACAAATTCTTCAGCCATCTCTTGAAAAAAATTTCTTCAGCAAAACAAGAGCAGGAGATTCAAAATTTGCAATTTTCAAAAGTTCAGAGATTATATTGAAAATCCTGTACTGTATACAGATATGTGCACTTAACTACATTCCAGGGAAAAAATTTAAAGCAAAAAAGCATCCGGGTGTATGTTACTAATTCACTCAAAACACAAAAACTAGTTTTGAAAAATTTGTAAATGATATTTAAGGAACTAATTTTGAAGAATAGATTTCATGAACAAAATATCTATATTCAATAATGTAGTTGTTGAAAGTGGTCCAAAAAAGTGTTAAACTACTGCAATTTTCAAAATTTCAGAGGTTTAAACGAAAATTAGACCTGTCATTTGTAATAAGTACACTATAATCTATTAAAGAGAAAAATCTAAGAAAAAATGGTGCCACTTTTAATAAATTTTGAAAACATCCTATGGTTTCATGTGAAGTATTCCTCAAATTCAAAAATTTTTCAAATTCATAGCAGAGCTAGTGCTGTTAGATCAATCTACAAATATACATGTAAGAGGGGGGGATCAATTGTTTTGGTACCAGGGATCCCCAAAACTAGTATTTCCATCATCATCATCTTTCTTTTTTTTTCCTTTTTCTTTCTTCCCCCCCCCCCCCCCCCCCCAGTTATTACAACACTTTCTCTATACTACACAGAAATCTACAAGAAAGCAAACATTTGAGACTTTATAACTGATAGATTTTCATTGCAATAATAATCATATTTATGGCATGTGCTTCTGTATGTGTGAAGGTGTGCCTCATGGATAAAAATTTTGGTATTCTCATACATCTGTTGTGGTAAATGAGGAATCTGATACCCATGTAGGAAGAACTTTTGATTGCATGTAATTTAAGTGCATGTTCATATTGATATTATTTCACAATGCAAAAATGATTTTATTCCACTCACCTGCACAGCCATCAAGAATAACAACAGCACCATCTAGTACATTAAGACTTCTCTCTACTTCAATTGTGAAGTCAATGTGACCCGGTGTATCAATCAGATTGAATAGATGCCTTTTCCAGAAAAATGATACAGCGGCAGATGAAATTGTGATTCCTGTAAAATATCTCTGAATTGTAAGTATCTTTAGATTATGGATATTAAAGACAATAAGATTTTAGAATACAGATCAAAACAGGATATGGGTATTATCATTCCTTTTGAATGGTGGAACAACACATTTTGTTTGTGACATACGATTCATGAACTTTCCCCTTCTCCGATTCGTGAACTACAGGTTTATAATTACGAAACCAATTTGAAACATCTGATATTGTACGACTTACAATTTTTTTATTGCAAAGAATATACATAACATCCACAAAGAGAACTGATATTCCGTTTTGAATTGTTGAGGGCATATCGTTTACATTTAGAAGGAGGAGAATAGGGCCTAAAATTGAACCCTGCAGGACCCCATGTTCAACTGGCAATGAATCCGAAAGGTGATGATAAATAATGTCCCACTAGAGTATTTCCTTTCAGTATTTCTACTCTCTAAGATGGTTGTTTAAGATATGAACATAACCAATCCAGAGTACTACCACAAATTCCATAAGAAAGTAGTTCTGAAAGAAAAATGTACCGATTAATGATGTCTAAAGCTTTTAAAACATCTAAAAATATTTCAATAAGAGATTAATTTTGATCCACGTATGAAACGACATATTTAAAAAAGAAAATATGATAAATACTGATAATATTTATAAAATATTGATTTTGGTAATCTCAAAATGCTTCATATTTACTGAGAAAGATATCCTTTCTCACATAAAATAGTCCCTAATAATAATAATAATAATAATAATAAAAAGGAGATCTAGATATTAAAGAAATAAATCACATAGTATACGCAACTAGATATCTAGTATCGCAGATAATTTCGGAGCCAGCCAAAAATACAGATGGCCGACAGCCACACAGAGTAACCAGCTCTGTACCTCCATGGGCAAAAAGAATTATGAAATGGATAGCTGACACACAGTATGAATATCACTCCTAGCCGAGGCATCTTCTAAATCAAATCACACTTTTAAAGTTAAACAAAAATACCTAATTGAAAATGACACAACAAGGCTAATGGTAGCTGAAAAGCTAAAAGAGAAAATCCAAGCATGGGCTCAACGAATTAGATGGTACAAACATAGAGAAGATTTTCATGTACAGAACCGGTTGTGTGAAACAAATGCAAAGAGATTCTATCGCAGTCTGACTCAAAAACCGAATGGCAATACTGCCCCTCCTTCAAAAGATGACGTAGAAACATTTTGGGCAGGAATCTGGGAGGAAACCAGATCCTACAACAAAGACGCATCTTGGCTTCAATCTGAAGTTGATAATGCCAATGGACTCGGGGAAAGAGTGGAACATGTTCACGGATTCTCGGAAGAGGACCTCTGCCACGCAATTAAGAACATGGGAAACTGGAAATCCCCCAGAATTGATAAGATTCAAATTTATTGGATTAGGAAATTAACAGCATTACATTCTCATCTAGCAAAGGCTGATAATAAAATTTTAGAAAACCCTAAGGAATTCCCCAAATGGCTCACTTGCAGCATCACGTATTTGCTACCCAAAGCGGGAGACAGCTCTTTGGTGAAGAACTACAGGCCAATCAATTGCCTGCCAGTAATGTACAAACTTATAACCGCATCCATAGCTGACAAAATGTATAGACACCTAGAGAAGAACCATCTGTTGCCAGTTGAACAGAAAGGATGTCATAAAGGTTCCTATGGCTGTAAGAAAATTTTACTTCTGAATAAAATCATTTTGAATGATGTAAAGAAACGAAAACATAATTTAAGCATGGCTTGGATTGACTACCAGAAGGCCTTTGACAGTGTACCACACAAAATGATTCTGATGACCCTGGAGATCTATTGATTTCATCCTAGACTTATTGAGTCTTGCAAGGCTAGTATGAAGTTGTGGAGTACCAGGTTACTATTACACAGCGGAAAGGGAGTAGTAGAAACAAGAAGTATTCACATTAACAGGGGAATTTTCCAAGGAGATTCGCAATCCCCTCTGCTGTTTTGCATTAGTTTGATCCCACTATCAGGACAGTTGTCGCACACTGAATTTGGTTACAAGCTCCACGGTGATGAAAGGCCTGTATCACATTTATTTTACATGGATGATCTGAAAGTGTTTGCTAAGAATGAAGCGATTCTCTCCCAAATGCTGTCAGTCATCAATGATTTTAGCAATGAAATCTGCATGAAGTTTGGTCTTGACAAGTGTGCAAAAGTCAACTTACAAAGAGGCAAAATGACCACGTCAGAGAACATTGAAGTTGATAGGCACACTCTGATTCAAGATCTTCAGCCAGGTAAAACATAAATATCTGGGCATTGAATAATGTGAAACCATCTCGAACGACACAATGAAAAAGAGAATTCTCAGGGACTATTATAGAAGAGTGATACTTGTCCTGCAGTCCGCTCTGAACTCCAGGCATAAAATATCAGCAAAAGTTAGTTTGGCGGTGTCTGTAGCCCAGACCTGCACAACGCCTGCTCCTGCGGGCATTCTACACTTGGGAGCCGATCGTCTGCCCGTGGCAGCGCCGAAAGTGCAAGTAGTGGGGAGTAGGAAGCTTTGCAGGGAGGGGAGAAGTCTGACGTATCACGACGCGGCGCGTAGATTGAATGCCTGGGCGTCTAATAATGATCCATGCTTCAAAATTAAATGCCCACTTGTTTAAATGGATTATGTCTAAGTTACCAGGGTCATAATTCACTGTTTAAGTTCTGTGTTCTTTGTGTTCCACCACTGTATGTATTTTCATTTTCTAATATTTTTAAAGAAAATAACATGCTCATTGTGACTCTTAAGCATTATTTTAAAGCAATAGCTTTAAAATATATGCTTATATATAAGAAAAAAATATTATTTAATTCTATCTAACACAAAATTGCAATTCAATAATTGATTGTTCACCAGGAATGTTATAATCTCCAAATCATAGAAACATGAACAAAATCATGAGAGCAATCTCTCACATCAAGATTGACATAAAAATAGAATATGTGGCAATTCCAAGAAGGGTAATGTTTAATAGCACATTTGTGACCATTTTTCCCCATTATGAAACTGAATACAAGAGATCAACGAGCAAACTTCTGTGACATGTAACGGACAATCATAAGATAATCAAGGGTATTGGTTAAATAGAATGCAAAGGGCTTTATATTTTTATACGATCTCGTAAACGACTCTACACTCTTGTCAGAAATTAGAACAGAAAATAATAATGATTTTTTTTAAGAACAATATGTTTTTGCTTTGAGAGAACCGTCTTATTCAATTAAAGTAGTTAATAAAAAATAGTTTATTGCTGTCATCATCAAACAAAAACAATTCAGTATCAAAATTTTGTGTTTAGAACAACACTAAATTTGTGATTACATCGTAGCAAAGCGAATTACATTATAAGTCCTACAAGCAATTATAATACTTGGTGTCGAAATCTAATATGTATAATTCGTTGTAGTTTCATATTTCGCCCAATCATATACCGAGAACAAACATTTGCAATATAATAGAAAAGACAATATTACTTGAACTGTATATGACCGTCATGTTCTTGCCGATTCCTCTTTAAATTTACTCGCTATCTTTCGAATTGCGCATTCTGATTGGTGGTCCCCACTCCTAGATTGCGTCTCATCCCCACCCTTCATTGATTTTCTAATTTGCACCAGAGTTGCCCGCACGCAGCTCCTGAGGTCAGTGTAAGTGCAAAATGCTGTGCAGGTCTGCTGTAGCCGAATACAGCTTCGGACTAGTGGACTGGACTGAGCAGGAAATTCGCATCATGGATCGTAAAACCAGAAAACTGGTTACAATGCATCATGTCTCCCACCCTCAAGTTGATGTACATAGATTTCTGTCACATAAGGAAGGAGGAAGAGGCCTTAGACAAATTGAAGCCTCCTGGCACAATGCAATAGTCGGGATGGGAAAGTATGTAGTCAGCCATCAAGATGACCCACTAAAGAGACAGTTCATGAAATCTGACCAAAGAATGGGAAACAGAGGCACTGTAAGTGTAGCAAGAAGAATGTGTAGTGTAGAACAAGACTATGCAAGACACGCAGAATGACAGACACTGAACTTCTGATGCTACTTAACATGAAATGTGAAACACAAAAAAATGTTAAAAGAAATCGTGGAGAGACAAACCACTCCACAGACAATATTTGAAATGAATCAACAGAGCGTAGATCAATAAACATCAATCATTTATGTCGCTTAAAAGGGGAAGAATGAAGCCGGAATCGGAAGCACCGGTAAAAGCTGCCCAAGATCAGGGCTTGAGAACACGATATTATGATAAAGCAGTCCTCAAAATTTCCCAAGACGATAAATGCTACATTTGTTAGAAACACATAGAAAACATTGATCGTATTGTCTCGGCTTGTCCAATCCTAGCAAAGACCGAATACTTGAAAAGACACGACAGGGTGTGTAGCTACCTTCACTGGCAGATCTGTACCACCCTCGAAGTTCCAAACACACGCCCCAAGTGGTACGAACTCTCACCAAAACTGGTGACATAGGTTGGATGCTATACAACATTGTATGACCAACAAATTCAAACGGATCACACGATAGCAGCAAACAAACCAGATATTGTTATCCGAGATTTGAAAAAAAAATTGTTTCTACTTGTGGATGTTGCTGTGCCTTGTGATCAAAATGTAACCAAGGAGGCAAAGAAACATCTTAAATACAAGAGTTTGGAAATCGAGATCAGCCGAATGTCTAATCCTAGTGGTACAAGCACAGGTCGTACCAATGGTCATCTGGGGTTTGTTCCACAAATTTTGTGTAAGAACTTGTCTAAACTCCCAGGTAATTCAAAAGGCTGGGAAGAGCAAGAAATTGCTTTATTTTAAACAGCCCACATTTTGCGCAAAGTATTGTAGAGGCACCAACAGTCCCTAGATCTGCTCCTTAGGTAGCTGGTTGCAACCTGGAGTAGATTTTATTTTGAGCCAACTCATAACATCTTTAGTCGTGATGTAGTGGAATAATAATAATAATAATAATAATAATAATAATAATAATAATAATAATAATAATAAAGATAGACAAATTGGCTGTTTTAGAAATATCTGGAAATATTCTGGGCATAACAATTCATTAAATATATGATTTAATGGGTATATAATGGAAGGCACACAAATCTTTAACCATCGATTTGAAAATTTATCTATATCAGTCGAATACTTATTTTTTATTTTACTGATTAGTTTGAAAATTTCATTGGAAGAAGTTTCGGAAACAAACACTGTGTCAAACATATTTGTGGAAATGTCTGAAGTTGAATTTTGTGGCTCAAGTGCCTTAGTGAGATCAATTACAATTCTTGAAACATTTTGGCTGCAGAAACTAGCCATAGTTGACATAATTCACTTCTCTTTCATTTTTTAAAACAACATTCTCTACATGGTTTCCAGTTGATGTGATCGAAATTGAAGGGGGGAAAAAAAGGTGATGTGAAAATGTATTTTTTACTACATTCCAGATTGCTTTTGTAAATAATTAATTTAAGTGTCTCAATATTTAAATCAATAGCAATAATCCTTACTAGGGCCCAGGTGTTTATGACCTAAAAATATTAAAAATATGCAAGCATTTATGGCTTAAAAATATGAAAATATGACTTTAAAAAACTGTTGGTTGCATTTTCGAAACCTTCAAAATCTTGCAGCTGTTTAAATAACTGTTCTATTGAAAATATCCTTTTCAAATTTTGCACATTCACAATTCACCCCTTCGTATTTGGGGTCCTGTGAAGACAATTCTACCAGCTAAATTTATTTATAGTAGTGGTTGAGAGCTTTCTATGCTTTCATTTTCTTGTTCTTTATAGCTTGCCTTCCTAATTCTCAATGCACAAATTAAATAATAATTAGAAGTAAGAAATCTCCTTGAGACGACTGCAAACAAGCAAGCAAAATGGAATCAAAAAGATAAAACTATGACAAAAAATATGAAAATTCATGAAAAAATATAGTTTAATATAAAATTTTAACAGAAAATTACAAAATGGTTAAAAAAGGCAAAATATGGCTGTATATGACACAGGAAAATTACATAATTTTAGCCATGCTTAAATTATATTTTCCATTGAAATAACACAATGAAAAAAATTAACATGACATAAACATCTGGGCTCTAAAAATTTAGAACACTACTAGCAGCAATAACTAATAACATAAACCGAAACATACCTCGTTCTCTTTCCTGCTCAAGAAAATCTGTTACTGTATTTCCTCGGTGGACTTCTCCCATGGATCGTATTTTTCCTGCATAAAACAGCATACGCTCAGTGGTGGTGGTTTTACCTAAACAGTACAAACATTGTTAACAATGACAGATCTTTACAACATTTTATGTTTTTTTTTCTTACTGCTTGGAAAATAAAAACAAAGAAACCATGTTTTTTTCTAATTAGGTACCTCAATCCTTGTTTGGAATACAAAATTTAATGAATAAATAAAATGAATTAAAGACACCAATATAGTAAAAAACTGGAGATTATTTTATATGTTACTCTATTTCTAAAAATTGGTTTTCATCAACCTCTTTAAATCATTTTCAACTTATTTGTTGAGTTTGAACTACATCTTCATGGCATTATCAAAAATACACAATCCTCAAATACATCTAACAGAAAATGTTCTGCACAACTTCATTTGAGCTACTATGTATTATGGCTTGAAATAATTATTACTTTAGAATCAATAATTTATTGTTATAATATTATTATACCTATTTCACAGCATAATGTTACACATATTTATGAATAAACAGATGCTTCATGATTTCTACAATTTTGTTCCCTGAATGAAACAATTAACAGAATAATGGAAATGAATATAAAGGTACATTCTTCAGATGGTCTACAGTCAATGGTCATACCACATAAATGTTAGTCTGAATGAGGTCTTAAATGATAAATGTAGAGAAACATTATTGAATAATGAAAAATTTAGAACATTATTAACTCGTCTTTGTAATGCTACCAATCTTTCAAGAGTTTAAAACGTTCAATATTGAAAGTGATGGGAAGAAGAAGAATAACAAGAAGAAGAAGAACAAGAAGAAGGAGGAGGAGGAGGAGGAGGAAAAAAGAAAAGAAAAAAAGAGGAGAAAAAAAAAAACGGGGATTTTTTTGGCATACCCACTAACTTGAGTAGAGAGAGGGGAGCAAGGGGATCTGGCCCGGGTAACACCAATCTGAAAATTTTATAGCTGAAACTATATAATTTTAATGATTAAAAAAAGTATATAGTAATTTAATATTTTTTTTCAAAAACCCTGCATTTGTTAATTAGTTATACTTTGTTTCTAATTACTTATTTATAAATTATATTTCAATTATTCTGAATTACATAGTTTTTTAATATATTGTAAATAAAAGTCATGTGCAAATGTGCTTGTATTTTTATTAAATAACGTATAATCTTTTCAGTAATAAATATTTTTATATTTACAATTTACGGGGAAGTGGGGAGGAGATACAATTACTTTTGCCCTAGGTGACACCAACTGAAGCTACACCACTGTGGCCACCTATTATATTACTTGGTCTCATGAACTCTATATGATAACTATTAGCCAAAGTGGTTCACATTAAATATATCTACAATACCAAAGAACAAGAGAAATTGAGCAAAGAGAGGAATTTGAGAAATTACTTGCAATTTGCAATAAAAACGAATGCAGAAGTTTAGTTTGATAATGTTCTCCTTGAAATTTGTAATCCTCTATATTATATTTTTATTTTACTTTATTAAAAAGAAATAATAATTCTAAGTTACCATTTGCAAAAAAACTTTGTACAAAGCATTTTCTTCTACAATGAGGGTTGAACATATTAGACCAATCATCTACTTCTTCAAATGAAAGTGTTCATATTAAAAAGGCATCAGCCTGATGTGTTCATGTGACATAGAAAAGTCATTTTCAAGCTACAAAAATGTTTTAAGTGACAGGAGATCACAGTTTACTTCAGCACATCTTGAATGGTATTTGGTACTACATTGCATATAGTAGTTAGTATTACACTATTTCAGTATTTGATACTTTTCAAGATGTTTGTTTGGCACTTTTGTCTCGGCTTTAGCAGATTCACATTCTAGTTACTATAAAAATAAGTTGGTTGAAAGTGTTGTCATTTACGTGAAATTTACATGAACAGTTAACCCGGCTGCAGTCCTCAAATTTACTCCTTCTCAAGATCCTTGGGTCCAAATGGACCCATATAATTTCTCTTGCAGATTATTTACTTTTCCAATCATCATATTTAGTATTCTTAATAGGAAGTTAAAGTAAGACACCGAAATGTTAATTTTATACATTTATATTATTTATAAGGTTGTGCAATAATTTAAAATAATGGTCCCTGTACATGCGTGATAGCAAAATAATGAAATGCTCATATAGAAAAATTGCATTACACACATGTAGTACAAGTGTAATTGACATGATTTTTACCTGTAAAAGTTTTTATTTAGAGCAACGAAAAGTAATTTAATGGAGTGTGTTTTGCAACACACTCCATTTTCCTCTTTTTCAAATAGAATCTAAAAAGAACTTAGTTTTGAAGACGGTGAATTTTTGCATCTGATTTCTAGTTTTCGACTTCTATTAATGAAGTTTGTGGCAGGTGTGTTCTGCATTCAATAACGGCGTTACAAAATATTCCCCCAGTTTTCTATAAAAAGCGTTATTTTTAATAACATTTTTATTAGCAATCCGAATTTGCTTTTGTGAAAAAAACGTTTGAATTGGTGTAAAATGTTTATTTTGTCAGAGAGAACCACAATAGGACACAAAAATGTATTTTTTCTATGAATAAGAACTAATCGTATCAACAGCTCCCTTTGTAGAATTTTAGGTTTTCATTATTTCTGGTTTCTTTTCTCCAGATTCGCAGCCTTTTGCATCATTGTAAAGGGTGCTTTGAAGGACAACTCACTTGTTCATTCCTGGCACATGCGATACTAATGTCGGGTAACTCCGTAAAATCGAAAGTAGAATATTAGTTTGTTGTGCCCTTTGTCTGGAGACGTTTTGGCGGTATAGAAGATTTGTTTTTGCGCATAGTCCTACCGAGAGTGATGCCCCATTTGAGAAGCTCCTGACCCAACTGGTATGATGTAAAGAAATTGTCAGGAGTTATATTGTTATCCTTCAGAAGTGAGGATAATTGTAGCACAACTTTTATTCCCAAATTTTGTTCTCTAGGTTGCCCTTCTTGTTTGCCAGAGGTTGTGCATTCCACATGTAATGTGTTTCATTCAAAATTTCCCTCTGTATTTGCCAAGTCTGGCATGTGCTGCCGAAATGTACAAGTGACTCAGAAAACGCCTAATTGTTCATTGATTGTTACATACAATTGAAGATTGCACAATACCGGAAGAGGAAGAAACACATCAGAATACTATGTTCAAGTTTTAGAAAAAACGTCTATCCGTAGTTTAGAGAGCTGAGATTGCTCCCAGCTGTTCGTAGTACTTCGATAGTTTTTTCGTAGTTTGATAGTATTATTCGACAAAATATTGTCATTGTACACCTTATGAGAAGATAAAGCCTCCAATGATAATGCAATCCTTCCATAGTTGATTTCTACGAATTTACCGAGTTATTATATAAAATTTCTAACGAGAGTTCAACATGAGAAATGTCACGGGTCCAAATGGACCTGAAGAACTTATGTGTAAAAAAATTTATAATTCCTTTCGTATTGAAAATAAATGAATGACATTTTATAGGCAGGTAGAAAACAGTCAAAAAATAATTGTCATGGAGTATCAGAACGATCGCACCATTTTCTTAAGCGGTACAAGAAATTAAAATTTTATTTGGGTCGAAATGGACCCGAGGACCACAGCAGGGTTAATTATTTACATTGACATGTATATATTATTTGGTTCCATCCCTTTGTAGTAATTTGTTACCATAATTAAATGTACAATTAAAAAAATATATCAACAATGATTTCTTATACATAAGTGCCTTAATACATACGAGCGAGGGTGGGGGGCGGGGGCAGGAGAGGGAGGAAGAAGACAAAATTAATTCTGTGATTTCCTATTAGCAGTTTTCATACACTTCACAATTCACTATCATCCATCCAATGCAAGGCAATGGCAAAAAGGACTGATCATCAGCCCATGAAAGAGGAAGGTATAAAAGCATTAGCCTCCTCTCTTTTTTATACTCAAGGAGGTAGTACAGCACTTTCATCACCATAGTAATATGTAATTTCTGTAGCTTTTTAAAAAAAATATTTATTTATTAATTTTTGGTTATATTACCAATATACAATAAAGAGAAAATTCTAGTATATCTATCATAATTTTTATAATGTCCTTACCTGCATCAATATGAGCTAGAATTCCTATATTTCGAATTAAATTAAAGTCTTGTTTCGATGCATGCTGGCAGAAGTTTCTCAAATCCAATGTCTTTTTCACCACTTCCTTAAATTTCTTCATTTTCAATCTGCAAACATAAAATTGTTTAATCTGATTAGGAAAATGTATTTCATCATCCAAAAAAATCACCTATTTAAACTGCTTTATAAAAAAGGTCACTGTTAACAGGCAAAGCAAGCCAAACAAATTTTTAGAGAATTTCTACATAAATCATGTAAGACTAATACATGTACGATTGAGCTGGTGAAAACCATCTGGTTACTTATTAACGAAGCTTTAGGAGACTATTATAAAGTATGAGAGTACTAAATGTTTGGATAAACAGTTTCTTTCACCTTGCAAGTTAGCGTTAAGAATATGGATAATGTCAAAAATTAATTATATCATACTATTACATAACTACTTCATTTACTGATACAGATATAATAACTAGGAAAATTGCATAATTGATTTAGATATATTTGGTCAAAATCAACAACAACACACAGTACGTGAAGTATGACATTTTCTTGAGTTCTAGAATCCCTTCCCAACTTTTAACTATAAATAGTTAAAAGATGAAAAGTCAAAAAATTATAAGAACAACAACAACAACAACAACAACAATAATAATAAAAATTTTCAAGCCCAAAATTAGCAAACATTTGAAAAACTAGAAAAACTAGACATTTGCATTCCAAGTTATAGAAAACCTATTTGCAATGGTAAATAAACTCCAGATTTGATTTTTTTGCATTGCTAACAAAATAGTAACTCGCCCTCAGATCTATTACCACTGCAAGCACAAGGAGCTCAACAAAAGTTGCACATAGTGAAGTTGTATATTACAAATTTGACAGATTTATTGTGAAAATAGCTGTAGTAACAATTACATAAAATTACTTTATAAAGTAATTTTTACATGGTAGAAAGAAGTGAAAGGAGAGACTTCTATGGGGCAAGGTCAAGAAATAAAGCGACCCTAACAATAACAGAATTGATGAAGAAATCTCTCAACAACAATTAAAATGAAAATACATAAATCACTAATTAGGCCAGCAATATACAGAGCACAGATATAAAGCAGAACATTGGGTGCCAATGTTCCTCCGAGTCCAAAAACCTCCGAGAAAATTTAAAACAAAGATGCTCAAGACAAACAAGCCTTTCAGAATCTGAGGAAATTTGAAAATAAGAACAAATGCTGAAATCAAATGAATTCTATGAGAAGAAGGTGAAGTAAGACTTGCAACTTTCAAAGAATTGTATGCTTGAGTCACATACAATTAATTCAAAGAAGAAACAGCTCCATAAAGAATCTTGAAAAAAATTTATCTCCAATGGAAATCAAGAGGAACACTCTGGATGCGACTAGATGGTGGATGAAGGAGAACAGGATGAATGGAAAAGGATGGTCCAGGAAGCAAAGAAAACCCAGGCTGAAGAGCTGAGAAAGATCATAGTAGAAAACAAGCAAGGTCTTCGATACTCAATCATGTATGAACACAAAATAACTCCAATTTAAATAAACCAAAAAATCAACTTTCAAAAATAATCTCGAATATTATAAAACCTGTCATTACCTCCAGCACATTAATCAATACAGGAAAGCATAAAGTACATACAGTTGATACCCAGCACTAAACATGGATAATAAATCTAAATTTATTTTTAATAATAATAATAAATAATAATAATGATGATGATGATAATAATAATAATAATAATAATTATTATTATTATGATAATTTTTATTTGCTCATAGACTTCTACAAGAGAGGTTTCAAGCTTAGTCAATCTACTACAAATACATCACAATATAGTAAACAATCCTAGTACTAAAGAACACAAGTACTTAGTCTAGCGTTAAATTTACATAGAATAAAATTATACAATGTTCTTTGCAAATTAATCATAATATTTATCTAATCTATCAAATTCATAATTTTATAAAAGCATGATATAATAAGATGGTCTTTTAATTTAATTTTGAAGTGATTTCCATTTGTCAGTTTAATACAGTTTGGCAGTTTATTGTACATTATTATTGCATTGTAAAAGGGATCTTTATTTGTTGCTACTTTAGAGTTGAACACCCTGTGGTAGTTTTCATGTCCGCGAGTGTTGTTTTTATATAGTTCATTATTTTTTGAGATGTTAAGTGTACTATTATTTTTTTATAGAATAATTCACCTGCACGCGCACAGGTTAGAATTTTATGTTTGGTGTAATAGTTTCTACAAGATTGGATTGGTTTTCATTTGAATATGCACTTTAGTGCTCATTTCTGCAAAATTATAATTCTGTTCACATTTTTGTTTTTGTTCCTCCCCAAATTTGAATACCATATGCTATATTTGAATATATTATACCATAATATATTGTAAACAGAGATTCAGTGTTCAAGCATTGTGAGAAATAACGTACGAGAAAAGTGTTGGAACTCACTTTCATGCACAGTGTGTTGATGTGTTCATTGTACAAAAGGTTTGTATCTATGGGGATTCCTAGAACGTTACGGTACTCAATTCTTTGAATAGCCTTGTTACTCACTTGGATGTTACAAATATCATTACTATTATCCATGCTATGATGATTAAACAACATAACTTTTGTTTTATCATCATTCATCTCTGGATTGTTTTGACTTAGGTAAGTGTGTATTTGTGTCATTGAACAGTTCATGTTTTCTTCCAGGTTTTCTAAGTCTCTGTCACAAAAAATAATTGTATCATCTGCATAAGATATTAATTTGTAATGTGGTAGTACTGGCAAGTCATTAACATACAACAAAAATTGTAAGGGACATGGTATTGTTCCTTGAGGGACTTCTGATGTTACAGTCACAAATTTTAATTGTATTTTATTAATAAACTAGTGGTGCTACAGAATGGCACAGACTTTCCCGTATTAGTATTCTATTTCCTTTGGTCTTGGCTAGATATTCGGACTTGTCATGTACTATAGCAAGTTGCCATCTACCGCCGCCTCAATTTCGTTTTTTTAACATTTTCTTAATTTTTTGGTTTCTTAATAGTAGAACAGAAATATTACTTTAAGAATATTAAAGAACAGTGAAACATCATCCTAAATGGCAATTTTCTTTGAAAAAGTTGCAGCCATTTTTAAGATAATGGCGTTTTCGCGCTACTGTAAATGCGAAATTCGAAGCTCTTTTGCACAGGAATCTTTTGTGTTTTTGAAAAACTCTACTCGAAGTCATTTAACCCTGGAGAGGTGGCAGTTGCTAGAGTTACGTTAGAGGTGGCAGTTGCTAGAGTTACGTTAGAGGTGGCGCGGGGTCATTTCTGACCCCTTTAAGTTATTTCTTTATAAAATTATATTTAGCAAGAAATATGTGTGAAATTGGTTATTTTAATAATAATCAATCATTTTTAAGGTCGCATTAACTTAATGCACTATTATACACAAACATGCAATTGAGGAATTGAAACAAATAAAAGGGCAAAATTATCATTCATCTTTCATTTTATGTAGTGACTCCATTTACATTTTCCTGAATATTTCAATGATAAAGGTATCAGAAAATTCAGTAAGTTTCATTTTTCTAACATTGTCTCGCATAAGAACAAACAATTTCTTGAAATTTATTCAAAGTCAATCAATACAACTTAGAAAAAGTATGAAACTTAAGGTGTTTGTATTGGTTTCAAAAATATTTATAGCTGAATTATTACATACAAAATTTTGAAATCTGACTCGCAAAACTGCAGCTAAACAAAGATACGTGGGGTCACAAAAGACCCCGCGCCACCTCTCTCGGGTTAAAGCACCTTAACTCATAAATTCAATAGTGCTTACAAATTGCAGGAAACATGCGTATTAACGGTGTGAGAAATCTTTTAAAAAAATTACATTTGTGTAATTTCTGAAAAAACAAATAAATACCCCAAAATTAACTTTACGGCATATTAAAGATTGCAATTAGCACTATCCATTCAAAAAGTTTGAAGAAAAAAAATTGGAGCCATTTACGACAAAATGGCGTTTGAGCACTTCTGAAAATGCGGAATTTTGAGCTAGTTTTCACAGAAAACGATTGGGTTTCCAGCAACATTACTTGACATTATTTAAAGCACATGCACTCATAAATATAATAATGTGAACAAATCGCCGCCAATGTAAATATTAATGAAGTGAAAGACAAGTAAAAAAATTACATTTTCGTTATTTTTAAAAAAACAAACAGACTAGAGCAGTATGCCGTTTGTGTCTTATCATAGAATACATTAGGTAATATCCCTACCAAAAGTTTAAAGAAAAAATTTGGAGCCATTTTTGAAAAAATCTTGTTTTTGAAATTTTTTTTTTCAAACTGCACATATTGTATGCAATATTGCACGAAAACTACTAAACACTTAAAAAAATGTACATAACCTTAAAGAAAAAACTTATTTTGGGGAACAAATTTTATTTGAAGGAAAAATCTCTATCTGCAATTTTGTAGTCAAAAGAGGATGCAGAAAAAAAATCAAAGCTTTGCAATTTTTGAAAATTCAGAGAAAACCGCGAAACTCGGACCAATGCCACCTTAATAATAATTAGAAGAAATTTAAAGAAGAAAATTGGAGCCGTTTTTTAGGAAATTTGGTAAATGTCCGAAGGGTTTCATATAAAGTAGCCCCAATTTTTTAAGAAAGTTTTTCAAAATCTCAAAGCTTCGACTAGAGCCAGATGGACAGGGGTTTCTTCAATTTGGAAAAAATCCTATGAGAGGTTTAGGCGCTAGTAGTATTCACAGACGGATGTAGCGCAGCATTACGTTACTTTCCCTATACTATGTATATTACTCCGTATATTACCCCATATATACGTACGCATACGGGAAAGTAAAAATTCTGATTTCCGGTATATTTCAGTACAATGCCAATAATTTGTTAAATATATTTTCACAAGATCATTCATTCTGCCCCGTATTCCTATATGTTCTAATTTTTCTAGAAGTATAGAATGTGACACCGTATCATATGCTTTAGAAAGGTCAATAAATATTCTTGCTGCATGTTGATTATTTTCAAGGTTTGCCAATATTTTGTGTATAAAGTTAGCTGCAGCAATGATAGTTGACATGCCTTTCCAAAACCCATGTTGTGTATCAACAATTACATTGACTCTAGAAAATTATACATCATCTTACAGATAACTTTCTCAAAAAGTTTGGTAAAACTTGACATGTTGTAGGTTGATCATAGTAAACATCATAGATTTCTCCCATCTTATACAAGAGTTTTACAATGCTAAGTTTTGAAGCGTCTGGGAAAGTACAATCATTAATTGAGCTGTTTATTAGATGTTCTAGAATTTTTATCAAAGAAAGCTGGCAAGTTTTCAGAATAACATACAATATATCATCACACTCTGAAGATTTGCTATTGTTAAAATGTATTTATTTGTTCATTTATTTCTCTTGTATCAGTGTTCCTTAAATACATACAATTCATTACCTTTCTCATTTGTATTGACTCAAGAGTTGATTATTTGTGTGCCCTACACTTAGCATATAACAATTAAACACATCACATATTGCAGTAGGATTACTTATTATTTTACCATCTGACACTAATTGTATATTTTTGTGTTTATGACCTTTTCTTCAATTTGAGTTTACTTCATTTCATAAAACTTTTGTTTTATTTGATGAGTTATTAATTTTATTGCTTAATTTGTGAGCTTTAAAATTATTTAGGGCTTTTCTGTACAATTTTTTGTATTTATTATATAGTCCCTTGTACGAGTTTTCTTTGGCCATCTTAAGCCTTGTGTAGCAGTACTTCATGTTATCTTTGAGTCTAAATATCTCATTTGGATTTTCCTTTTTATTATTACAGGATTGTCTTATTTCTCGGCAAATGGAATTTACATGTTTGTTGATTATGCTGAGAGGTAAGTTCCATTTATTATTTGAGTTTTGTTCAGAATATATTCTAGACCAGCTCTCATTTTGTAGCATTCCATTTAAAAGAGTCAATTTACACATCCTGGTGTCCCAAATATACGAATACCTAGTTTTTTCTTCTGTACTTTTAAAATTATTTATTGTCATTGTTTGTCCAGTGTGGTTGGATACATGATAATCTTTGTTATTTATCATGTTTGTCATAACATGATATATTGCTGTACTCTAAATGTTGTGGGATTCTTGTTGATCCTAGATTCACATCAAAGATATGAGACCCTGCCATTACACCTTTCAGATGATTGTCCTATGTCTAAATTCATGTCTCCTACGATTACAATCATACACTTACTTTGACAGTTTTTTTTAAGACTATTCCTAAAGCTTTTATAGCATTATTACCTCGAGGAAGTACATTAATACCAACTGCCTCAAACAACATTTCTGTGCAATAACTGCTGATCCAGTTAATTTCTTCACACTTAAAATTTTTTTTATGAATATTGCAACACCCCCACTTTTATGAGAAATTCTACAGAAGTGTGTTACTAGAGAGTAATTTTTTTATTTACTTTCAGTTTGTTATTTCCAAGACCATGATCTGTAAAGATGCACATGTGCGGTTGTGTCATCAAGAACCATTTCCAATCGATTGAATTTAGATTTATGTATTGTACATTTTGGTGTCAATTTTTAGAAAAGTACTACCTGATTTACTGTCTTTTAAACTACCAGAGAATGATAGGCCTACCTTCTTTTGTTTTCTATGAATTTTGAAGTTTCATACAGTTTTTGCTAGATAATTTTTTCCTAGGACATTCAGATGGTGTCCATGTCTGGTAGGAAGCTTCCTATCAATAGTATCAACTATAATATCATACTATCATATCAATAATATCAACTAAGGTTACATTTGAAAACGAGTTACATAATGAATTTAGTCTTTTGTCCGTTTTCCTGATTTCTGTATTTACACACAAGCTTGTAATTAAATTGTGACCATGGGGAATGTTCACTACAATCACGTCACTGTCCAGATCATCTTTCAATAACTTGTTCATTTCACTAACACATAATGAAAAATGTCTCACTTGATTGAGCCTCATATTGTATTATGTATCAAGTAATAAATCTATAACTATTTCCAAAAAAAAATGGTGACATCTGTTATCAAATGACAACTTAATACAAAAAGTATTTCAAATTAATTATGTTAAAGGGTCAAAAATTACCAGTTTAATAAAAATAAATATAATCAAGGTTATTGAATTCTAAGATTCCTTTGAAATGCTAAGTAAATGTTATATTTCATTAACAAGCATCTCGCGATTGAAAATATTGACATTACCCCAAAGATCTAGAACATTTGAACAACACTTCTGATTACTCCTGCAATTGGGAGTTATTATCTGCACTATTAACATTTCAAATTATCATTTTCGATCAGATCGAATTACAAATTTGGCTAATACGCTGGAGAATTGAGTTTTCAGTTTCAGCAACTACCATTTACAATTTTGCTTCCACTGTGTAATGACCTAAAACATTATGAACATTTCAAGCGTTACATTGAATCTTTAACCTACCTCTAAATAAGCTTATTACAAGAACATGGAATTTCATTAGATGGAACGAGAAAAACAAGTTTCCCCACATCAACAAAATAATTTATCAATTGTTGAAACAAGGCACAATTCTCACTGATCTTCAAAATCCATCATTCGGAAATAGTGTAATTCTCACATGTTCATTTGCACTGTTCGTATTGCTGCGAGGATGGTGTGAACAATACACAATCATATTCCGAATACCCAACATCATGGCAGAAAATAGTATTAGAAATGCTCAGCACCACATAGCGCTCGAACCATACATTGACTTTTATCATGTTGGTATCACACAATCATTTCATTGAGCGCGAAACCTTCGTGGCTGAAATACTTTCGAGAATTTCTAGGACATTTTTTTTATTATCATTCTTATTATTTAACTTTTATAAAAAAATTCAAATG
Source organism: Acheta domesticus (assembly GCA_031308135.1). Classification (NCBI taxonomy): domain Eukaryota; kingdom Metazoa; phylum Arthropoda; class Insecta; order Orthoptera; family Gryllidae; genus Acheta; species Acheta domesticus. The sequence continues at coordinate 62,360,595 of JAHLJT010008446.1, read as the reverse complement.
AACATATGTGCTTTTTGTTCACATGAAATTATTAAAACATACACAATCGAATGTCACATTATGATATGTTATTCATCAATTCACAAACAAGAATGATTATCAGCAAATTATAAGATATTAATACGAATAATTTAAATAAATAATTCAGTGTCTCATGTTCTATATTTCCCAATTATTATATTTATCGTACCATGAGAATAATTTTTTAAAATAAAATGGCGAATTCATCATACTTGTGTATTAATTTATACCCGAGTAGACATAAATAATAATAATAATAATAATAATAATAATAATAATAATAATAATAATAATGCAATGATACATTTATTGATATAGCCAGACGCAGGCTATCAGACTCGTTCTTCCGCCTCTCTACATGAGATAAATTATTTCGTATTCTCATCATTGAAAAACAATCGCATTCCAAAATTAAAAACACTATATTTTTATTAATAATTTTTATTGATATATTCTTAAAGACGAGGTTATTTTTTAAAATATAACCCTTTTGATAAATGTAATATTATTTTATAAGAATTCAAATTAATCAATCGATAGAACAATTGAATATTAACTTGTTTCGAATGAATGAATGAATAAATTAATATATAAACAAATTAATAAATGTAAATAAATGTTTCTTTAATAACGTTAAATACAAATTTTATGTCCTTTTGAAACTGGCATTATTCGTACGAATAACAAAACAACACGATTGGTCAGCTTTAATGTGCTCGAGGTTACAAAACTGCTTGTCAAACCATAAAATGTACCGATCTCCATCTACGTCATCACGCGAATATACTAGAGGAGTGATCATAATTAGATAGTGACCGAAGACATCTGATGCACTAAGGTTCCTGTTTTGGGCGAGAACTTTATAGAAGCGATTGGGAAAATGCCGAATAGACGCCATGCTTGTTTGAATGGAACAGCGACAGATAAGGTACCTAATACAGATTTGAATTCTAACCTTTGGTTAAGGCTGAAAATTAAAGCTCACACCGGAATTGAATTTAATGACAAAAACTCGCATAATCACGGTTGCGAGATGTTTCATAAACAGGATAATTTGTAGAGCTGTTAATGATACGTTGTTTCGTTTCGTCTTTACTTTAGCTGATATAATATTGTATAAGTGATTCAAAACACGGGATCTATAGTTTGTCATTGATGGACGCGAATTGAAAGTGATAAACGTACAGATTGCTAATATATTGGTAGAATTTATAGGATGAATAACGTAAGTTACAACAAGGGATGTGATTTAAATGTAATAAAACGGTGAACTATGCGCATATAAATGTTAATATATTTGGTAACATACGCAATTAAAAACTGAAAAGGTGTAAAGGGAAAAAGGTAAACGACAAAAAATATAATAAATCAAAGAAATTTTATAAGCAAACCCATTGAGTCAAGAGCTTAATTTTTAAGAAGACTTTCCTCGCTTAATACGAAAATAATAAGAGATGCATTTAATGTTAATTTCATAAAAATTAATAGTTTACAATAAAAATGTGATTTATCTCAATTTCAATAAAATTCAGGACAAAAAAACTGAATAATTCAAAACGCATTTGCAATGGGAACTAAGGGAAGCGCTATTGTAATCAGCAGGCGTTGTGGGTCAGCATCGCGACTCGTGGGCGGCCCGAGTGAGTTTAGCACGATTGCTTGTTCGTGATTCCGGGTGCGTCAACTACACAGGTCATTAGTCCCTTAAGTGTAGTGAGTGTTTTTCCTCGGTACGTGGCAGTGATCTTTTCCCCGCTGGATGGAGAGATCCGGCGCCGACCTACCGTCGACTAGTGGGGTTTTCCCCATTAACCAGGTATCTCCCATCAGCGGGGCACCCCGCTGTATAAAGGTACTTAGTTTTAGAAACGTAAACGTCCATTTAAAAAACCTTATGCCAATTTTTGGCGTAATTGAAAACCATTTGAAATGTTTCTTCGTACTGAGAAATTAGTCAACAGTTTTTGACAAGGAGTCAAGGTCTTCTATCAATGGCTGCATTGATGGATGAAGTTCTGGGATTAGACCTAAAAGGGCATTGATCCTGAACATTAATTAATAAATTAATAATGAGAAAGACTGATTGTAGGACACATGTTCATAAGAACTCTTCCTTTTTGTGTAAGGAACACGTGCCCTAAGTTTGTAAAAGAATTTTTGAATCTTGTATACGCCTACAAAAACATCTGCACAACACTTAAATGTTGAAACCTTGTAATAAAGGTCTCAAAGTGCTGGCCCGGTGGCCGAGATCGCTACAGCGGTAGTGCGGTAGCGATCTCGGACCGAAGGGTCACGGGTTCGAGTCCCGTCTCGGGCATGGTTGTATGTGTTCGTCCTTTCACCCACTGTCATCACAATATCGTTTCATCCTCATAGATACCATAACGTTAAAATCCAATAGTGGTCGCTAATGATCTAAAGTTGATGCCAGCTTAAATAATAGTTAGTCTTAAAGTGATTAGTCAATTTGTTTGGGGAATACCACGCAGCTTCCAGTAATGAAGCAATGATAAGCACAAAGTAAGTGGAGTGTTTTCGAAAAAAATTAAAAAGCGTGGTACATCTGAAGATTTCTGGCAGACTATGAGGAATGGATGGGGGTAATATGGAAGTAAGAGGGAAGTTCGGGAAGGTGTGGGATGCCATTATTGTCTATTGTTTATTTAAATTTGGAAATTATAGTCATACTTATTTATAAAAATATATACATATCTAACATTCTTATTCGTACATTCAGATTTAGCAACAAAAAGTTACCATATCTCGTCGTAAAATATTTTACAAGAATGTCTGATGAATGTAAAATAAACCTCTTCGGGTCAGACGGGATATGTCGGGTCTGGAGGAAGCCAAATATAGGCGATTGTTTCATGAATACAATTCCCATGGTGAAGTATGGTGGTGGATCAGTTATGTTGTGGGTTTGTACGCTCCAACTCATTGATGGAATTATGGATACCAACGTTTATCTCGACATTTTGGAAAACTATGAAAAAAAAAGTGCTGAGAAAATGGGCTTGCCACCTTTTACCATTTTCAGCAGGACAATGACAGTAAGTACAAGGCCGGGCTCAATATAACATGTTTAATATGGAACGTGCCAGAATTACTCCAAACACTACCTCAAAACCAAGACTTGATTCCCATAGAGCATTTGTGGTCGGTTTGAGAGGGAAGTTTACAAAACTGGCGTGAAAACAAAAAAACTAAAACGTCTTGTGGAAGCAGAATGGAAGGAAATAAAACCCCAAACTTGCAAGAACCTTGTTATTTCCATGAAAAGGCAATGCATAGCTGTGACGGGGGATATGCAACAAAATACAAAGCAGCCAAGGGATATGCAACAAAATACTGAAATAATAGTTCACTTTCTTTTATTAGTTTTTATCTTATTACTTACGAATACCAAAGTTGCACAAAACTGAACATTACTCTTGTTTATTTTTTAAATTTATGTACTAACCGATTCTAATAAAGAACAAATGTTTTTTTCAGTTTGTAATAAAACTGTTTTTCATTTTGTAACGACTGTTTTTTTTTTACTTTGACCTAAATATTTAAATATTACCTTGTAAAAGCAATGTGTACGAACAAGAATGTTAGATACTGTTTTCAATAAGGTTTTTTGCTGGTTATACAAATACAAGCAGTACTGAAAACCATGCGTGAAACTTCGAACAACGTAGAACCTTGTCCAACAAGGTTAGTGCTTTTATGCACCTTACGTGCATAAATTTTAAATTTTTCTTTCATCAGAAATACGAGATACAAACAAGATGGAAAACATTTGATGGTATGATTGCTTACATGTCTACTTCTATTTTTCTGAGGAAAAGTACCAATATTCCGAGGGAATGGTCTGTCTTGTGATGTTAAAAGCAGATCAGATTTTTCCTTGCGTGGTAGTTAATGTCAGAGAATGGATTTCAAAGGGAAAATTGTTAGTCTGAAACTTAATAAAAACGGGAGAAAATTTGCAAAACTCTCAAGAATGCTGAAAACATCTATCCCATTCCACCGAGACTTACCACACTCCTTCGATAAACATTGCTCTCGAAATTTCGTGATGGCCTCAGGAAGAAATGTGTACTACACACAATTGTCTCTAAATTTGAATTTTTAATAAAGCTTTTGTTTGTAATTCTCGTAATTCTCAGTTTTTTCAGGCATGCGCACTGATCTTTACAAATAATATTATAAAATTCAATATATAGATCAGTTTATAATTCATGGAGTTTATGGCGTACTCTCGTCTTTTCCTAAAAAAAGCACACAAAGTTTACTTACCATTCGGCACTATTTATTTTTGTAACGATCACAAAATTTAGAATGCTTCCAGTGTAGCACGCACATTGTTTTTGTGCGCCAAGAGCATATTCAAGCTTGTAATTGATGGCATTTCAGTTATGACCGTCGCTAACAGATAGACAAGATCTTGATCACAGGTTGCACAGGCGAGCAAACTATCCAATTTACGCACCACTAATCCCGATCTTGTAATTGGGGCTGTCGTTTGGTTCTTACAACTACAAAGAAGTATTTCGAAATAAGCAGAACAAATCACTATGACAGGCGTATGTACAAGTTGGTCTTTTATCATATCGCTTCTCGTGAAACTAAATTTTAAAAAACACAAAGTATCGACCGACAACGTCTCCTCCAAGTCGTTGAAAGTCTACCCACGGGTGCGATGTCGTTGCGGTCGCCACAGTTAATTCTTACTAGGGAATACCTAATTTTGTCATGTGGAAAGCGCACAGGATTTTTTTTTCACTTGAAGTAAATATTATTCAAAGGCTGCTCGTACATTTTTAGCTGCCAAGTTGTCTGGAAGTATTAAAAAAAAAAGGAAAATCGATGATATTTCGTTTGGCACACCAGTCAAAATACTGGGCAACCCTTTGCAAGGACGCGTCAGCGCCGCACAGTGTGTAATTTTGGCCAACTAGCTGGAAAAAATTAAATTTTCGACTGAATTGAAATAGTAAAATTGTAATATTTGTGTGTAATAGTATGTCTGAACTATGTGGGAACGTTGTTAGTTTGCTCTTGAAGATCACAAGGACCCCATGGTGATGTCCAAAGACGTCCATCGCCGCTTCGCCAGCGCTCAGCTCTGAATGGCCCTTTTCAGTCCGTGAAGTTCTCTTGGTAGGAGTACACTGTGATTTGTGGGTTTACTATTAGTAATGTACATGCTTTTACGATTATTTTTATGTGGATAAAATTTAAGTATTTATTTTTGATGTGCCTAAAAACGTTAATGGAAAAGGTGAGCGGTTTATATTGAATGTATTACACGTTCTCTAAATTCAATTACAGTTCAGTGTGTTATACACCATTATACACCTTTCGGGCCATATACATTTTAAAACTAGTACTTTTGGGATTTTGGTCGTGAAAAGACTAGCTGCTTATACCTGGCTTATCTGAATTATATATAAATTTTTAAAGAAAGGGTCTTCAAGTTACCCGCAGGTTGTTATTTGATATGAGTAAAAAATTAAATTGATGAGAGATCTGAAGCGGTATTCAATATTTTCTTACGTGAATTAGGAATAGTAGAACCTCAAAAAGCAGTTATAGACAAAATTAAGTCTTCGTTAGATGTGTTAGTCAAAAAATTGAAACCGGATTGCAAAACTCCGTAAGAAGTAGAGTCGTTCTTGAAATATAATTCGTCGTGGCTACAAGAAACTCTTACCCTTCCTCATTAAATGTTAGAGGCAGTCCCAGGTCCATCACAAATAAATGTAAAAATTAATAGAACTAGAAGACCTAATGAGTCCTTCAGGTGCTGTGGGATTAAAGCTAAAACCATACAATTGAAACCATTTGTAGATACTACTAGCTGTGAAAAATTATCCATAGTTATTCAAATCAAACTAAGAAAGGGTGACAAAAGATATGTGGCAGCTATAGGTAAAGAGCTCTGTGAAGCCTCTTCCAATGGAAGAACTACAATTAAGAAACCTCGAAGATCCATTCTCCAAAAGCCTGCGTCATTGTCACTTGCTTTGATGGTGGATATCAATATTTCAACCCGCCAGTACGTACACATACGCCAACAAAAAATGATTTTGAGTGCATTTTGCACATTTCTTATCGTTCAGAAATAAGAACATGGCAAGTGAGAGGAGAAGAAAATAAAGCGAAAGTGGCGAAAAAGAACTAGAAAAACGTAAAGAGCAAATGCAAATATGAATAGGCTGCTTATTAGCTCAGATCCATTCAAGTCGAGCATACACACCAAAACTACAACTACAACTGCAACAAAAAAAGTAAAACATGAACTTTTCGTATTATTAGAATCAAGGAATAACGCAAAAGAGACGGTATATTTAGAAGAATCATCATCAGAAGAATACGCGAGTAGTGTTTCAAACTAATTTGTAAATATTTGTTGCACATTCCTCTCTCTTTATTTTTGTTTTTATTTTTCATTTCGGCATTTTATTTTTGTATACTTTCATTTTCTTTTTCTTGCATAGTATGTTTTGTAAAATTCAAATATTATGTTCAATAGAGTTAAACAAATGTAGCGTTCGAAAAACGTATACTCTCATAATGACTAATACAAGTATTCAAATTTCCTAAATATTTTACTAAATATTTCGTAAAAATTAGTTTTGCGAGCAGATTTGATTATTTGGACTTTATTTACACGACAGACATTCAAGAACTACGACAAATTAATTTCAAAGAGTTATTATTTTTTTCCTCCTAGATCGTCAAAATTACACACTGTGCGCCGTGTGAAACAACGGCCGCCGCGCCGTGAAAGACCTGCATCCTTTGTGATACCTGTACAATGCGGTTGCCATATCACAGAACCATTATGTGAAATTGATTTATGCGAATCATCTACTTTTATTATATGTTCTTGGTACAAGAAAAATGTATTTCGATCATTATTCACTCACATTTTTTTTGTAGAACATACAATGAATGAAGTTTGAATTTTGAAATGAATGTGATGACATTGTCGTGCTCATTCGCAAGACACCGCTGAAAGCATTTGCAAACATTCGGCCTGAGGCGACAAAAGCATTAGTTTCTTGCCCTCGGAGCGATTCACATGGCGACTGGGGTGAGGCGCTGCGATACAGACTGACGCGCGGCCGACCTTCAGATTTATCGTGTACCAGGGATGTACTTCACCTATTTGGAAATGGAAAACATGGCCAAAAACATGGAAGTTTATTATTTAAAAAAAACCTTCCAGGAAACTTTGGCAGCCAAAATCTTCTATCCAGTCTTGTTCTGAGAGGTTTGACATGACAAAGTTAGGCATTCCCTTGTTAGAGTAACTTCAATGTTTTCCCTCAACTGAAATGTTACATCAGAGGCCGGATTTTAAAGGTAATCCATGTTATGCAAATTGTTCCCGTAAAATTGAACAATTAACAAATTTTATAAGTGTTCTAGCAACTTCGATCAGCTAGATAGTTTTAAAAAATTTAACGCCTTTTTAGGGGGGTTCCATAGAGTGATATTGGTCACCTTTCAAGAGTAGATTCGAAAGGTTTTATCGCATTTTCTCCTCGAAGTCGTCCGTTAAACTGTAGGTACACATTACACAAATTAAGGGATTCTTTTCAAGAAATTAGTTAAAAATAAACATTGTTTAACACTAGGAAGACGGCGATTTTCCTTCTATCTAGTAGGACGAACGTGTTATTTTGACGGGTGCGAATTTTTGTTGCGTAATCAATACAATTGTTGGGATTTCAACTCCAACTTCTGTATTGTTAAAGAATGCTATTGTGCTAATATTTTTCAATAATGGAAGCCTATAACAATAGACAACATTATTACTTAACACAAATAAAAAGGTTTTGTTATCTTGCAAAGTTCTTGGTCCTCATTAAATTTTAATTAATAAAACTCTCCAAATCTTCAAAACAGAGGGTACATGTATGTTTCTAGAACAAGACCCACATACATATTCCTATCAGAACATGCAGATCCTAGACTTGTTCTTGCTTTTACAATCTATCTGGTACTCTGCGATTTATTCAGCTCTGCCCCTGGCAGAAATAAGCTGTTGACGGTTTCATCCAATCGTGAGCTGAAACATCACCGTAGTGACAGGTAGTGATTATAGGTCACTGTAGCGACATATAAGCTCCCGAATTGGATAAAACCGTCAACATCTGATACCTGCCTGGGACAGAGTTGAATAAATCGCACTGTAGGTCTTGCAAACATCGTTACTCTGAAGAGTGCTATTTGCTCGGGCTTCGTACGCCCGAGCAATCAGCGCTCTGATAATTTGAAGATATAATCTGGGCAGTATTTTTTTTCCTCTCGTGAAAACCGCTATATCCGGAACATTGAAAAATACTTGTATTGATCACCAGTTACACCAAAACTTTTACAGCGCGCCTTTTGATAGAGGATGTCAAGTCGCATTCTGTTTAGTCATAAAAATGTAGAGTTTCTGGAAGTTTCTTGGTGCTGTTTTCATCAATAGTTAGTTTAATGCAATGTACTAACAATCACGTTTTTACTTTTCCCTGATAGTGTCAAAGGTTTAGACAAAAACCTAAGACCCATCGAAATGACGGGTCTTCGTCCTATTATTAGTATTTGTAAATATCATTGTTAAATTTCAGGCTACATGGCTATTTTTCATTAAATGTGTAGAATATGATTAAATATTAAAAGCCACAAAGCGCTGAATTTACAAACCACATATTTAGTTGACAATGCAAGATGAAACGTAGGTCACCCGTCAAAATGACGTTGTGCCGTCATAGTGTTAACATTGTTATTGAAAAATTGCAATTGAATTAATGAATACAACATCGGTGTTGTCTCTTAAAACTAACTTCTTTTTAGATTTTACATTCTTAGAAAATAATACTTCAATATGGACACAATAATAATATACGGATAGATTGTCCATCCGTTCGTCGTCTCTGTGAATTTGAAAATGTCTAGTATAAATTTTTATCAGGTAGTTAAATTATTTACAGGAATAAAAGGTTACACAAGACTACGGTGCCCCTTCTAAAAGTTTCACCCCCCCCCCCTAAGCGCACGGCTAGGATTGAGGCTCCAGCGATTTCCTCCTTTCAATTCTTCAAAATATCGTATTTTTTGTAAACGTTGATAATTCAAATATAATGAATCTACACTTAATAGGAATTGACCAATATCCTAAAAACACATGAATACCAGTGGCGGCAAGCGTAAAGGCCACTCTTTACGACTTAGCAAAGCAGTGATCGCTCTAGCGAAGCAGAGAGGTCGCGGGTTCTGTCGTGCCAGGCGCTTGACGGATCCTTGATCATATCCTGATGAACCCCGAAGCAGCGAGTCTCGGGCAGCGCAAATATTTTTCTTCCCGTTCCTCTGTACGGGGACCCCACCGTGGGGGGAGGGGGGGGCAATACGTTCCGTCGTAACCCATCCAGACACAACTGGCAGACGCCGCGGAGGCCTTGCGGGACATCAGCTATACGGGACTAACGCTAGGGAAAAATTAAGAATGCTTAAATGGTGGGTTACAGGAGTTTATAGCAAAGTGAAATGTTGGCTTCAAATTACTGTTAAGATCGAATGAATGTGAACTAAACCACTTGCTGATAATGTAACAATGGTTGGATATTATATTTATTCAACTAATAACAATAAAAATTTTATTTTGTTCATGGAAACATAATTGAATAGTTACCCCGAATACAGATCTAACCCACAAAAAGTCGAAAATTGAGATTTCAGTAGAATAGTGATTTATTGGACGTAATACATAGCCCCATCGATTCTAAGGGTGCACAGGCCATTCCAAGTATATTATTCTTTAGGTAAAGTTTTCCTATTGGCGACTAGTGATCTCTCTGCAGCAAGAAGTTGGATCGATGCGAGTATGTTATAAGCGGTAATGCGTTGACAAAACTTTGACTTCACAGTGATTCACAATTCATAATACATTGTGGGATGTAAGTTTTTTAAAGAAATAAATTAATTTACACTCATTAGAGGTATTTTCTCTTTCCTGAAAACTTTTCCTTTTGTGGGTTAGATCTCTATTCGGGGTAACTATTCAATTGTTAAGCTTAATTATGATTCTTTATTGAGAAATGTTTGGGATAAGTTTTTATTTTTGTTAATCAAAATTATTTACTGATTAAACTAGTTACCAGTATTTCTAAAAAAAATACGTGTTCTCCATTTCTTTTCCAGATTTGTTGCTGCTGCTTGAATTCGGGTTGTCATATTGAATGCCCAAAATGTGGACATAAAGAATTCAAAAAGTGTCACACTGCTTCTGATTTACAAAAGGAAAAGAGATCTAAAACTCCTAGCGCCGGATCCAAAGAATCTGCTGTTGAGAATAAACAAAAGTTGAAACTCGACTCTCCTACAACACCAGGGAAGAAAGGCTCTGTTATTGATCCAGAATTGGAGTTAACGGACCCCAACCCTGATATTGAAAAATTGTTTATAGAATATGACAAGAAGTTCTTTCATGGTACGCTTCGGAAGCACAATGTTACAGTCGCTTGGAGTAAACGATTGAAGGTGTAAGTAGGAGACATTTTTTAAAATTTACTTCAAAAATAGTTAAAAACTGTGAGACGATTGCTAGCTATAATTGGATAACTGGCTAACAATTGCTAACTATAATAACGCGCTTGTCTTAAAACTAATTCTGTAATTAGCCAGATTCACACTTTTTTCTGTAACATCACCTAGATGACTAATTTCCAATACTGAAAGAAAAATTGAAAGAAAATACTGCAGCCTCCGGGCATGTGCAGTATGTGTAGGGTTTCGTGGTATACCTAGAAACTCGAATAACGTCCGAAAACCATGGAGTACTTCAGAATTTGAATGGAAAAATTTTAATATTTCCCCTATTCTCTTACTGTGCATGTAAACTGAATTCTCATACTCAGCCCGTCACTGCGTACAACAGTTGTCATGCTACAAAGCTACAAGAGGAGGCCGCCCGCCATTAAATATTTCCTATCCACATGTTGCATTATGGAACAGCAACTTTTTTATATTCTTAGCATGTAAAGCATTGTTTTATTGTGCATCCGTATTTTCAATACTACGTTATTGAAAGATTCGTAAAGGCTCTTTGTAAAAATATTTAATTAGTTGCAGTGTTCTACGAAAGTATTTCATGTTCTTCAGCTACGAGCATGCTACATTTTGGAAAAACCTTTTCTTCAGCAGCACTTTTGCTACTACGGGCTAAAAATGCTCAGTGAATTCCGAACATAGGTTATTTGAAAAAGTAATTGAAGGGGAGGAATTAGTTAAATTTTACACTTCCATTTAAAATTTGCATTAAGATTTGAATTTAATTTTTTCTGCCGATTTAGTGTAATAGCTCTAGTGTTAAAATATAATTTATTGTCTAAATAATATTTGCCTACTTGGCATCTGACAGAGTGGATTCAGTTATACAATCAGATACTTCAAGTTATGATGATTTCACTGCAGAGCTGCCGATGCTTATTAAGAAGGTGAGGGGGAATCTTATACCGCCAAGCAACTGAAAATTGAAGAGCGCCATTTGGCGCCTTTATTGGTTTGGTTATCATTAATGTATAGTGTGTGGTTCTGTCATCTACTGTAATGTGCTCATTACAATTTGTTTCTTGCTCTTACTCTTACTGTTGCTGTTGAGGTTACTGTTGGTGTAGCTGTTGCTGCTGCTATGATCTGATGCAAGAATGCAACCCTACCACGTGTCTGCCGCCGAGTACGTGGCAATATCGGTCTACCCCCCCCCCCCCAGCTGTCAAGTAGACAGAAATATTATTCGGACAATAATCTTTGTTATAAAACAAACCAGTCAATTACGAGACTTGTGTTTGTTAGATACATTTGGTCATTACGTTGAATAACTACCCATGGAACATAGTTGATCTCCTTTCACCATTATAATAAAAAGTAATTCCATGGAATCTTCAAAAAATGTAAAATTTACAGTTTAAAGTATAAAGCAAAAGTTATTAAAATTAGTGTTGTCCCTAATAAAGTTAACAGGGACATTAAAGTAAACAATTATGAGTTCATTGAAATTGTCTTTCATGTTTTACAGAACTGTCGGGAACTGCAAAGAAGACGATCCACCAATTATAAACCTTAGTGAACCTTTACTAAAGCTCCGGCCACGAAGAGACACAGTGGAAACCCTACTAGTAGGTTTATAATAAACATTACAAACATTGCTAATATAATAATGATTATTGAATGTCTAGAATATTGTGTTGTAAAGCATTTAAACAAATGAGAATGCTCTTTGTATCGTAAGAATTTAAATTCCTCTTCAAATCTTGAAGAGGATCTGATAAGACTTTATTCTTAATCCAGATGTATTTATTTAAATGAATTTCAAATTAAAATACATCACTTTTGTTAAATCTATTGATCTGTTTTCCTTTCAGCATGAAATGATTCACGCATATCTTGCTGTTGTTCCTGGTCAGTACGAAGAAGAAGAACATGGACCCAAGTTCCATAAACAAATGGAACGCATTGATCGCCTTGCAGGCACTAAACTTTCAGTAATACATACACAATTATAGTTGCTCAATAGAATAATGTAAAAAGATCATTAATCTAGAACACACGAAGTCCCCATTTAAAAATTCTGCTGCGCTAGGTCTTCCATTACACAGGTTGGCCAGCGAACTTATAATCCTTGAAAACTGGGGGGGGGGGAGACACGGTAATTTGAAAAAACCTGGAACAACCGGGAAAAAAACAGGAATTTGATTTGAAAACGGGGATTTTTCATTATTTTCAGATTTATCCCAAACATTTGGTTCAAATACGGCATCGCATTCGGTTAAGTGTTTAATTCAACTCTGTACATGATAATGGCAAGTGAAAATCGAAATATTAGAAATGCCACATGTGTGCTTGAGGATTGCATAGTCCTTGACTGCGCATCACCCAACTTCACACTGCCTCGTGTGTAGGTGTATCATAAGTAGTAACCTGCGTATGTCAAAATTCCATTGCAATCGCCAACCACAAGATGAAAAAGCCCTGTAGCCCAAAAGCTTTGAGCCATAAAGCTGCTGCATGGGCGTGAGAGGCTTATTGCTATTTGAAGGGTATTCCAGACGCAGTTCTAGGCTCTCTAAAATATTCAGGGCAACTGCCTGCGACATTCTGCATTAGGTTACAAACTGAGCCTCGTCCGGAAGTCATGCATTTTTTTTGGGTGGGGGGATTGCTTGTTTTGAGCTCGTGTGGTTTAGAACCATCCTCAAAAGTAAAGCATCAAAATTGTCTTCTTGTTAACATTTCGTCACTCGAGCGGTCATTCGTAGAATCGTAGCACGAGTAGGCCTACTCGCGGGCTGGACTCCGCACATATGTAGTTCTTTCTTTATTAGCGTAGTTAAGATACTTTTATTTATCTACATCTAAATTTTAATACCCTATGAAAAGAAACCTATAAGCAAAGTAAGTTTGATGCCTTTATTAATATCCGCGCGCGTATTCTTGGGCATTCATTTCGCTAGATGCGAGAGGAGTGGTAGTTTGTTGTTTTGACGACAGAACTCTAATATCAAATATCAAGCTAGTTTTTCGACGCAAAATAGTTTCTATTGTAGGGGAGTGAATATTTCTGGTAATCAGATTTTGTTAACGATGTTCGGAGGTATCACTTATTCATAATTCAACCAAAGGTAGTGAGGCCAAGTATTCCAGAGCTCAAAGAAACTTGCATATACATCACACAAGCGCCACTTTAACATCAAAATAACTAGTGGTGCTAAACAGCACGTACTTTCTCGCTCGTATTTTCAAGTTAAGTTGCGTGAAAAAGTACGCAAATTTACGCAAATCACGCAAAATTGCGCGAATACCAACAACGCACGATGCGTATTTTAGCCGTAAATAAAACTATTAGCTTATATTAATGCGAAAGAAAAGGCCTTCTGTTGTCAGTGCGGCGTTACAACAATGGGTTGCAAGCAACAATGAACGCTACTTCGTATGGTATACACATTTTGCCAATTAGCATTGTTGAACCGCTAGCAAGAAAATGAAAATGGATAGAAAAATATAATAATTAAATATAATATTTTTATATACATCAAAATTACTGTTTTTAGATGCTTAACTTTTTATTCTCGCATCTTATTAAGCAAAGCAAAGCAAGCGAAGCCATCTATTCCTTTCCAAATTTAACTCTAGGACGCAATTTAAAATAGATTTTAAATAAATTCTGAAATATTAATTTTAAAACTTATAAAAAAGCTCGAAGAAATGAACAAGAAATACAAAACTGCTTATTAACACTATTCATTTTACGTTCTGGAAGTGCAGGGAATTGGGAGCGGTAGACTATTTTGTCGCCAAATTACTAAAAAAATACTATCCAAAAACAAAATTTAACCAGAATTGTTGGCGCCATTTTTTTAAAATTTGAAAATGGTCCAGGGGTTTCATGTAAAGTACCCTCAAAATTAAAATATCAGTTTCAAATTGAAGGGGCCGCGACATCAGCCACGTTGATCAGGGAATATCAATTATGGAGAAAATCGGCTGAGCGGTTTAGTCACTAGCGTTATTCAGACAGACGGACGGACAGACGTTTTGCCGTCAATCGATTTTTTGAATTGAATTGAATTGAATTGCCTTATTTTACGTGGCGAGACTCAGGCCATGAGGCCTGCTCTTCCGTCTGACCATGCAAATTTTGTTACACTCCTTTCACCAACTAGCGGAAAGGAGGTATTACTGAGGCGACGAAACTTTCGCTTCTTAAGAATTTTTTTCTTAAGTGCGAGAAAGTACAATAATATCACAAAGTCAACGAAATGCAGTGTGGGTGTTTGATGCACTCTAACCTCACATGAGGTTTAACGAGTCGAATTTGTCGACGGCAAAATTTAAGGAATATTTTGACAATCGTCAAGCGAAACGACTTCGGTGAAACGTGCGTTTTGTGAGCATGCGAAGGAGGTTAGGATAATTTCTTATTTATTGTTGTCACATGTTACTACGTTAATGTTTACAATTAACAAATTGAGAAACTGCTTGAACGGTCGTTGTCTTAATATTTATTGTATTTATTAGAAGTCACTGCTAAAGTCTATATCTGTGGATTAATTAAATCATTGGATAGTCTTACAATTATATGGAGAACTAGTCGGAAAGTTTGAAAACATTTAAACATTTCACCACTTTACAAATCAAATGTAATTAAAACCAAAAGTTAGATGTTTAAATGCTATCTATCCATTGAAACTGGGTTAAGTATAAAAACAATATGTTTTGAAAAAATCATCGTAAAAGAAACTAAATCAATGTAAATTTCGTAACAGAATTTAAATCGGTGAGAAAACTAATATGATTTTCAATTCCTGAACTGAATAACTTTTCAGAATTTGTGTATTGCAAAATCGATCACATAACCTTCAAAATTCCAAAGATTAAGATATCTAGGATGTTTGAAACAAATATGAAGATTTATTCATTCCGAAAATTCAAAAGTATTATTAAAAATTACAATCCTGTGTAATTAAGCCTACTTTTCAAGTATGTCATATAATCTATAGTTATCTTCTAAATTTATGAGAACTTATTATTAGGCCTAATATAGACAGCAGAATATCCATTTTGAAAAAAACATTCCTACTTGCGTGTTGAAAACCGTTATTCACGGTAGGACCGACATATTCAAAGGAGTACGGTACTTCAAACACTGCATTGGCATCAGCTGCAAGACAGACTTTCTGACTGAAAATATATTTTCATAACCATTTCAGGACTGTAAATATTAATTAGTAACATTTAAGGCTCATTTTTACAAAATTCTACACTCTAGTACTCGGTTGAAAGAAAAGTTTGTGTTTAACATAGTACGGTTAAGTAATAAAAGGAAAAAATGCTGTATGTGCGAAACAGAATCAGAAAAATTTATATTCTCAGACTTGGAAAACCGGAGAAAATCCTTGAATTCCAAAACGCCAGATCGCTGGTCACCCTGATTACCAGTGGAGTAGCGTGTCTCGTGCGTTTGGGGATGCTCAATAATAATGCGAACTGAAGAAATCGTGATTCTTATTGTTCTCTAGAATCTATGTTATTGAAACAAATGTTTACAGTACTTCAACTGATTTATGTCAGGAGACTTCTTAAAAGCAAATTATGAAATAGCTCCGCTTTGGGTCTCACGCGCGATTGACAATGAGATCACTTTTGAATTGATATATTTCGAACCAAAATAAAATTTAATATATTTAAGTCAGAATTCAACTTCTTAGATATTAATTGAGAATTAGTAGGCAAGCACTATATCTACTGTTTGTGCTCATTACCAAGCACGGAATCACGAGTGAGAAAGAAAAATATTTCTCTGACAACCTCAAGTGTGCTGCGCTCTCATGCACAAACGAGCAACTTGCTCTCATAAGCCTTTCTCACCAGCAGTATGCTGCCCATATCCTAGCTTTTCGGGACTCGAAAATCCTGGGGCAGGGGGAAGAGGGGCGGGGAGAACCTCGCCGTCTACGCATGCGTCATTGCTCGTCGCAATTTCGCGGCAGACGCTAGAAGCATTTTAGCGTCAAAGCAATCAGGGGCCAGCTTGTATAAACGCGCGGAATTCAATCATAGGAAGTCACTTTAAAATTAATACAAAACGTGTTGCGCTCAATGCGTTTCACTCACTTGGAAGATAATCAATACAATATTTAGGCTACTTTGATTAATATTTCATGTGGGGATGCTCAGCATCTTGGCGTCCCGTGACGCTACGCCACTGCTGATTACATCATTATCATACACCACGTACTTTTATAATTACATCAAATGGTATGACCTCTGACTGTTCCAATTTGGTCACCCACCTGTCAAATCTTAGCAATTCAGTAAGGGTTCTTGAAAAGATCTTTTTTGGGGAGAAATGTTGGCTAACAATTCAATAAAGCTACAATTTCAATGAAATGCTTAGCTTGGATGAAAGCTCACAATTACCCTGAAAATTTGACATAACATTTAAGGAAGTTAGTTTTAGTAGTATTGAAGTGTCTTCACTTATAATGTTCGCAGATTGATCATAATTTCCATGATGAAATTGAACATTGCTCGTACATCTGGAAATGTGGTGGAAAATGTAAAAAAGAAATAATGAGTACCGTTTTTAGACCACCGTCAAGTGCAAATGTGTGGTGGGATGATCATCAAAAATCTTGTGGTGGAAAATTCAAACTGGTGCAAGATCCAAAAAAGAAGATTGGTAAAAACCCAGATGTGAAAGATTCCAAAGGAAAAGCAAAGCAAGTGAACCAATTTTTTACTATGTCTTAGTTTTTAAATTAAATTTTATTTCAACTTCATGTACCAGTTAAAGATTTTGAAAAAAATACTTCTGGTAGTCTCCTTTGTGTTTGATCAATGATTCTACAGCATGAAAAAATTGACCTACATAAATGCATTCATTTCTGTTTTAGAAACAAGAAATGAAGTTCTTCAAAACGTCAAGAAAATTGTCATCTATATGCCTTCTGATGTGAAACATCATTTTTAAAGGGCAACAATTAAAACGTTTTAAAAGATTCAAAGTAATTCCTTCTTTAAAAAACAAATAATTTTGAAATAATTATTACAGCGAGCTTTACATTATTAGTATAAGTTTTTTAAACTGAAAAAAATAAATGTTAAAGTAGTTAAAGTACAATATATAAATATTAGATTAGTGTTTAAGAAGTTTTATATTTTTATTGCTGTGTGATGAAAAGTCCGTAAAATGTATAAAGTTCATGCTAAATTTTGAAGTATTTGACCTTATTTGTGTAATATTAGCACGTTCCATTAATATAATTTGAATGTACAGATTTTTATGTGCTGATCAGTTATTCAGTAGTTGTAAAGAAAGATAAATAATGCAAAGTTTAAGAGTAGAACAAGCTATGTATTAATATATTTTAAACTTTTTAAAATGTGTAATCGTTCTGAATATATAGTTCTTTTTATTGTAAATATTTTTTTCTTAAATTTCCTTGATAATTAGTAGAACTCAAATATCAGATGAAGTGGCATCTTTAATTTTTTCAAATCCTCTATTGTTGTTAAAGTATCCTTCTTGATTTGTAGACAGTCGAATGAGAATATCCCAATAAAGTCTCATTCTTCAGTCTTATAAAAGAGTTACAGAAATTTGCTCAACCTGTTGTGGTGGTTTCATCAGGTGTACTGGAAGTTGGTGATAAAAATTTTAAAAAATTAAAATGCTTATATAATTTGAAAACTATTAACATATATAAAACTTAATGCAAAGAATTTTTTTACGAACTAATAAGTATTTACTGGCCTTAACCCCAAGGAAAGACATACATTCAATGACAATCTATCTTAGTTATATTTAACCACAAAAATCACTCAAATCCTTTACTAATCTATTTATTTTATTTATTTATTTACGTCAAAAAACAGTTAAAAACTGCGTGTGACGAGCTATGGGGAGAAGTGAATTTTGTGCAAGTTTTCATAATTCTGTGGTCTCTATCCTAAACCATATTCTAGTCGAATTTTGAATACAGAAAAGAGAGTTTCAAATCAAAATCAAATCAATCAAAAAGGTAATTAAAAAAAAATTAAAAAGATAATTCAAGTTTCTCAGTTTTTACCCATCAATTCATTAGTTACATTACCTTGAAATAAAAGGACGAACATGAACAACAATTCAGCTGCAAAAAAACTGACTGCATCGTTTTCTGAAAATACGGAATAAAAGCAGAAAGGGAATACAAGTAGAAATTTCGCTAGATTGAAGCATTAAAGACTCTTCTCAATGTTCATTTTGCAAGAGCCAATTTTAAATGGGGTGGAGCTTTTTATTTTTTTTAAATAATTTCATTCAAAAACTTGTAAAATGTAGGTGGAGGGGTTGAGAAATATTTTAAACTTAAATTTTCTAAATTTCAGAGGTTCAACGAAAATCAGATTGAGGTACATTCAAGTAAAAAGTATTAAAATTGAAGCTTTAAAAAAATTAATTCCATGTAAAGAACACCCAAATTAAAATATGTTTAACGTTTGACAGGCCGTGGCAAACAGATCGGTCAGGGAAATTTTGTATTATTAGCAACCGCAAGTGGAAAATAACTAGTGAACGATATTGCATATTAATGAGATTTATTAGTGTACGTACTTAATTGTCATCTCCTGAATAATTGGAATCATCGCTTGGATTCTCAGTTGTATTTATTATGTTATTACTAAGCTGCGGATTTTTGCTTATTTACCATTTTTTTTTTCCGTTAGTGGAAAACTCAATACTTTAGTTTCTTTATATTGAGGCATTAGGAGCATTATAAGCGAATTTAATAGAACCTATAAATGCCTATTTCACTAATAAATGCCTATTTTGTGTTCAAATGCCTAATGTTGCATATTTTCGTATTTATTGTTCAAAATTCAATTACTCTTAATCAAATATTTTAAAATGTAGGTTTGTTTTTGTTTTTATCCTGCAGGTTCCAGCGAAATCGAACATCTGTAAATCTGATAAATCTATGTTCCGTTTCACTGCTACCAGAGTGCGGGTATGTCATATTAAGAAATACGTGCAAAATCGCTGGTGGCAGTCATGTGATCTTTTACTTCAAATTTTTAAACAATTTTATAATAAATAAAAAAAAGGCTCCAAATATTTTCTAAAATGTTCTCCTCGTATGTATCAAAGGATATAAAAAACAGTGACTGTTCCATTTTTCGCGAACCTTGTATTTTCGATAATTGTAAAATGGTAACATTGCAAAAGTACAGTATTGAATATAGAGCTTTCTGTCTTAAATCAAATATGTTCTAAAAAAGCAGCTTTTTGAGAAAAAATGTTTATTTTTGTATCGAGTGGTAATTGCGGAACTTCTGCTTCATGCAAATGATAAAAACAGTTCTCAAAAATCATTACAAATATTTGCTTCAATTGTTTCCAATGGATATTTAATGGAATGGACACTGAAAAGAATGGCACAGGTCTCATTTTTGTTGAACTCTTAATTTTTGATAATTACAAATTTTTAATTTTTTAGATATGATCAGAAAAAGTATGTGCTGTTGTAACTCCACTAGTTACATTTGTGTTATGCATGGCGATTGAAACAAATCGTACAATATTGTGTTTAAAGAAAATGTAAGAAAGATCATACTGTGCAGCATTTGTGAAATTAATGAAAAGCAAAATGGTAGTTACTGTGATTCAGCCTTTTCTTTTTCAAATTGCCGAACTATGAAAGAATGGATTTCTATGGGGTATTCGTCAGAATACAGATGAAAGCTAACATTCCAAGAAGGTCATTATATTATGATTACTTCAGAAACTCAAGAACATAAATAAGGATAAGAATATATATATATATATATATATATATATATATATATATATAATGCCTTTATATGCCTATCTGATCTTTTAAATGCCTATTTTACATTTTTAAGTACCTATTTCGCCTACCCATTTTTAGTTCTTCGTGCCTATAAATCCGCAGTTTGGTTACTACTGCAATTTCCACTATTCTGTCGTTTTTCAAGTAGTTTATTTACGAGGTACAAATAAATAACACACGGCACAGCGAAAACGAAGAACTGAATTCATTCGGAAGCAACGATAGGCAGCCCTGATAAACGTGCCGTGCCGTGCCGTTCCATTTGAGACCAAGATTTTGACCAGTCAGTGCCCAGTTGTGCTGGTTGAGCTCTAGGGAGCACAGACGTAAGAAAAGTCGCACGACTAGTACAGTTGCCGACACATTGAATGGGTAACGGCCAAATTCAGAAGTGCCCGTCTGTATGTGCATTCTGGCACACTGTACGAACGATAACGCCATCTGGTTCATTCATAGTTAACTATTACAAAAGAACATTCGGAACCAACTGCTAACGACTGAGAAGCTGATAGGCTAGATTTCCCGCAATCATGATCTCTAGTTTGAACGTTCTCTATGATACGCGTGTTTATCCGAATGATTGAGAGTATTGGCGTAGAAGGCACAGGGGGCGGGGATAGTCTCCATCGCGTCGTCATGCAAGCCATTCGATCGTCTACAAGAAATATAAGATAATATCAATATAAGATAATATCAATAAAGATAATAGCATACAATACGATATAAAAAGTTCAGAACATGCAGTAGAATTAGTGGATTTGAAAAGGAAATTTGGAAATTTTTAATTCTGATTTACTTGCAAAAAAATCAATTGAATATCCCCTCTTTTAACACAAAACAACTTAAGTACGTGAATGAATATTAAGGATCCGAGACGAAGAAATGAAGTGTGCGAAGGCGGCTCCAGGATCGGAAAAATAATTGGGAGTGGGAAGTTTTGGCAAAGTAAATAGTGTTCAAATATCAGTGTTTACGAAATTTAAGGTTTTTGCAATAATTAAACTAAGTATTCAGTAATAATTTTGCATCGCTTGTCAAAATTGTTAGTTTGCAATATTCACCTCAAAGACAATTTGAGGCCACTTCCTCCGTGCAGCGCACGTTGCGGAATTGTTTATAAAATTGTTAATTGTTGAAAAATTGTTAATTTGCAGTTTTCGGTTCTGGAATATAAGGGACCCCTTTCCTCTTCAGAACTGCAAAATTTGGAAATTGTTCATAAATTTACAAATTTTGCGAAATTATTTTATTGTCTTTTCTAAACTGCCTTTGAAGGAGATGCAAAATTCCGCAATCCAATCGGCGCTACCGCCTTTCGTTTTCGAGATATGTAATTGTTTCTAAGAATTTAGCATGTCATGACAACTCCCATTTCTTTGGAAGACAATGGCAATTCTCTCACAAATCTACCCATCAAGCCGTTTTCCAAATGCAACGTGTATTCAGCGACACTCTTTTCTCAAGCGACCCTGACACCAGAATGGTATACTTTCAGAACGCAAGTCGATTGCTTTGCAAGTGAAAATCATGGAAACATGAGTTGTTACAAATGTTCTCTAAATACGTAAATGCCAAGAAGGTCATCTTTTGGCAGGCCTCTCCAAGAATTCTGCTCCGCTCATGCTCAGGAGCACCAAGTTCGCTTCGACAGATGACGAAGCGCGCTTCGGTCCGGTTGTTTACGCCACCGCCCAACGGGAGTCCCCCTGCTGCCAATTACTCACTCCTACCGTAAAACTTTTCTCGCGGACCGGCCACACTAGCTCGTTTTGAATAGATCAAACACGACAATGTTTTATTTCGGGCCTAGTTCATGTAAAATCAAATAGGATTTAATTTAATTTTATTTCAGTAGGTTTCCTTGTTATTTTCTAGTTTGAAACATAATTAAGGAGCAAAAAGAAATATTCTGGATAAGTATGTTCAGTTAAAGCAAATAAAAGCAATTTCATTGTAACAATATAATTGTGGATTTTTTGTTTACAATTCGTTCGCTGTGGGTCACAAAATTACTTGTCGCCAACAAACGCAAGGAATTGCGAAGTCTCTCGTCGCTCAAACACCCTCGAAACTTCGATTTTGTTAACTGCTTATGAAAAGAAGCTCTCATTTACACACGTGGACCCAAACATAGAAATTACTTTGGCTGCTTTCATATGTAGTTTTGAGAACTTATCTGTGGAAAATATTCATAATACTCCAAAGAGTACGCCGTTCGAAATCTTTCTGTCTTTTAGATAGATGGTCAGAAAATAAGTCCTGTAGAACCACTATGAAAGAAAATGTCAATACTCTTCGATGTCGCCATTGAGATAAAGCGCAGCTGCTAGCCAGCAGCAGGTTATCCGTTTTCTTATCGCGCAGACTGAAGGAATGCCCCACTCCCCCGGTGACTAACTTGCGCCGGCGCGCTGCGTGGGGCACGGGCGGAGCAAAATTGCACCGAAGCACGGTTTTGGACAGGCCTGTCTTATGGGAACGCACAAATTCTCAGAGCATATGAAAGAATCAGTCATTTCAACAGCGAAGCTACTACCTTATAATAGTAATAACATCCACAATTTCTTTAATTTATTGTTATTTAGATGCAGCCCGTGTCTCATAAAAGCTAACATTAATACTGTTATTTAAACTAATAATATCCATATTTAGGATAAATAAGTTTCTTTTTAAATTTGTTTTGCGTTCGTAACGCATCTACAAGCCCTTCTGGAGCATTGAGCGCTTGGTATGATCCTCCTTAAAATCCTGTTTTTAATGTAGTCATTCATCGTCAGTCATTTTCATGTATCCTTTCGGCCACGGCATTTTCACATCTCTTTTTAATCGTTTATAGAGAATCATGTGAAGTATTATTATATTATTGAATTGAGTTTTATCGAATTTGAAATGACTGCTTGGATATTTTGGAGTTTAATGAACGAAATATAGCGACCTGAATTTATCGCTATGAAAAGTAAACGAAAAATGTGACAAATATCAGTATATCATCAACATTTGTGAAAAATCTTACGAATATCGGAATTAAATGAAGTTCTACCCATGCATTGAAAATAATTCACATATAAAATGTATAGTGACGACTTCTACTTCCACTCAAACAATACCATTTTTAAACTCAGAAAATTCCCCAACTTAAAGAAGCACACTCATTCACAGAAAAATATCATTTATTGCCCACCTTTTCACATATTCAATAATCCTATACACCCCACTTCCGTATAGTCTCGTTTCTGTCCAAATAGACATGTGTCAAGAAATCGAAAATTCCTTCCGAAGATATCAAAACATTCTAAAACAGAAATTGTAACGAATAGAATCGCTGTTAAGTCATAAAATTATACTATGGAACGCGAATGGATTAATACGACACCACAGAGAAGTAATAACTACTCGTATATTGAATATTTTTCGTAGATTCAAAACTAAAACATAGTTCGTGACAAACAGGACTTTATACAGAGACGTTGGCATAATTCCACTGGATGACCATATCACCACAAGAAGCCAAATATATTAGAAGAAATTGTGCCAGCACACGAATCACCATCCAATTAATCTACTAGTACGTCAACGCATACGCAGGCGCACACGAAAAACAATACTTATGAAACCTACAAAAAATGTAATAGTAGTGATTTATTTCTGATACTTTGTTGTACAGTATACCATTTGATGAATGTTCAAAAATGAACTGATTATAAATTTGCAGACGAGAAATAATTTTAAAATACAAAAATTAATTTGAGATTTCCTCTATGAGACGTCTTTCATCGTTCCTATTCATTCGCTCAGAATATTACAATCAATTTCGAGATTCCAATGGAAGTGCACGTTTTGGGGTCATCTGATACGAAAACTGTTTTTTCTGGAAACGTCCGTCCATCGGTCCACTTGTCGTTCTGTGAACACACTAGTGCCTAAACTATTCGTAGAATGTTTGCTAAAAACATAGCATTATTGATCTGGCCCAACTCGAGATCCTGCAATTTGAAAATAATTCTTTAAATATTGTAGTGATTTAGTTGACGCGATTTTTTCTTCACGTGAAATTAGTTCTTGACAATCAGTTCTTTATAAAATATCATGTAAACTTTTCTGAATATATTACTTGTTTTTGCACAATCTTGATTGAAATATGAGCGACATTAAATAGTATTAAATTTAAGATTTTCTCAAAACTGCATCAATATTGTGTTCTTTAATGTTTTGCATGGATAGTGCTATATTCACTGAGTAAAATGAAATGAACTTAATTTTAATTTAATATTCTTCACTTAGGCGTTCTTTACGCTATTCGAGGCCAAAGTTTAATCAAAATTTTGGGAGTCATTTTGAGAAAATTTTAAAATATTTACAAAGAATTTCCAAAATCAAAATGTTTCTGGCAAACTCAGAGGGCCTCGAAATCATTTAAATCGATCGAGGAATATCAATTTTGAAGAAAATCGGAAGTGCAGTTTAGGGGCTAGTATTAACCAAGATGGACGAACGGACAGACACACAGACAGATTGACATTTTGCCGTCGAAATTAATTTTTATTGTTATATGTGTTAATATTTTAATGTTTTAATACATGACTCAAAAAGGAATCATTTCAGCAAATATTGAAAAATTAAAAAAAATTATGTTACGTAACAATTAATATCCCCTTACCCCCATGTAACGCAGAGTAACGCTCAGACCCCCTCCCCCTTTACCGTTTCGTAATTTATGGACGTTCCCTTACACAACGTGTTAGAAGAAATAATTTGCTATATTCTCGTAAACAAACACGATTTACTCAGTTTTTCGTTAACAGGACTTGGCAATAAGAGTTTTTTGATGAAAATTCACCGGCATACGATTACAAAACTTTCTCTTGTAACGAAGTAAGTATGAAAAAGTAAAAATATGTTACAGGCACCAATAAATAGTTGCTGTGAAGAGGGTGAAAAAAAACGAAAAGACGAGACTAACGAATACGAGAAAATCGTGCTATTTTGGAGTATAACTAGAAAAGTTAGCTTTTATCTCAGAAATAGGAATTTATATAACAAGTAAAGCTGGAAAAATAGCGAGTTGCTGTAATTTCAAACTGCGGTACTGCGAGTATTAAACTTTTTATTTCTAAAAAGCAAAATTTTAGCGTCTCTGAAGTAGACAGGTCTTTCACTAATGAGATAATTAACTCTTGTGTGGCTTTGCTATTCTGAGAATGAATGAATAGAAGAATGAATAGGAAATACGAATATTTCAGTTTGCTTTGGCGTGAGTGAAAATATTGATTTTTCCTTGGCAACGCTGTATAGCCCCTTATCTGTTTTCACCCGGAGTCGAAAGTGCTTCCCCAGGAAAATTGGCAAGTCAGTGCTAGCTTGAGGCTTATGAGAGAAAATCGATAATCCCTCTAAAGAAAGATGATTTTATTCAACTCTTTTCTGAACTATAATATCGAATCAAGCAAAAATATATCACTAACATTGTCGCCCGGTGTATAAGTATAAGCAGTCATTTTTGCGTTAATTTTTGGTAAAAATATTTTCTGGATATCAAAAAAATTTCTATTAATTTTTTTACTCAAAATCTGTATTATCTTTGTTGTCTTTTAAAAATAGAAGACACAAAATATATTTCTGCATGCATTTGAAATCAATGTCCAAAAACATTTCCACCTTCAAAAATTTTTCGACAAATTGAATTTTGAAATTTATTTTATTTTACTTTAAAGCTATGAAATTTCAACACACAACTAAAAGACGTCCCATAAATATTCATCAGAACTACCTTCTGGAAAACTTGTTAATTTCAAAGTAGAGATTGCAAATTCGAAGTATTGACACAGTAAGAATAATTGTAATTGCTGATCACCAGCAATTCCTATCATCTTTATTCACATTCTCTATGAAAAGCGTTTGTGAGACAGTGCATGCATTATATAGAAATTATTTTGAAATTAATAGAAATTATTTTGTTTCTTTCTAAGTAAAGGAGACAAACAATATACATAGTAGGAATATAACTCATATCAAGGCAAAAGAGGAAAAGTCAAGACGGGTTTTAGTGAATTACTCGCAGACACAAAAAACGTCCTATTTGTTGTCGATATATCGCTAAAATTCTGCAAGATTTCTTACGACGTACGATTACAAGATTACTAAAAGACTCTCTTTCCGAAGTATGTAACTTCGAGATATCCGAAGTATTAAGACCGCAATTCCATTGTCCTTTTTGTATTCTAAGACATACAAACAGTTTTGTTTGTGGAAAAAAGAAAATAACAGTACAATATTTTAAAATTCATTATGTTTCCGATTTAAAATCGTGTTATTTATTTTACTACAATAAAATCGTGTTATTTCAATGCCGCACGTCAATTACAATTTTTTTAGAATTCCTTGTTCGCTATCACGAATTTTGCCCGTTTCATGCATAACATTGTCAAGACAAAAGTATAATTTTGTAAATTAGTGGATTTTTACTTTCCCGTATACATACGTATATACGAAGCGTGAATGAGTTCCATTTTTCTCTCCCCACACAGCAATGTCCTGACATTGCTATTGTAATACATATCTTTGATTGTTTCTTTTTTGTTTTTTCACGTATTGTTCTTTATTATATGGTGTCTTGGATGCAGTCGTTTGTTGTTTAGCGGTGATGCTTTTTTTCCATGAACTTTTTCTTAGTTTTTTGAGTTTATTTTCATGGTGTTGTCCCAATACTCCCATTTTAAATTTATTTCTATTTTTTATACCCGATCTTCATTATTTCCCCCTCTTCTCTTTCTTGTATTGCTACTTGCCAGAGTGCAGCATAGATCACTCTTTCCTGTCTTGTGAGAACATTTTCTATATAAGTGGCTTTATCTTTTAATTTATTCTTGTTCTCCGTGATTGACATTTTATCTCATTATTCTTCCTGTTTTATTTTCTCCAATAAAGAATGCATCAACAAAGTTTATATTCCCAACTACGTTTTCCAGGACGTTTTTGTTTTTTTCTCTTTGTATGTGGCTGGGTTTCCTTGTCGTGAATCCTTTTCATTTTCATCACTATGTTATTTCTTTTCTCCTTTTTTTATTATTTTTACTTTCCCGTATACGTACGTATATACAAATCATATATGTAGTGTAGGGAAAGTTATGTAATGCTGCACGAGAAAACGGCGGATTTTCTGGAAAAAAAGTCATTTTTAGGCCACGATCACGAAAAAGTGGATAAATCCTGAGCTAAATTAAGAAAAAATCCTCTAACACGTAGTTTATCCAGAATACATGTGTTGTGGGTCCTTGATACCGAAAAACCAATTGACGGCAAAACGTCCGTCTGTCCGGTGTATGTGAACAACACTAGCGCCTAAGCCATGCGTAGGATTTTTCCAAATTGAAGAAACCCCTGACCATTTGGCTTGCGTTGCCCTGCGATTTTAAAAAGCATTCATTAATTTTTGGGGGTACTTTACATGAAGCCTCCGAAAATTTTCAAAATTTTCTCAAAAACGGATCAAAATTTTTAATAGAAAATTATGATATAGGATTAGGTTTAAGTTATGTAATATTCTTAATATCACATTTTTCTATTTTAAATGGCCTGAAAAATTGAGAAAATGTTAAATAAAATAATGTCAGCCATGGATGACAGCTGGAAAGTAGGTGATGAAAAACCAAAAAACTAGTCTAGATAAAAGAAATCAGAAGAGATCTAGTACGAGAAACTCTGTGACATTCTGTTGCAACACTAGTTTCTTTTTATGTGACAACGAAAACGCTCCAAAACTCCGAGGTTTGGCATACAGGCAGTCCCACCAACTATGGGCCTCCCCCGTAACTTCTAAACGGTTTCCGATATAGAAATGTAGTTTTCGCCCAACAATGCGGAATCATGGGGCAAGTAATGTACCGTAAGGATATTGTCCGAAAAATTTTTAGTTTTCGAGAAAATTAATCATCTTTCATTTTTAAATGGAACCATGATTTTTTCTCACTAGCGAGAGGTAGATCATAAGTAGACGAGTGCAATGACGTAACATGTTATTGTTTTAATAGTATTTTGAGCACAAAATTATACTTTCTGACAAGTGATTTTAAATTAAATGCACGAGATTTCCTGTGTCAATTCTTGCAACTGTTGCCATTCAGGAAGGTTGCATTCCCGGCGCCGGCTCTTTTCGAGGAGAGGCCGCGAAGGTCTTTACCAAAGTGACAATAGCGACAAGCAGCTACAGCAAAAAGTGCAGGTTTCATTTACAATCTCTTGCCAGAAAGTATAATTTATTACACAAAATACTATCAAAATATGAACATATGTTACATCATTGCATTCCCCTTTTCATGATTTATCTATTGCTAGTAAGAAAAATATATGGTTCGATTTAAAAAAAATCAAAGTTGATTTAATTTCTCCAAAACTAAAAGTATTTCAAACAATATCTGTACACCATTTCACTTGCTCCATGACTCCACATTGTTGAGCGAAAACTGTATTTTGATATCGGAAGTCGTTTAGGAGTTATAGGGGTGGCCCACAGTTGGTGAGACTACTTGTAGTAAATCACCAGCTGGATTATGTAATGAAATCTCGAAACCTATGCTCTCAAATTCAAATCTCAGTTCGGAGAGAGATTTCGCGGGTGATAAACACTCCCAAAACGACGTTTTTGGATCAATGCCGCGATTTTTAATTAAGAGATGAGACATCATTGGCCGCGACAATATATGCAATCCAGTTGGAATTGTGAAATTTTTGCTGGGGGTTAACTTGAATTTTTATATTACGTAATTGTTATAAAGAAATCGAGAGAGTATGTCCACCAGTAGTTTTTCAATTTAGAGGGGAGACAATATTACACAAGAACTACAAATACATAGTAACACTCGAATGAAACATAGCTTTGCTCGAAATATTCAAATTACGGAAAAATATAAATATTCTGAAAAACTATAAACTATAAAATAGAAAGTTCTAAAGTTGAAGAATAGATTTCATTAAAAAATATGGTTTGAATTTTGGTGGTGTAGGTCAGGATCACAAAAAATCAAATCAGATTTTCGATTTCGAGAGGATTTACTAATTATCGAACATAAATCATAATTGCAAAAGCATTTTACTAAAATTTAGGTAACAATTAAAAAAATTGGAGCAGATTTTGAATAGATTTTAAAGATCTTATGCGTGAAGTGACAGCCACAATTTTGTTATGAGAATCAAATTCGGCTCCCAACGAGTTAGGTTATGCACTTTCCCCAAAATGTCGACATCAATATATAGAATATTTATTTCCTTTTAATCACATTCTCCGCCGTCCTCTATCCGGTGTTTCAGTCAAATGGTAGAGAACGTAAGATTCTGGTCGTTCAATTATTCTGAAAGTAATCATCCTAACAATGGTTATATTTAGTTTAAATGATACTATTAATGTTTGCTTTTCTGCATGGGTTGAACACGGGCTGCATTTAAATAACACAATTAATTAACGAAATTGTGGATGTTATTACTATTATAAGGCAGTGGCTCCGCTGTTGAAATGACTGATTCATTCATATGCTCAGAGAATTTGTGTGTTCTCATAAGATGACCTTCTTGGCATTTACGTATTTAGAGAACATTTGTAACAACCCAGGTTTCCATTCCGCAAAGCAATCGACTTGAAGGTAGTTTCAAATACCATTCTGGTGTCAGGGTCGCATGAGAAAAGAGTGTCGCTCAATGCACGTTGCATTTGGGAAACAGCTTGAAGGGTAGATTTGTGAGAGAACTGCCATTGACTTCCAAAGAAATGGGAGTTGTCATGACATGCTAAATTCTTAGAAACAATTACATATCTCGAAAACGAAAGGCGGTAGCGCCGATTGGATTGCAGAATTTTGCATCTCCTTCAAAGGCAGTTTAGAAAGACAATAAAATAATTTCGCAAAATTTGTAAATTTATGAACAATTTCCAAATTTTGCAGTTCTGAAGAGGAAAGGGGTCTCTTATATTCCAGAACCGAAAACTGCAAATTAACAATTTTTCAACAATTAACAATTTTATAAACAATTCCGAAATTTGCGCTATACGGAGGAAGGGTCCTCAAATTGTCTTTGAGGTGAATATTTCAAACTAACAATTTTGACAAGCGATGCAAAATTATTACTGAATACCTAGTTTAATTATTGCAAAAACCTTAAATTTCGTAAACACTGATATTTGAACACTATTACTTTGCCAAAACTTCCAACTCCCAATTATTTTTCCGATTCTGCAGCCGCCTTCGCACACTTCATTTCTTCGTCTCGGATCCTTAATATTCATACACGTACGTAAGTTGTTTTGCGTTAAAAGAGGGGATATTCAATTGATTTTTTTGCAAGTAAATCAGAATTAAATATTTCCAAATTTCCTTTTCAAATCCACTAATTCTATTGCATGTGTTGAACTTTTTATGTCATATTGTATGATATTATCTTTATTGATATATTTCTTGTAGACGATCGAATGGCTTGCATGACGACGCGATGGAGACTATCCCCGCCCCCTGTGCCTTCTACGCCAATACTCTCAATCATTCGGATAAACACGCGTATCATAGAGAACGTTCAAACTAGAGATCATGATTGCGGGAAATCTAGCCTATCAGCTTCTCAGTCGTTGGCAGTTGGTTCCCAGTGTTCTTTTGTAATAGTTAGCTATGAAAGAACCAGATGGCGTTATCGTCCGTACAGTGTGCCAGAATGCGCGGAAAGACGAGCACTTCTGAATTTGGCCGTTACCCATTTTATGTGTCGAGAACGGTACTTTTATTGCATTGAGATATATTCAAACTAGTGGGGCTAGAACAGCACATCCTTTCTCCCATTATTTGTAAATGCTCTCATTATTTCCAGCACATTATACAGTCAAGAAAGGATAATTTCACACATAAATAGAACATCCAGAACTAGAAGCCATCCAATAATCGCATTAAGATTGCATTCGAAACAACAATATCATTACTTTAAGAATATCTGTATATACATTCTTACCGAATTTAATTAAGTTGAATAAACCACTTTATTAAAATACGATTTATATGTAATATAAAAGAAAAAAATTAAATACCAAAATTTTGTGCAAACTACTGTATAAATTTAATTTTATATTATCACCGTACGCTACATTGGGTAACAATGCAGCGATGGATATTTGACAAGTTTATTGTTGAATGGCGACATGATGGGAAAGATAAGACGGATTTATTTACTCGCCGTTAGTGTTACAATGTCTCCGTTTAAAGGAAAAAAAAACATAATTGGACTACTTTCAATTAAGGTTTGCAGATTGCTTGAAAGAAAATAAGAGTATGGAGGAGAAGGTGGTAATATGAGCCCCCATTTTTGTTTGGACTTAAAAAAAAATAAATTAAAGCCCCATTGTTTTTAAAACTATGGAAACTTACACTTCAACATTTTTGTAATCTGCATGCAAAATATTAACTTTCTTTACTGTTTAGAAAGTTGCTAGAAATCAATAATTCTCAAGAAGTCATATTTCGAAAAAAAAAGGTTGTGTGCTGGTATTATGAACCCCATTAATATATTATTGAAATACTTGAGGTTAAAGAAACTAATTACATATTTACAAATACAAATGCTATTTTATTACTTACACAAACTTACAATGAGATGAAAATGTATACAAATATTTATTTCATTTACAAAAATCACAAATGTATGTGTCCTTTTCAGCCCCAGCACAGTCATTGTGAGCCCACATTTCGCACATAAGACACTGGACCCACAGTTCTCCGCGGTGGTCGGCTGAAAATAGTCCATCACAAAACATACAAGAGGTCTGGTCATCACCAGGGCTTTCAACCCCCACCTGTGTTTCCAAAACAGAGTCTCCTGACGTTATAGAATAGTCAGATTCTTCTGATTCCTCACCTTGAAGTTTCCGCTTAAAAGGCTCTTCATGTACGGTTTTTGTCCCCTTATGAAACTGTTTCGTGCTTCTCGTCTTTTCATTTTTACTTTTTTATGTGCAGACATCTGTCTTTTTTCTCCAGCCGCCATCAGAGCATCCTTGTAAGTTCGGGGCTCATTTTACAACCATCGCCATATTAAAATTCTGCTAACCAAAACCAATCTTTGACACGCTCGAAATTACAAATTACCGGCATAAAATCAATGCTTAAATCATGCTTTATTTCCTTCGTTAGCAATTAAAGCAGGTCTAAGCGAATTCAATCAGTAATTAACAGCCAAAGATATACCTTTCAAAGTTTTCAGAATAGAGAAATCACAAACACGTCTGCTACTCATCAGCTCTCATTCACAACTGAACCAAAGCACTCTGATGGCGAAAAAAGACATTAATCTAGTAGTTAAACCCGTTTCTCCTAGAGAGTGTGCAATATATGAACAGATATTAAGGGGGTTCATATTATATACATGGCTCATATTACCACCTTTACCTCTATCAATACACTGAGAATATAAATTGTAGAATAGAGTAAAAATCGAATTAAGATTGAGATCTTAAATAGTAAATTATAATTAAAATTAATTATTTTTCATATCCTTTTGATCCATTCCTGTTCTTCAAGGATTTTTCTCGTGGCCCGTAGTAGGTGGAATACCTGTATATATTTCATTAATTTCAAGCAGAAAATACTATTTTTTTTCAAACAAATATACATGACCTGACCTTACTTCAAGATCTGTCTTTAAGGAACAGATTTTATTTAAGTAAAAAATCTTTATCTTCAATATTACATTTGTAGGTAGACGCACAAAAAATTGCACTTTTGGAATTTTCAAAAAATCTGTCGTATCAACGAAAATGAGACTTGTACCATTCTCTTAAGCGTCAAAATTAATTTAAAAAATCGGTGTTTTTTTTTAAAAAATGCTCCAGGAACTTTATGTAATGTTCCTCCCAAAATCAAGGTTACAAATTCAAGGAGCTGCCACATCGACCAGATCGATTGGGGAATATAAATTTTGGAGAACATCAACTGTACGGTTTCGACCAGGGTTTTACAACTGACAGCCCACGGGGCGCATGCAACCAGCGGTACCCTTTTTTTTTTGGCCCGCGAATGGTCCTTAGTCAAAAGTGGAAGTCTCTTGCATCCATGTCGAGCGTCGAGCATACATTGCGCGCCTAGTACACGCGTCCTATGGGGGTCACTAACTCCTAAATGTAAAAAATAGATAAAGTTTAGTTTTAAGAGTTTTTTTTCTAGTAAATACAGAAATTCAAAATCATCCTAATGTGTTTCCACGCGTCATGCATGGTACGGTCAGATATCACGTAGGGTTCTATTATTCCCCCACCCCCACGTTTCAGAGCAGCCGAGATCGACAATACGTGAAAGTCAGATATAAATCGCCCGAGTAATGAAAATATAGCCCACAACCAAATTAAAGAATTTAGTTGTGGTCCTTGAGGCATTGCAAGTTGGACATCCCTAGTTATGACTCTAGCGTTGATCACAGGCGGACGGATGGCCGGACAGACGTTTTACCGTCAATGAATTTTTCGGTATCAAGAGTTCACAAAACATAGATTTACTACATGTTGGGACAAAACCTACCCACATTTTCGTTACCAGTGCCCGGCAATTAGAGTTTTTGTGTCGAACCTTCGTCGGATTTTTCGCAACATTAGAACACTTTCTCTGTGCTACGTAAGCAGTAGCCAGAAAGTAAAAAGAACTAAGCATTTTGCTAGAAATACACTGGAGTTAACATAAATCTAAAACGTGAAGAAAAATAAAACAAATCTAAAGTAATGAAATAAATATTACGAAAATAGCAAATGAATATGCATTGAAGGAATATTTGCGAACTGAACATTAAAGACTTCTTTCAAATTTTTACTACCTACGTGCTACGTTCAAAATGATAAAAGTCTGACAAAGTAGTAACGAATTTTTACACGTAAGGGTTAGATTGTGTACAATTTAATTTTTACGCGAAGTGTATTGAAGACCGATTATAGATACGCACAAACGTAGAGGACATGAACAAAAGGTTCGGTGAAACGGTTTTGTTTTTGTTTTTTTGCTTGCTAATCCTAGACCTAAGAAGCTTTATACATCCGTTAACTCACATTTTCAATGCTTCTTTATGTACAGGAATATTTCCAGATATTTTCAAAACAGCAAAAATTAAGCCACTTTTTAAAAAAGGGAACAAAAATGATATTCAAAATTACCGGCCACTTTCTCTTTTGTCAGTTTTCTCAAAAATATTAGAAAGGCTTTTCTACTTACGAATGGAAACTTTTCTCAGGAAAAACAAAGCGTTTTCAGACTCACAACACGGTTTTAGAAAATCAAAACCTACGGAAACTGCCATTTTTTCTTTTCTCAAAGATGTTGCTTCATCAATAGACCAAAATGAAGTACCCATTGGAATATTCTTAGATCTCTCGAAAGCTTTTGACGTTATTGACCATAAGATCTTGCTCTCAAAATTACCTTCGTATGGAATTCGTGGTATTGCCCTAGATTGGATAACTTCTTACCTTAATCATCGGACTCAAAGAGTAGAAATACCATACTGGCAGGAAAGGACATTACATACTTATATTTCCAATTCTTTGCCAATTGAGCATGGGGTCCCGCAAGGTTCCATCTTAGGTCCTATTCTCTTTCTGTTATATGTAAATGATATGCCCTCGTCTATTAAAAATGGAAGAACGGTTCTGTTTGCTGATGACACGAATGTTCTTTGCAAAAAAGAAGCAGTAAATAGTACAATTTCAGAAGTTTCAAATTGGTTTAATAATAACAAATTAATTGTTAACGAAAGAAAAACTGTTTCAATGCATTTTTGCATCTCAAATCGGAAATTGCATGTTCCATTGAAAATGAACAATATGCAATTAGCTGATGTTGAGGCAACAAAATTTTTAGGTCTTTCAATTCAATCAAACCTCAAATGGAATGTACATATAACAGAATTAAACACTAAATTAAGTTCATTATGCTATGCATTCAGAATTCTTTCAAATTCTGTCAGCCTTCATGCAGCTCGTTGCGTTTATTTTGCAAATGTGCATTCCCGCCTGAGATATGGCGTAATATTCTGGGGAAGCTCATCCTGT
Organism: Acheta domesticus; assembly: GCA_031308135.1. Lineage (NCBI taxonomy): Eukaryota > Metazoa > Arthropoda > Insecta > Orthoptera > Gryllidae > Acheta > Acheta domesticus. The sequence goes on along the minus strand of JAHLJT010008446.1, from coordinate 62,325,135 downwards.
AGTATTCAGACCTTCAGATTGCAAAAGAAAATTATTCGAATAATGAAAAAATGCCTTCCACGTGGTTCCTGCAAGCCTCTTTTCATTGAGCTGGGAATCTTACCATTGCCTTGTCTATTTATTTACGAATCTGTAATATTTGTCAAAAATGACCTACTTAACGGAGGGAACATATTTTCATGCAATATTGATATTTATAATTACAACACACGCCGTAGAAATCACGTGCATCAAGTGTCAGTATCAACAGCTCAGTACAAGAAATCAACATACAATACATGTACGTTACTTTACAACGCATTGCCAGATGACATAAAACAATTAAAGTCGGTACACAAATTTAAGTTTAAAGTAAAATCTTTTCTGCTGCGAAACTGTTTCTATACAATTAGAGACTATACTGATCGTGAAAAAGAAAAATAATGTTTAATGTAACAAAACAAAAATATATAAAATGAATTAGTTTACGTTTGCATTGTATACATTTAAAAAAATATTTAATACGCCTGTAACAAGTAATGTACTTCAGCTTCCGGGTCAATGACCCCCATCTCGATCAGGTTTTTGTCCAGTTTCCCTGATCCATTGAGCAAATGCTGAGATGGCCCCTTGTTTTGCTTCTGGACGTAAATGTAGCTTCACTGTGCGCACGTTTTGTTGAGCACTCCTTTTGCTTGTAGTTCATTTACATTTTTTCGCGTAATTTCACACCTACGCAATTTTCAAAAAATGTAGAGAATTTAAAAAAAGGAGAACTCCACATTTATTGTCCTTTTACGAAAAATATATCAGATAATATCAAATCACGTCAAACCTCACACAATATGGTCTGATCACTCGCAGCTGTCCGTTCTCACAGCCCAATGGCCCAAGACCTGATCTCTCTACACGAGAAGAGGACTGCCTCAGGTAGCTCAGAGTAATAACTATAGCTTCTACAGTCTAGCTGACAAAATGATTCTAAGGTCCGAGTCCCGACGGTGGAGGATCTCCGAAACTTTGACACGCGAAAGATAACTATAATTAATTATTTATTATTAATGTCAGACGCTACCTGGAGGATATTTCTAGCGGCCGGCTGCTCTGATTATTGGTCTTCCGCTGCTTTCACCGGTTTAGATGGCTCAGAGCATCAATTAATGTCCCTACAGTGCCTCTGACCGGGAAGTCTCATGGTTTTAGTCCTGACGCTGGTAGGACATTAGACACTACCTAGATCGAAGTCAGCCGCTGTCTGGAAGAGAATTCTAGCATCCGGCTGCTCTGATCGGTAGTTTTTCGTGATTTCTCCGATCAAAACCACGCGAATGCTGGTGCCGTACCCTAACTAACTGGCATCAGACAGCGCGCAATCTTTCCTTCCTGTTTTTTGTTCTATCCTCACCTCTTACTTACATACAAACATGCATACACACACACATTACCAAACATGCCAAGAGACCAGTCGGGAGCTTAGTTCTTGTCCCAGCTGTGGCGGTGCCTCGCTGGTGGTGGTAGATATCCACAGCCATGTGTATTGAACTAAAGAGATCTGAAACTAATCAGAACACGGTGCTCCGGTCGGCAACGTAATATATAAGACAACCAGAGTCTGGTTGTTAGATCGGTTACTGCTGCTACAATAGCAGGTTATCACGATTTAAGTGAGTTTGAACGTGGTGTTATAGTCGTCGCAAGAGAGATGGGGCGTAGCATCTCTGAGGTCGCGATTAAATTTGGATTTTCCCATTTATTTCCATTTCACCATTTTTCCCATTTCACGAGTGTACCGTGAATATCGGGAATCCGGTAAAATATCAAACCTCCGGCATCGCTGAGGCCGCAAAAAGATCGTGCAAGAACATGACCGAAGACTCTGAGGAGAATCATTACACGTGACATAAGTGCAACCCTTCCGCAAATTTCTCCAGATTTCAATGCTGAGCCATCAACAAGTGTTAACGTGCGAACCATTCCACGAGGCATTATCGATACGGAGGTTTCGGAGCCGAAGGCCCACTCTTGTACCCTTCATGAATACACGACACAAAGAGAAATTGGCTGAAAAATTATGTATAGTTCTATTTGGAAAAACAAAGTTACCTCAAATATGTCGTAAATACAATTGATAAAACAGAAATGAATTCACGTATTCATTAGCCCCATTCTCTTATGCACTTCTGTGAAAACTGCATTGCAATAACTTCAACCGTTCAAAAGTTACAGGAGGTGCTAAAGTTACGTGACTCACCTGTATATACAGAATGTCCCATCAACTATGGACCACCCCCATAACTTCCAAACGGTTCAGGATATCGAAATAGTTTTCGCTGAATAATGCGGAATCATGGGGCAAGTAACATGCCGTAGAGAAATTGTCTATAATATTTTTATTTTCCGAGAAATTGAATCATCTTTGATTTTTTAAATGGAACTATATATTTTTCTCACCAGCAATGGATAGATCATGAAAAGAGGAATAAAATGATGTATCATATGCTAGTATTTTGATAGTAATTTGCGTATAAAATTAAGACTTTCTGATATGTGATTTTGAATGAAACGGACTATATTTCGTGTAGCGGCACTTGCAACAGTCGCCGTCGGTGAACGGTTGGTGAAAGACCTTCGCGGTATCGAGACTGTTTCGTGGAGACAAGGAGTGTGAGAGGGGTGGCCATGGGGGATAGAGGCGTAACTACAGCAATTCATGGTCTTGACACGAAGATCATATGAACAAACATCAATATTACCGATCAGAAAGAGGTTTTTTTCCCATTTGTTCATCTCATTGAACTTTTCTTCTAATGAAATTCTAAAGCAACGTTCATCAAAAAGAACAAAGTAAAATTAATTTGAAGCGGAAGGACGATAATAATAAAGGGGTCATTCCATGCAAAATTTCAGATTTTCTGACAGTGAGTCTTGGATTTTTTCATATTTTATTACATTACTCTACTAATGATGAATAGTTAAAGACAAGTTATGGAATTAATATCTTCAGCAGTTTAGCAACAATTACGTGTTAAACATGGACGATGACACATTATATTCAATAATGAAAATAATTATGACGTTCATAAAATGAATAAAATTTTTTAAATGGTCAAATTTTTTGAAGTTAAATGATCATATTTTAAGCAGTTGATAATATATTAAGGATTGAGACATTTGTTTATAATAAAAAATGCTAATAAATTAAACAAATACATTTTTCTTCAAAAGTAATATTTTCTTTTCTTTCATATTTTACACACTGCAAGAAAACCCAATACATAACAATTCTGCAAACTGTCGCTATGGAATCTTAAAAAATGCGTAAGTTATTAAATAAAACGTATACGCGCATTTTGCTCTTATGGTTGAAAGTCGCGTGCCCTTGCCCAGCGAGGGGTGAGGCAAGGTCGTAGGCAGGCACCGCCAAGTTCATTACCTAGGGATATCCATCGATGCCTTCGAAGGGATCCTGACACCAGTTTATAGGCTTAGTTTTCGCGTGTTACTGTTCAGTGATACATCGTGAAAGAAATTGCCAAAGATTGTGAATACGTTTAACAGCCTTTGGTGCAGCAATCCATTCGGACTTGAGAAGCACAAAAGTCGGGTGGGTAAGAGAAAGAAAACAGAGGCGATGCGGAAGAAAATATCGAATTTAGTGGTAGGTGAAGCAATATGCGATCTGTGTCGTCACAAAATATCCAAAATGCCCAATGCAGATCTTAGTGACTCAACTGAAACAGACAGTGAAGTGAAAACGTCAAATGAAGAGGAGTACGTAGCCCCAGGAAGTTGCAGAGGAAGCCACTACCAGTAATGTAAACATTTTGAATCCTCTGGGTCAATCATCATTGTCATTGCGGAAACAAGCCCCAGAAATCGTGCAAAGAGCTGAAGTGAGTGCCATAAATAAAGCAGTTTCTGAATTATTTCATGTTAGTACAGAAAGCAATGAAGGAGAAGAAATGTTGACACAATTCAAAGAAAAATGTTCAAATGTGAAAACAGCTAATGAGAAAAATATGATTTTAACGTGTTTACCAAAAAGTTGGAGTAAACAAAAAATAATGGCCGAATTTGGCGTATCTCTTCATGTAGCTCGTACGGCAAAATTAACACCTCGAGAAGTAGTTTTGCGAAATCCACAATCGCGCAGCGGAACGCCGAGTACTGACGAAGAGGGCTGGGGCGCGGCGGCTCTAGCAGCTGATATGAGTTCGTTTACGGAGCGCCGGTAAGATACTTTTATTCACAACTTTAAAACCATTCAAGATTCCATGATTTAATTTACAGAGTAGCTTGAAAGTTGTTTCAGCAATTTTTCTTCCAAAATTCAAGAATTTAAAAATATTACATTTCCATTTATTGCATTTTTTAGAATTTGTTTACTTCCTAATTGTTAAAGACTCACGGTAAAAATATCTTTCGTGTAAAATTATCCTTTACATTTCTTCTACAAATAATGTCACTTTCATATTTTTGCTTGTTTGCATATCATCGGAAAAAATCATAACGGAATGCCTACAGACTGCTAACCTAATATTTCAAGTGCCCATTGTTGCTAAACAATCGCTGATGAGACAAAAAATATTGTACCTCGTTCATGCAGGTATCATGATAAATAAGGTGTCAAAATATTTTTAAATTTTGAGATATAGTGTCAGATTTCCTACTTTTTTGCATGGAATGACTCAGAAACAACAGAAAAGGAAATGCTTCAAATAATAACCAAAATACAAAACAAACAATCTGCTGGGATAGACAACATTCCAGACTTCTTAAAGGGGGATGTAACACTTTCGGGTTGAAAAAAATCGATTTTTGGAAAATATCATTTTTCGAAAGTTTAATACTTGAAGAATAATTCCGCTAAGTTTCACGGTGATGAGACATTCCAAAGGGCTTTAAAATGTAAATGACCCTGCTCGATGCGCTGACGTTTCCTCCTTGCCACGCCTACTCTGCTGTCAATCGGAACTTTCCATCCGGATTGTCAGCAGAGATTCTGGCATTCACTTATATAGAAAGTCCGTAAATCACTGAATTTCTCATACCATTTGCGATTGAAAGAGTTGCCACTAAATGACTGCACTTTCCAGTACTAATTTGCTTTTATTTTTCTTAACAACTGCTAGGCCGATTTTATTTCTTATATTTGTAATTATCTGCCACCAATAATGGAAAAAAGCAAAAACGTACTGTTCGCTGAAGACACTAATATAATAACGAACAACCAAAGCTTTACGAGACAAAACCAATTCAGCCATTGACAAACTACATATAACATAACCAAAACTGCAGTAATTAAACCTGCAGTTGAATTACCACAAAAAAGATAACAAACAATATGTAATGAATTATAGACTAATTTGACTCTTATCAGGATTTTCAAAATTTTAGACAAACTTTTTATGAAAGGTTAATTTAATGGATCCACCAAAACGAACTAATCCTAAATCAAGACAAAACAATCACAATGCCCTTCCACAACTCCCACTCAGCACAACAATACTCACCAAATTTAACATTAGAAGGTAACAGCATCACACAATGACAGAAAATACAATGTCTCGGAATCACTATACAATCCAACCTCAAATGGAACTCACACCTAGACGATATTAATTCAAAATTGAGCAAACATAATTATGCTCTTAGAATAATTACAAGAAACAGTACTATTGGAACAGTCCGAACAGTGTACTTCGCAAATGTGCACTCCATTCTCAAATACGGAATAATAATCTGGGGCCAAGCACCATAGGCAAAGCAAACATTCAAAATACAAAAGAGAATCATCCGGACAATAACAAATACAACTACTGGTGCTGCAGATTGGCACAGACTTCCCCGTATTAGTTTTCTATTTCCTTTGGTCTCGGTTAGCTATTCAGACATCACAAACTCTTGCCAGCTGCCATCTATCGCCACCCAAAGTACATTTTTTTACATTTTCTTAATTTTTTGGCTTCCCAATAGTAAAACGGAAATTTTATTTCAAGAATATAAAGAACAGTAAAACCTCGTCCTTAGTGGCAAATTTCTTTGAAAAATTTGGAACCGTTTTTAAGCAAATGGCGTTCAAGGGCTTCTGTCAATTCGAAATTTGGAGTTCTTTTTCACAGAAAGTTTTTGAGTTTTCGAAACACTTCATTTCAAGTCATTTAAAGCACATTAACTCACAAATACAATAGTGTGTACAAATTGCTGGAAATGTGCATATTAACGGTGTGAGATCTCTTTCAGAACATTACATTTGAGTAATTTTTGAAAAAACAAAAAATACCCCAAAATGAACTTTACGACGTATCAAAGAGTCCAATTAACACTATCCATTCGAAAAAATTGAAGAAAAAATTGGGAGCCATTTACGAGAAAATGGCATTTGAACGTTCATCATTCATCCATCATAATCTTCATCAACCAATGTGCACAAGCACACTATACCAAAAGGGTACATTCTCTACAGGAATACAATTCTTCAAATTATCAGTACATCTGAGAAACGTTCACAACTACAAGAATAAACATAAACACTTCCTTGGACAAAAACTTTTATAGTGTTCAGGAATACCTTAGTAACTAATATGTGCAATCTGATTTCAGGTGCTGAAGTAGGACAAGGTGTAAAAATAGAAATAGTCTGAACAAAACCTGCCTCCTTCTACTCATCATTTCAAGATTTAAACACTGCATATACTGATATTGTTAAATTATATGTAGTTGTTTCAATAATTGATATCATGTATTATTATTATTATAAATAATAGCAGTGAAATGACAATAACAAGTAAATTTTACTTTTACCTTAAACATGAAACGGTACAAATGTTGAGATGTTAAATTATTTTGCTACTAAAAATAATTATCTACTGTATCTTAATCTATCTGTAACAAGAATTGTAATATCATTCCTAGGCCAATGACCCCATCTCGATCAGGTTATTTTGTCTAGTTTCCCTGGTCCTTTGAACAAATGCTAAGATGGCCCCTTGTTTTGCTTCTAGATAGCAATGTAACTTCACTCTCTGCACCCAAGACTTCATATTGACTCGACATTTCCGACTTATTATTATTATTATTATTATTACCATTATTATTATTAATAATAATAATAATAATAATAATAATAAATTATCTCTACTGTGACTACATAAATTGTATAGATTAACATAATCACAATATAAACTATAGTTATAATTTTGAATCTAATTATTCACGTTGAGTTCTTACAAATTTTCTGACCATTCTGACCGTTGAGATGATCGTAACCTTGTGCATAAGCTTCCATAGGTTTTCAGAAAGATCTAATTCCTTGAGACTGATACATGGTATTCTGGATAGCTCCAGTACTTGATACTATAATTGGAATGATTCTCACTTTGCAAGCATTCCATTGTTGGAGGACAGAGACTGAAATATCCACATACTTAGTCTTCTTTTCTGTGTATTTCAACTGAAGATTGGAAGTGTTTGGAATTGAGACATCGATAATGTCGACTTGCTTGTTTTCTTTATTGAACAGAACAATATCAAGTCGATTGCAGATAACAGTTCTGTTCGTGAGAATCGTTCTGTCCCAGTACAGCCGATTAGAATGATTTTCCAACACATTCTCCGGGTTATACACATAGTGCGGAACTCGTGCTTCGGATGATAATTGTACTTCTGAGCCAATTTTTGGTGGATTATTTTTGCTACTGCATCATGCCTGTTCCTGTATTCTGATCCAGCTATATGTAAGCAGCCTGATATAATGTGCTGTATTGATTCAATTTGTCCACAACCGAATCGGCAGCGGTCATCGTTCACACTTGGGTCTTTCAATATATATTTTCTGTAACTGCGTGTTGGAATTACTTGATCTAGTATGGCAACCATAAATCCTTCAGTTTCAGGGAATATCTGCCCTGAGATCAACCAGTAGTTCGAGGACTGTGTATCGACATGTGCTTGGCTGATCTCGTTTGGATGTCATCCGTGAATAGGCTTTGTCATCCACGCATCAAGTTTTTCTGGTTAAGGCGTGCCGTAAGGTTTACGTCTGACTGGCATAATTTTAATGGTGTCCATTCGTCCACTGCACAAACTGCTGCGTGTAGTTTGGAGGCGGTAGATTTCTCGTGGAAGAACTTTCTGAGGCTCTCAACCTGCTTGCAGATCATGGTGTTAATGTCAGTGAAGCCTCTACCGCCAAGGCGTCGTGGGATGGTCACACGTTCAACAGAGGCTCGTGGGTGATGCTTAAGGGTTTTTGATAATAGTACCCTTAACGTTCGTTGAATATTCTCTATGTCTGTGATGCTCCATGACACTATTCCCGCTTATTATCCTAAGATGGGAACAACATAAGTGTTCACAGCTTTTGAAGTGTTCCCTCCATCAAGTCCAGTTTTTTAAAATCATTCTTCCTCTCCGATTCAAATTCGGTGGTTAGTTCATTCTTTATTCTGGTATGATCAATGCGCCTAGCTTGTTCAACTCCCGGATATCGGTATGTTTCTTCAGCTTCCATAGCGCATATTCTACGACAGGTCTCGAGGTCGTACGCAGTATTTTACAGATTTTCTTTAACCAAAATCACTGCTCAGCATTTGTCTAGTCCAAATTGTATCCTTATGTCGTTCAAAAATCTTTCCACAGTTTTCAGGAGATATGTGAGCTGTGTCTTAGTTGACGCATACAGCTCTACATCGTCCATATAAGCCAGATGGTTAATGCGATGTAATACTTTCATTCCTGATTTGATCGTAAATCCGTATTCTGTGGCGTTTAGCAGATTGGACAAGGGGTTCATGCACAAAATAAACCATAGTGGACTCAGTGAATCACCTTGAAAAATACTACTTTTATAGGGATGATATCAGTGTCAATGGCTTGAGTAGGTGTTTTCAAGTGTATCTTCGTTCTCCAGGTAGTTATCATATGTTGCAGGAACGTGATCACAGACGAGTTGACTTTGTAAAGCCGAAGCACTGCTAATAGCCAATCATGGAGAACAGAATCGAAGGCTTTTTTAAAATCCACATACGCCATATACAGATTTATATTCTTCTTAGACGCCAGGTTACATACAACTGAGTCTATTATTAGTAGTTCTTTGCAACCTTTAGGATCTTTTCTGTATGCCTTTTCCTCTTCCGCTAAAATGTTGTTTTGTTCACAATGGGTATTAATCATTTGCAAAAGGCATGATGTGATGATCTTACACAGTGTTGGAAAACACGTGATTGGGCGGTATTTAGATGAATCCTGAAGATTGTGTACATCTTTAGGCGTCAAATAGGTAATACCTTGTGTAATAAATCTTGTCATTTTACTCGCTCTTTTATAACAGAGTTGATTAGTTCAGCTAGTCGCATGTGGACACGGGAATCTTTTGTGCCAGAAATTCTGGATACCATCAGGTCCAGGAGCTCTCCAATTGAATGTGTTTTTAATCACACTTCTAAGGTCGTGGGTGGAGATTTCATGTAACTGCATAAGTTGAATTTTACTGGAACGGTTTTGTTCTTTCTTAATCCAGGATGCTTCACTATTGAAGTCTGTGGAAGTTGCAAGTTGATTGCTCCAAAATGTTTCAATTTCTTGCCGAGTAGGGTAGACAGTTTCTGAGTCTGTAGATTCCTTATTTTCCATGGTCTGGTAGAATTTCTTCGTAGTGAACAGGAAATTATCTTTTCTACGATTTCTACTCTTTCTGTACCTCGAAAGACGAGCTGTTACAACAGACAATTTCTGAGCTGTTACAACAGACAATTTCTGTTTGAGTACGTCAAGGCACTGTTGCACAGTAGTATTTTCGTCTCGATTAGAATGTGACATACATTGCCTTAAAATGCTAGTCATTTATCTTAATAGCTTAGGTTACCTACGTAATTTTTCTTAACATGCGTAATTCCCCTTCGGCATCTGAGGTACTCTTCGTGTGGATCCTGATGTATTTTTCATCACTGATTCCCAGTGTTCTTACAATTGTAATTGCCGCAGAGTATATAATCAGATGCAGCGTTTCTAAATTTTGTGACGTATGGATATAATCAGGAAGAATCCCACAGTTCATTATTTCTATCAATCGTCCTAACTTCTCCGAGGAGTTTAGCTTCCTTAAAGTTGGTCGCATTAAAGGATTGGTACCTTGAAATTGAAAAATTGCTCGTTCCATTTCTCTCTTCAAAGCTTCAGTAAACCCCTCGTTCTCCTTATTCTGCATGGTTCTGGGAAAGAAGTTGAACTTTCTTCTTCGCGTGATGTTATTTCGTTCCTCTTTAATGATCTCAGGGCGTGTTTTGGGGATTAAGTTGCAGCGAAGAATAGCTCTGTATTGATAAGCTAATATTTGTTCGTTAACAAGAAAATTGGGAAAAATCAACGTAAATTCAGACAATAATCTCTGCCTGTAACCGGTCACATTGGTATCCAAATTTGTGACTCAGTAGTAGATGCGCACAATGGTTTCATTAACATCACTAGTCCATTTCTTGCTCTGTCGTGGCAGTCCTGCTTGAGTGAGCGCTGGCTGAAAGACCTGCGTAGCACTCAGGTTAGGTGAAGCTTTTGACGGAGATTGGCTTCCTTTATTATCAGCAATAGCTTCTTGGGAGACCGATGCTTGCTGAGACCATATCAAGACACTGGCGGATCGCCCACTGTCCCGTCCAGCGCCAACTCCAGACACGCCCCGACGCTCCCCGGGCAGAGACTCTTTTTCCGAGGCCTTATGACTCCTTAGACGTCTCTCCATTCCGGTATGGGTGATTGCCATTGCCCCGAACACCATTCTAATCGGCGATAATCGCTCGTCTTCCACGTGGTACTGTTATTCTTGCTAACACGTAGGCTTGGACTTAAGAATACTTGCAGAAAGGAGGGGGAGGAGAGGAAGGGGGATATCTTGGGGAGTTAGTATTTCACCTGAGGAAAGGAAACGAACTGGGAAGACAATTTAGGACAAGGATAGGAGGAATGAGAGACGGATAACTTTAACAGGTAGGGACAACGGACAGCAGCTCCGATTAGTCGCCTCTTACGACAGGAGAAGATCCCGTAGTGATATTCTACTAAAATCCCCGATCACCAAATTATTATTATTATTATTATTATTATTATTATTATTATTATTATTAACAAAATTTAGTTACAGGTGTTCAATTGATAACTAATTACTTGAGTTATTATCCACGTACTTCAAGTAAATATAGTTGTCACTTATTATTTATAAACACTTTTTATTCAACTCGGATTGAGATCATAATTAAGAGTGAATACATTGTCCGCAAGCTGCAAAAGTCTTGGAGCGCTTGTGGCGCGGTTTCGTGACTTCCTCGCGCCGAAATTGGCATCGCAGTCTTTTTCCAACGCTCATGGCCAACGCAATCAAATAGAACGGCCATGAAGCACGTTTCCCACCGGTAGTGGCAAAAAAGATTTAACAGTGAGCAGGGCCGTAAAAAACAAAAAGTCTCAAAATTATTGTGAAGTAGGAATTGATTTCTGGCGGAACGCGACGGAACGGCGTTCCGGTACCTTGGGAACGAAATAGGAAACTAGTGGTGCTACAGACTGACACAGATTTTTCCCGGAGACTTTCCCATATGTTTTCTATTTCCTTTCGCCTCGGCTAGCTATTCGGACATCACATATTCTTGCTAGCTGCCATCTCCACACAAAGTACATTTTATTTTATATTTTCTCAGTTTTTCAGTTTCTTAATGGCAGAACGTACATATTATTTTAAGATTACTAAAGAACAGTAAAACCTCGTCCTAAATAGCAATTTTCTTTGGAACATTGGAGCCGTTTTTAATAGAATGGCGTTTAACCGATACTGTAAATTCGAAATATGAAAATCTTTTTCACAGAACATTTTTGAGTTTCCGTAAAACTTCATTAGAAGCATTTGAAGCACTTTACCTCATAAATACAATAGTGTTTACAATCTGCTGGAAATATGCATAACGGTGTGAGACATCTTTCAAAAAAATTACATTTGTGTAATTTTTGAACAAACAAAAAATACCCGAAAATGGACGTTAGGTCATATTAAAGAGTTCAATTAGCACTATTTGTTCAAAAAGTTTGAAGAAAAAATTTGGAACCCTTTGTGAGGCAATGGCGTTTCAGCGTTTTTGAAAATGCGGGATTTTGACCTAATTTTCTCAGAAAACTGTTGAGTTTTCGAGAAACTTTATATGACATTAGTTAAAACACATGTACTCATAAATATACTGTAATAACGTGAAAAAATCGCCGGTAATGTAAATATTAACGACGTGAGAGAGAAGTCAAACAAATTACATTGAACAGAGCAAACTGATGGTTATGTTATATATATGCGCTAAACTACGACACCGTTGGACGTTGGTATCAACATACAATACATGTACGTTACTTGTACATGTACGTACATGGACAAGTAACATACATGTACGTACACAACGCATTGCCAGATGACATTAAACAATTAAAGTCGGCAAACAAATTGAAGTTAAAAGTAAAATATTTTCTGCTGCAAAACTGTTTCTATACAATCAGAGACTATACTGATCGTCAAAAGAAAAATAATGTTTATTGTTACAAAACAATGATATTTAATGAATTAGTTTACGTTTGTATTGTATCCATTTTAAAAAAAATATTTAATACGCCTGTAACAAGTAATGTACTTCAGCTTCCGGGTCAATGACCCCCATCTCGATCAGGTATTTGTCCAGTTTCCGTGATCTATTGAGCAAATGCTGAGATGGCCCCTTGTTTTGCTTCTGGACGTAAATGTAGCTTCACTGTGCCCACGTTTTGTAGAGCACTACTACATTATTTTACGCTATTTTGTTAGCAATGCATAAAAATCAAATCAACAGTTCATTTGCCGTTGAAATTGATTTTCTATAACTCGGGAACAAACATTTTTCAAATTTTTATTATTCTAAAATAATAATTATTTTCTAAATTCTTGTTTCTAGTGTTTTTTTGTTTTTGTTGTTGTTGTTTTTTTGCCTCAAGAAAATGTGCGCAGATAAATCTTTTTCCCCACACGTCATATACAGTTTTTACTGTTTTTTGACCCAATAAATAAATAAATAAAAATTTTCGTCTCTAAATTACATGAAGCTGAACAGGTAATAGGCAGACCGGATATCTTATGAATAAAGGCCGGATTTTCGTGCAGTAAAACTCTCGAAAACTTGCAATAAAAACATCAAAACGTTGAAAAACATGCAATAAAAAGATCAAAACTTTGCAAAACGGTATTACGTAGCCTAAAAATTCCAGTTAATCCATTTATCAACTTAGTGTTTTTATTATAATTTTGTACTTATTGTTTAATCAAACCATATTTGACATTTGAAATATTATGCGCAGACTAAGTAAATTAAGCAAGTAAGCAAGGTGGTCACTTTTACTCCTGATTAGCCCAACGTTTTTATTGGGCCAAATTATAAAAAAATAGTAGGGAATTGAAAGGTTCCGTGTTGCAGAATACAACAGGGAAGAAGAACTACATATATGTAAACTACAAAATAGAAAATTATACAAAAGATACTTTAGCATAAATATACAAAAAAGTAAATACAAAAATTGAAAAATAAAAATAATTAATTTATAGAATAAATGTTCTTAATTGTTTTCATTATAATTTACAATTATGTTTGTACTTGGCGCGACAGTTCGCGTACGGGCCATGGCCTTCCAGCAGCGTCATGTCCTCGCGGCCATGGGTTAAGGAGGTTGTTAGCACGAAGACCGTAATCTGATCTTCTCAACCAGAGAAGTGAGTTTTCTCATAGTCACACAGAAACATATACTGGGATATTGCAAGGAAAATGCACACTATAAACTTGCCCGACCGGGGATCGAACGCGTCATGGAAAGCGAGCACGCTGACCAATGAGCTAAGCCACCAGGCACAATTATTTTCTGAGAAATTATTACATCTTCTATCAATCTATGTTTCAGACTGGGAAAGTTTCGTTCTACATTTAAATTCGTCTGTGTCCCGAGCCTCACTCTGGTGTACGTGTGCACGCAGCTAAAAGCGGTCAAAACTGCGTTTATTCTCTGTTGATTTCCCAGGGCATAATCTGTTCCGAAAATTTCGAAAATATGAAACGCAGTGCGCTTGCCACCGAGCTTCGCGCCCGAACTCAGGTCAAATGTGACTTGCTCTTGCAGTCTCGTATTGGTAAGTTCAGCGAAGACTGACAACGCATATATGATCCCATTGGGAAGATAGACCCCGAACATTGCGTTAGCTGAGCGGTTGCAACCAAGGGCCGTGGACCTAGTTCGTGGTAACACCACAGATCCGTGCTGCAGTAGCTCACTGTCAGAAAATATTAGTTAGACAATAGGCATCATGAAATGTATAGACGCTCAATTCATAGGGCAACAAAATGCGGAATTAATACTATTAAAGGGTTTCACAGACCACCCGAGTGTATTACTAGGTTATGTCATTAAAAACTTTTTCTTAAATAAAACATTTAAAAAAGATACATTAAAACAAGTTGATAATATAAAAATTATATTTTAAACAATAAATTACGAATCTTGCAAATTAGTTCAGTAAAATCCCAAAAATTTGCAATTTTCTGGCAGCATTACCTAAAACGTGCAATATCGTGCAGTAAATAAAACTAGTACGAAAATAACATTCGTTTCATAATTCAAATTTCTGTCAAGGATTCATCCAATATTAAGTTAGCAAACAAAAGAAGCAATTGCACGGGAATCCGGTCTTTACTTATGAAACACAAACCACTCAGCTTTTCGTGTATTCGTTGTTCTGTTGCCTTTTAAACGCGTAGTAAACATACGAAAATTTCGGATATTCTATTTTAGAACATAAGCCCTGATCATGCGACTGGTGTCGGACAAGTACAAGTAGTACAGTTAATTGCGATAAGCGTAAATATACAGACGAAAGAGCGAACATTCACTCTCTCAAACATTGACCTTCCAGCAAATTCTTTTGTTATTTTTGTCGTTTCTTGAAATATTTCTTCCACATTCAGATGCAGCAATAATAAGGAATAACCTTCCGGGACGAGTTATTTGTTACGGTTTTTACCCCGAAACATCTTAAAATAGTTTTGAAGAAAAATCTCTCCTTTATTGGGTGTCTGCAGGAGTTTTAATTCGGAGCTCCGGAGCTCCTGTGCGGTGCACAGGTTGCACCAGCGCCAAAGAAGTTAATGGGGTCTTCTGTACGGCTCTTCGGTATGTCCCTGAATTTGTCACTCGCCAAATCACCGGGAGAGCTAAGGGGGGAAAGGGCAAGAAGAGTGACACAAGTGTGCTCAGAAGGGTGGGATTTGAATTGGTTTCCTGTTCAACTTCATTTTTAATAAAATACAGAACCTAATTATTACATTGGGTATAAAAAAACCGTGTATCTTCAACTTAATAGACAGTGCCTTTGACTTAGGACCTATTGCAATTTCTACAGAGAAATTGTAATAGGTGAAATATGTAGTAGACTATACGTACCGCACAAAAATAACCTTTAAGTCTGAGTTCCTAAAAAGCTGATAAAACTGCATTTAATTTACAAAGTGTTAACATTATTTTAATCAGTAATGCAGTGACGAAGAATGTGGAATGCAGTTTGAAAACAGGATACGGAAAACGTTCCCCAAAAGTCTGATTGCTGATTGCAACAGTCAGAAAGTTAATTGCTCATTAAACTAATCACACTAATAATCTGTTTCATTAAATCCTTTTACATTTCAAAGATAGGTCGAATTTTTAAAAGAAAACTAATGGAAAAGATAACACGTACTTTATCATTCTATAGTTTTTAAGATAACTACAACAATATTTTAAAGGTGTTGGTACTTATCATGACGCTTTTCAATACGACAAAGCAAAACAACCGCGAAATGTTTACACGTACTCCGTTTTGTCAAACAAACCACATAATTCCTCGGTACAGTAGGAAAGTCATGTCCTTGAGGCAACTAATGCTGCTCTACTTTCGCGCGTGATTCTCCGTTAGTCTGGTAGATAACATGGCGCAGACCGCACCACTCATACCACGCTTGGTTGCTTCGTCTATAGCAATTGCGAATCGTGCAGGGGAAATCATTCGAAATGTTATGTCCAAAGGAGATTTGGGCATTGTAGAAAAAACAGTAAGGATATTTGGTAAAACGTTTTATCTTCCCGGTCTTATATTTTCAACTAATGTATTAATTATCCTCAGGGAAAAAATGATCTACAGACAGAAGCCGATCGTTCGGCTCAGAAATGTATTATTACCTCTCTCTCAAAGCAATTTCCATCTATAACCATCATAGGAGAAGAAGATGAACCTTCAGATAGCCCAGTACCCAGTGATTGGGTTGTGTCAGAGGTGGACCAGGATATTCTTCGACTTGAATGTCCGGATAACTTGCAACAGGTGTCCCCGGAAGAGGTAACAAAAGCGCGCGCGAACACAAATGTATTGGGAATCAGTCCAATCTTTCAGAAGTGATATTCAAAAACAAATACTTCCCACTTATTATTTTAAATCAGATTTCATTATAAACAAAACTAGCAAAACAATGAAATTGCTGTTTTAACTGAATGTTCAATATGTTTTAGGTGGTTGTTTGGGTTGATCCTTTAGATGGAACATCCGAATACACTCAAGGTAAATATCTCAAACTGCTTTGTTTTAACCTCAGTGTATTCATTGTTATGAGCAAACTGTTCATGCTTTAAGAATTGTGTATTAATACGATGAAATGTGAAGAATTTTGAACCGTTGCTGCTAAGACAAGGTTGTTATATTATTATTATTATTATTTGAATTTATTTCTTGTTAGGTCTGCTGGACCATGTTACTGTTCTCATTGGCATTGCTGTGGGTAATCGTTCAGTGGCAGTGTTATTCACCAGCCGTACTATAATTACCAAAAAGAAAATGAACCACTTGGACGAACAATTTGGGGTATTCGAGGAGTGGGCGTTGGTGGATTTGAGCCAAAAGCAGCTCCAGAAGGCCAGAGAATAATCACCACCACTCGTTCACACTCCACTCCTGAAGTTCAAGCCACGTTAGATGCTATGAAACCAGACAACATCCTTCGTGTGGGTGGAGCTGGTCATAAGGTAAATATTACCACCATATCCCGGTTTAAGAATTTGTAAGAATTCTTATAAGTTACTAACAATGCCCAAATTACAAGGTACAATCAATTGCATTTAGCCCTTGATCACATTGGTTGATCGAATCAACCACGTTTTCTTTTCTGTTACCTTGCTATTTTTTGTTGTGCAACTTGCATTTTTTTTCTCATCTTCAAACTGTAGCATTAACTATGTCAATAGAATACTCAAATGCATAGAAGTGACATTAATAGTTTCACTAATATATTTCAATTGCTGTGGACTTTCATTGGCAGAATTGATAGTGTGATTGATAACCCCAGTATTATTTACCTTCTCTCAAATGTCTCGTTTTTACAAAAATACTGTCTTACGAAAACTCTTAAGTTAACTGGAACTTACAACTCACAACTAATTATTAAATATATTACCACATTTCATAGATCGGGAGACTAGCTGACCATCCTGCCCAAGCTCCCCTGTGGGTATAAATCTCCATACATGTAGTAACTTGACATAAGTATTCCCAATTTAACATTTTTTTAGTATATCTAAAAGAAAACTCATTTCTATTTTCAATGACCTTGTAACACAGCATTCTGAAACAAGTTCATTTCTTTCAAATACACGTTTCCAATTCACTCTTTCATGTGTGTTTCTTTTGCCAAACTCGCCCTCATCAATTTCAGCAATCATACTTTTATCATTTGCATGTACACTTTCACTCTTGAGAATCATTTAACTTGCTTCCCTAGGGAAAAAAATCTCCAAACTGCCAATTTTA
Organism: Acheta domesticus; assembly: GCA_031308135.1. Taxonomy (NCBI): domain Eukaryota; kingdom Metazoa; phylum Arthropoda; class Insecta; order Orthoptera; family Gryllidae; genus Acheta; species Acheta domesticus. The sequence goes on along the minus strand of JAHLJT010008446.1, from coordinate 62,307,281 downwards.
CCACCAACACTTTCAACACTAATATTTTTCTCTTTCTCTTGCATTTGCATTATCCACAAACATGTCAAAACAAGAATTAGAATCTTACTTAATTTATTATAACTGAACAAAGAACCCTTGCATACACAAATGGAAAAAACATGCATTTATATGTTTTTCTGCATTATGTTATGTTTTTCTGATTAATTCATTCATGCCTAGAAGCAGTTATTACAACATTCATATGCCATGTGATAATTTCTGATTTTCCTTTCATTTGCAACTGACAAAAAATTACCATCTTAAATTTGATTCATTCCATACAATAGAATTAAAAGGCAATTACAATCATTTTTAAACTTACCTTTGTAAATGAGCTTCTTTAAGCCTAAGTGATGCAACTATTGTTTAATTTGGTTGATATCTGTGATCAGCAAGTTGTATGCTGTTAACAGCACAAATGTAGTTGTTGGTTACTTAGTGTTTATAGCAAAACAAATTTATGCTATCAGTGGAGCCATCTATATGTTGACAGCCAAAGTGGAGCATTGTTGCATTATTTTAACTCGTTTGTTTTCTCATTTCATTTGAATATTCAGTTGTATCAAAAGAGTGAACCATTCAGTTCTTTTTAAAGAAACTTTCTGAAATTCATGCCATTTCTTAAGTTGTCCTACAAGTCAGATCTTAAAGAACACTTTGTTTTCCCTTGCTAATATACCTCAGAGAATGACCCTTTTCCTCTTATCCCACCTGTTTATTGCTACTGCTTTTAGGGATCTTTTTACATTTGATGGTATTGAAGACATTGGGACACTGAATGGAAATGGTTGTGTTCATGTTGATTAACAAAAATTCTGTAAATTCAGTGTTATTAACCTTGCTTCATATTTTATTAACCTCGCTTCATATGCCATGTGATAATTTCTGATTTTCCTTTCATTTGCAACTGACAAAAAATTACCATCCTAAATTTGATTCATTCCATACAATAGAATTAAAAGGTAAATTACAATCATTTTTAAACTTACCTTTGTAAATGAGCTTCTTTAAGCCTAAGTGATGCAACTATTGTTTAATTTGGTTGATATCTGTGATCAGCAAGTTGTATGCTGTTAACAGCACAAATGTAGTTGTTGGTTACTTAGTGTTATAGCAAAACAAATTTATGCTATCAGTGGAGCCATCTATATGTTGACAGCCAAAGTGGAGCATTGTTGCATCATTTTAACTCATTTGTTTTCTCATTTCATTTTGAATATTCAGTTGGTATCAAAAGAGTGAACCATTCAGTTCTTTTTAAAGAAACTTTCTGAATTCATGCCATTTCTTAAGTTGTCCTACAAGTCAGATCTTAAAGAACACCTTGTTTCCCTAGCTAATATACCTCAGAGAATGACCCTTTTCCCCTTATCCCACCTGTTTATTGCTACTGCTTTTAGGGGTCTTTTTACGTTTGATGGTATTGAAAACATTGGGACACTGAATGGAAATGGTAGTGTTCATGTTGATTAACAAAAATTCTGTAAATTCAGTGTTATTAACTTCGCTTCATATTTCCTGTACCTATTCATATCATAAGTGCGTGTAACTCCATTTAGGTCCTTATACTACATACATAACTGGACAAAATTAATCAGTATTGTCAATCTGAATAAACCTTTCTGAACATGCATATTGAGAAGAAAAAAAGAACAAAAGAAAGAAAAAAAAACAAAAACATACATTGTGAGTTACACTATGTGGGCTTAAAGGGGATCAAATTTATCTGAAGAGAAACTGACGCAGACTAAGTAAATTAAGCAAGTAAGCAAGGTGGTCACTTTTACTCCTGATTAGCCCAACGTTTTTATTGGGCCAAATTATAAAAAAATAGTAGGGAATTGAAAGGTTCCGTGTTGCAGAATACAACAGGGAAGAAGAACTACATATATGTAAACTACAAAATAGATTTGATTTTCCAAAACATAGACTGCTTGAGGGTTAAATACATTCTTATTTAGTATTAAAAATATTCTCACTTTTTAAGAATATATACTGAATTTAATACAAATCTACCATAATTTATTAACATATGTTAATTTATATATCTTCAGAAGTATGGAGTTAGCCAAGGTGTTAATTGATTGAAACTATCCAAGAGAGCAATTTTTTATTTTGAAGATATTTGTTTGTCAAGAGACAACTACTTTTCACTAATTATGATTAGAAATTTTAAGCTTAGTTATAATATTGTGAAGTTGGGAATGGAAAAAAAATCTTATTCTACACCATACATGAAAATAATTACAATCGTAAAATAAATCCAAATGGCTTAATTTCTGTCATCCATTTTTAAAATAAACAGTTTCAATTACTACATAAATGTGCCATTGACATTTCGCCATTTTCTTTTACAGGTGATGTTACTGATTGAGGGTAAAGCACATGCCTATGTATTTGCCAGTGCTGGTTGCAAAAGATGGGATACTTGTGCTCCAGAAGCTATACTTGGAGCATTAGGAGGGAAGCTTACAGACATGCATGGCAAGGAATATTCTTATGACAAAAATACACCCTTTCCAAACAAAGGTGGTGTCTTGGCGACTGGAAAAGGAGAAGATCATGAATGGTACCTGGAGAAAGTTCCAGAAGCTATACGTAAAAAGTTAGTTTAAAATAGGTTTAAAACCAATTTCTGTGACATTCTGAATTGTTATTCTTTTGAAAAATATAAACTTTGGAAAAAATAGACTTTGATTTCTGAGATCCTATCCCAACACTTCCTTGATGCGAGATAATTGTTTATGTTAAACGATTAGCCATGTTTTACTAAGTGAATAATTATAGTTATTCATGTTTCTTAATATAAGCAGAATGCTTTGTTACACAATGAGTTAAACTGAAATATAAAACATTGAAATGAATGTATTTATAAGGTGTTGTGAGTTAACTTAACTAAAGAAAGCATATCCAGAATAATTTAAGTCGACTCCCCCATTCTAGGAAAATAAAGAAATCTCACAATTTAACGAATCATCATCAAATGCAGGTATTGACTCACCTATTTTCATTCTAATCATATCCCTGAATGTGTATACATCAATTCACGAGTCGTAGTAAAATTAGTCGCCAAGTTATACTTTAATAATAACAATAATAATAATATATTTGTCACAAATACTGCGTACGCCATGTATGACAAGTCAGAATATGTACATAATCATACAATGTACAATATAGATATATCTAAATATTAAATGCAATACAGAACTTAAATTCAATTAAATTTTCATACTAAATACACTACAATACAATGTTAATTAATTTTATGAATGGTAGTGGGGGGGAAAAAAAAAAGTCGTCTTATGAGATTGATGCCTGGGCTGGGTCCAGCCCCTATATCCAACAATCAGTTTGGGGTTTTCAAAACATGCAACAGAGTATGTAAAAAGTACTAATTTATATTGATGTAGATAAGTGTTTATGATGTATATTTCTTTTGTTCTGTAGAATGTATGGTTTAACAGGAATGCTTTTAGTTGATTTTTGGATGTGTGTACTGAATTTAAGCTTTTAAATTCACTAGGGAGTTTGTTATAGTGTAATGTCTCCTATAAGAGTACTTTTTTGAAAGAGTGAAGTTTCTTTGTGTGGGACAAGCAGATTTCTTTTTTGTCTAGTATCATAGTTATGACCTGCGTTTAGAGTAACAGAATCCTTGTTTTCCAAAAGTGCTTTCTTTGTGAAGATTATTATTTCAAAAATGTATGTGCATAGCAATTTCTAGTTGAGGTGAACTAATCTACATTCATGACTAAAATCCAAAAGAAAAAAGTGATTACCACTATGTATTGGCTCATTAAGTATGAGAATGTCACATTTAGAAAAAGCTGACTTATGGCGAAGAGATTTCCATGGTGGATGCACCTAAGGCCTGTGTCGCACAAGAGTTATGTTGATGCGTGACACGTAATTGTCATAGATTAACAACTATGACACTATTTAATGTGGAACAGCTAGCGCTCATCTGCCATTTCACATAAGATACAGTGTTATTCTATGATGTGTCAACTCAACACTTGAGTGCAGGGTCCCTTAAACAGTTGGAATTTGAAAGGTAATGGGTTCGAATCCTCCTCAAACACCCTCAGGCATGGCTTTTCTGCTTGTGTGTGTTTTGTGACACAAAGATGTTTGCCTCCAATCACCAATGATTCACCTTTCAATCCTCTTTTTACAATTCCTGAGTGTCACAGAGGCTTTTTTCATCCAAGAATGCCCTACAACTGAGCTGTGGGTTTAAATCTTGAAATACATGGATGTTGTGTGTTGGGGTTTTGTGAGCATTCATAACACATCATCTATCACCCTTGGATGTAAAATCCTATTTTCAATTCCTTCCTTTTCCCTGGTAAGTTGTGTGAAAAGTGAATAAGCCCAGATGTGCAACATAGGGTCTACAGGCTGCAGAGTTAGCATTATCTAAATGTATTTTGCTTTGCTCAAGTATTTTCTTAGCGCTACATAAACAGAATGAAATGAGCAGAATAAGTTTAATGCACTTGATGATCCCCAGTGCAACTAGGGTTTCTCATAGCTACAATTTGTTTTGCTCATATTTTCTTAAAGCTATTCTTTTGTTTGTTCTTGTATTTATTGTGTTATAGGTTGTTTTTCAATAGTTTCTTATGGCTACTATTTGTTTTGCTTTACATGTTTTGTTTTAAAGATTCTGATGTACTTACGTGATTTTTACAAATATCAACCTACTGTAACCCTGCTAAAGCAGGAGACCTTTGCCCTTTTTGAGATGTTGTAGGTTAATAATAATAATAATAATAATAATAATAATGAAATGTAGGCTGGCTCCCTTTATCTAGTACAGGACTAAGCATGATATGCTAATTAGCTATGCTTGTTCAAAAGTATCCAATGAACTCATAAGCCCCATTGATTCAATGGGTTGAGAGACTGGAAAGCATCAAGGGGGATGCACTTGCAGTTATGTCAATGTAATGTAAATATTTGTTAGACACAATGAAAGGTTTAACATGTAAAATAGGAACACATACATCCATAGCTTGAAGAAAAGTTATTCCAATGAAACATACATGCAATGTTCTCATCAGAATTATCATTAGGGGGCGGATTTTAATGACCTAAAACATTGCCAAAAATGATCAATAAAATTATCTTAAAATATTTTTTAAATGCCCTAAAAGGAAAGAAAAATGACAAAAAAGAATTGGGCAAAACCATTTCAGAAGAACAACTTAAGCTGTTGGATATGTTACTGACGTATTCAAGGCTTCTTCCATTTGTTCAATGAACTCAGCTTGCAAACTTTTGGTTTGGACTGTTCTTTACCCAGAAATCTGTCTTTAACTATCGCGAAATCGGCTGAACCAACAGTGGCATTACAATTTTTGAGTGAAGAATTGAATAGGCTATTCAGGAATTCTGTGGAGAACATTTGTTGCATCTTGTAAATATTTAAAGCAAGTACTATTAAAATGATGTTAAAATTGATGAAATTGGCGAAAATGCTGTAAAAATGACTGGAAAAGGTAAATAAATAAATAAAAAAATAAAAACGCTTATTAGTCGAAATTGATGAAAAATCAAAAAAAGTCAAATAAAAATGGGACGTTTCCTTTTTTTAGACAAAATTTAATGTCTATACTAAAAGGCATTGTTTCTAAAGTGAAAAGAAAAAGTTACATTTCATTAAAATTCACCCCTAGTCATCGTCAACAACCTTTAAGGGCTAGGTGTAGTGACCTGTTTTCTTTCTTGTAACTACTGCAGTGTTTCTGTTCTCTTATATTTTTCTTGGCATGTAAAATTAACTCCTTCCACTTGATCAGATTTTCAATGTTTTGTCTGGTTTCATTGTTTTAATGAGTATGCCACATTCTTTGGTAAATGGAAATTATTTCCTGTAATAGGTCCAGTGATTTTTCTACCTTTTTACTTTATCTTTACTATGTATTTACTTGGTAAAGAACAAGTATAATGCTGCAGTGGAAAGTGGTAATTTTTCATCAGAGAACTCGCAATGTGTGGCCCTGATACCGAAAAAGTTGAGAAATCTTGTTCCTATATGTAGTAAATGACTTCTGTAACACATGTATTCAGAAACATGTTTTGTAGGCTCCTTGATACTGAAAATTTGTTGATAGCAAAACAGTTGATGACCATTGACCGATCATGTCGGTCAATGGTCATCACTGGCACCTCAACTAATCAGATGGGCCCTGCGAATTTGAAATGGATGTTTTGATTTTTGAAGATACTGTACATGAAGCCTTAACATTTTTAAAATTTTTCTCAAGAATGGCTCCAAATTTTTGGATTTTTTCTTTGGGGATAGAGAGGGATGCAAATAAAAATGCTGCAGGTCTCATTTTGTTGCATGCTCTGAATTTTTGAAATTGCAGAAGTTCAATTTTTTTTGGCACCTTCTTTCAACTACAATATTGAAGACGAGAGTTTTTTCTTTAATGAAATCTGTTCTTCAGAGACAGATCTTTAAATAAGGTCATGTACAATTTTTTGAAAATTTGAGTAGTTTTCTCATAATTTTGCATAAAATGTAGGCAATTTAAAGACAAGACTTTCTCAAAAACTGCCCTAAATTTTTTCTTAATTTCTTTTTTCTTGTGCAGACCAAAGTAGGCTTATAAAAATGGTGCAGGTTCTATTTTTGTAGAAAACTGCAAAAGATACAAATAATTTCAGTAATACATTGCTTATTTGCATGCAGCTGTTACCGCAAAAACAGGTCAAACAAGTGTACTATAGAACTCCAGTTACCAGAATTCATTGGAGATCAGGCTGATTCAAATAGGTATGCAGAAATTCCTATGGTTCAATAAAGCTCAGAAATCAAATGAAAAAGACTCTAGGTTCACAAAATTGTAAATATTATAAGATTTACAAAAAAATCAGAAAAATTAAAATGTGTATACACGTTCATTGCTGTATATAAGAAACATAAAATGTGTGTGTGTATATTATTAAAGAATATGGCAATTAATTTTTAATATGTTCTAAAATTTTAAATTTAAGAAGTTTTAATGTACCTAGCATTTGTATATAATATTCTGATAGTCCACCAAAAAATAATCACTCATATACAAGTATTAAGTTACTATACTACTATATGCATTTTGATATTTTACATTTTATTCTTTTTTGCTCTCACAATAGATTCGGAGATTTGTAATATAATTGAGTTTTTGACAGTTGGAATTATATTTTATCTCATTTAGAATCCCAAGATCTCTTCCCTACATGTCAGAGTCTGTGCAGAAGTATCATTTCATTTTCTTGACAAACATGACTGTGCTAAATGAGAGTAAACAGAAATGCTGCTGAAAATAAATGCATTTATTTAATATGCCAGTCCATCGTTTCTGGTTTACACAATTAATCATTTTTAGTTTCTTAACTAATTTTTAAGATGTACTTTAGTAGGGCGGCTGTTATTTTTGCAAAGTTGAATTGTGTTTTCTACACTTAAATCCTTAAGTGCCACTAAATATGTTACTTCTGAAATGAAGGGCCTTTGCATGTTTGGAGGACTTAAAACATAGCTATTTTATTTTCTATAATTGTAATTTAAAAATTATTCTTGAATGTTTTGGGATTGCTAAATAGAATAGTGTGTCAAAACCAACTTTTGGTTGTCATTAAGTCAAGTATCATCATTATAAGTGAAATTATTACAAACTTGTATCAAGCATTACAACTGGCAGACTAGCAGTTGTGACAGCGGTCCCCAAAAAAAAGAAACAAAATACACTCTACAACAATTTTGACATTATATCTAGTAATCCATAATATGTAAGTTTACCAATTTTTAAATGAGCAAAAAGAATTAAAAAAGTTTTTAAACGTGCAAAAGCTCCTCAATTTCAGGAGACCTTTATTGAATGTGTGACTGCACACGGTGACTTCTGAGGCACAGGAACTGCTCTGCACATATGCATGTTCGCTAAAATACCTGAAATCATTTGTAAAATGGAAGCATGTAAATTGAGTCTAACTGTATCCAAACTGAGTACTGTTTAGGATGATTGATACATTGTGATTAGTTATATTGAGAAACCAAAAAAGATACAATAACAAAGGAAAGGCATTGCCAACAATTCTAATGACATAAACACGCTATAATAAATGTCTATAATATGACTAATTACAGTTACCTCAATTTACAAAATGGTGCATTGAATGATTAAAAAGTATTGTACATAAGATTACAACTTGCATAAAAACATTTTTCATGATATTTCTGAAATTTATTTTGCATGGGGAAACAATATAATATCAGTAAAATCATGAGAGGATGAACTCGAGCTACTGTTTTTAATTACAGGGCCTTCATCCAATTAGGGATTTTAAACAAACTATGGTGGTACTATTACTATTATTTAGTTCATTTTATAGTACATCCTTAATAACTTGCAATCTAATATTTATCATAAATGTTCCACTGCAATGGTGCCTGGATTTTGGAAATCCATGCAATGTTACTCAAATTATGTTGATAAGACAAAAAGAAATGCAGGGACATGAATATAGATAGGGGACAACAGATTTTTCTAAAACAATTCTTTACTGCTGTGGAATGTCAGAATATAAATTACATTCAAATTAAAATGGGGCCAAGTGTAAAAAGATATAATATTTTCAGTTAGAAAATATAATACCTTAAAGATACTGTAATTTATGAACTGATATTTTTATTCACATTTGAGGAATTGTACTTTTCCATTGATGATGTAGATGAATTTAACTTAAATGTTATGTTATGAATTTTTGGATATAAATTTCTTTGTAATCTAATGTAAAATAAGTTTATATATTGTATATATATAAACTTATATTTTTTATGTATAAAATAATATATAAAATTATCTTTTTATATATTATGTATATCTATTTGTGTGTGTGTATATATCATATATGCTATATACAAACAGTAATAAAATAATACTTGAAGTATTCAGGCACTTTGGTAATAGTGAATAACCAGATTCTCAATATTTAGGTTCACAATCTCTGGCACAGATAAGTTGGTATAAAATATCAATTAGAATCTTGAGTTGGAGTATTGTGATGGCAATATTACTTCCTAATGATCAAGATTTCAAAACATTTGGAAAGGAGCTGTCCATAAATTATGTAATGCAAATTTGGAGTATACTGAATACCCCTTCTCCCCCCTGTAATGCAACCATAACATGTATATGAACCCCCTTATAAATGCAAAGAGTGAAAAATTATGGCACAGTGAAAAAATTGTATTAATTTCATTTGTGTTGTACATTAAAATTTATGATAATTAAAGTCAGAATTACTTGTCAGGCTGAGTGCACCTAACAATAAGATTGGGGGCAAGTTTTGGGTGAAGGAAGGACGCATATGCGAGAAAATTTCTGATCATAAGCCATGCACATGCCACCGTTGAGGATGCTGCATGGGTGAGAATCTATTGCGCCAATTTAATTGTATTCTAGAAAATACTACAGATCAGGTTTGAATATTTTCTACGTAGTCTTTCAGATACAATAAAAAACGATGTTACAATAAATGGAAATATTTTTTCATTTTCTAATAACTTTAAATTATTTATGTTTTGAAACAAATTAATTAGATAATATTTTAATGTTTTATTATAAGGCTCAAAAAAGGAAATATTTCAACAAATGTTAAAAAATGAAAAAAAATCTACGTTATGTAACGCAGAGTAATGCTTCCTCAACCCCCCCCCCCTTCTTTAGCATTACCAAATTTATGGACGACGTCAAAGCTAGAGTTAAAGTTAATGCTAAAGCTTGGCATTACATTTAAAACATTCAGAAAAACATCATCAGGGCTGTCTCATTTTTATACAAATTCACTCCAGTGGTGTCATTTTTCAAAATGAAGTGGTTGAAAAGAACTCCTTGCTGCAAACTGTAAAAAATTCATTAAAGAACATTCATTAAAATTCATTATTTTCTGAAGTTGCAATAAATTCATTCATTTGTAAAGAAATAATGTAAGAAAACCATAACGAATTTTTTGAAAAATTTTACTTACCTTTATGAGTTAACAGTATGTGGTTTTAGAGATTAGATTTCAGGGACTCTTTCAAAACACGTCGCAGTATTTTCCCAGTAGGATTTTTAGGTATCTCACTAATGAACTTCACACCACCATGCAGTCTTTTGCGGGTGAAACTTGAGCTGCAATGACAGTAAGCAAAACAAATTAAACTTTGAAACATATCTACCTCTTGATATTAACAGGTTGACTGTGAAAGGATCATGAATAGTATTTGAGGATCCGATTTGTCCCTTACTTTTTGTTTGATTCAATTGTAGTTTGAATAGGGAAGATCTTTTTCTTGTAATCATTATATTTGTAGTATTTACCATACATTTTTATTACTATATTTTAAAAAAATTATGAGCAAAAATCAAATACAATTAATTCAATTTAAAACTCAGAATATGCCTTCACATAGCACACTCAACAATGCTGAGTGCCTAATTACAATGAATTTTCCTTTTAGTTAGCAACGGGTTACAGGAGGAGTTATTTCATTTGCTCAATGAAAATTATGAAGTGTTTTTGGATGGGAAGTAAAGTTTATATTTTCCAAGTTCAGTGAGAATTCAAATGAAAAAAAAACAACAAACAAACAAAATGTACTTGCTTGTTTCAACTACAAAATATTACTTGCAAAATGAAATGATACAATTAGCAATACATAAAGGTGGCATTATTGCTGGGTGAAGCAGGATGGCCCCTAGCACAATCAAGCAGAGAGAGCCAAGCTTTCGATGTGGACAGAGTGGCCACAGGAGGTGGGGTGTGTGGGGTATCCAGGATGGATGGGATAGTGTAACTTGGAACAGATAAATAAATAAATGTGAAACACAGTAATAAGATAGGCTTTTAATAAAAAAGGAAGACAACAAGAGTCCTACACATGACCATCATGGCTTCAGATAGCAAACACGGCACTAAAGTGTTATGAGAGTCACTTCAAACCCTCACCTTCCCTCCTCTAAAAATCATATCAAACCCTTTTTATTCGATAAATATAGTAGCCTGAGCAAAAATAGAATGGAAAAGTGTTATATGGAATGAAACATCAGCAAAATACTTTGGCATTCCACCTGTTAATCTTGAAAATGTTTTACAAGAAAAGTTATATATAATACAATACTTCCAAATGTCTGATCTGATTGCAGAGATTTAAAGGAAACATATTCAAAAATTGTAAATGAGCAAAACACACTTTCATATCTTTTATTCATATTCAATCCTCTATGGAATATTGGCCTCTTCCCTGCCAGCAAATACCAGTTAAAATGGAGAGTACGAAATGTACTCCAGTGTTCCAATTTAGATTGGGGAAGATGAATGGGAAGGGAAGATCGTGTGCAGTCCTTGGTCCATTGTTTAGGGTTCTGCTCTGCTATTGGCCTATAAGTGATCAGGTAAACCACGGAAATCACCAATTAAACCAATTGACCTACAAACTAGATCCCAACAGGCACCACAGACTTTCTGATAACACCATTAACCTCTTACAGAACTAAGGAATCAATACAGGGGCAAAACATTTTGGGTTATATTTTAACTTTTGCTTGACCTTTTAATCTTTTTATGTCAGTTTTGTTATAGCACATGCCTACTTTTGTATTTGTTTTAATGTGTGTGATTAAGAGTCTCTAAATCATTTTCAATATACTCTATATTGAAGATGAACATTAATTTTGCACGTTCAAGTAAGATGAATCAATCTACAAAATCACAATAATAAGATTAGTTCCTCAATTGTGAACTTTTAGCAATGTGCCAACAATGTTTAAGTAGTCAAATGTCTCTTCACTTTGGGGAAAAAAGAAGAAGAAACAAGTCAGTGCAATATATGAAAAATGTATGATACAATCCATATGAAAAGAAGAAATTCTCACAAAAAACCTCACTTGCAATATACAAGAAATTTTAAGAGGGAATATAAAATTTTAAAATAATTTGTAATAATTCCATGTAAATATTATAATAAGATATAAATAGAGTACGTACAAGCAACAAAATCTATGACTTGGTCTTCTGATAAAACTGCTCCAGGTTGTTTGACTACAAATGCTCGAGGCAGTTCTCCTGCTTCAATATCTGGAACTCCTACAACTGCAGCATCTTTTATTGACGGGTGAGTTAACAAAAGAGCTTCCAATTCTGCTGGTGGTACCTAAAAAAATTCAGCCGGTAGTAAAACAAACAGTAAGCATCAGTTTTCTATAGGATAGAATATATCTGAGTAGACAATCTTGGGACACTATTGTTACATTTGTAATTTCAAAGTGTTTTTTAACCTCAAGCTAAATATACACATTATTAATCTTTTAAATATTGATAGGTAAATTTTAACAATGCATATCTAAAATATTGTGACCTTTTAGGAGAGAGAAAATATGTTGCCGTTTTCATTACAACCTAATAAAAAATTCACCAAATTCCATTATTTTCACAAGTTTCTGTGAGACACATCATTGAAATTTTGTAGAAGATATTGTTTTCTGAATAACATTATAATCTCAAAATAGCCCAATTTTGAGATACAATTTGTTAAAATTTAGTCATTGATACACTCGTCTCTTTCTTTCTTACAACAACTAATGGAATAATTACAGTAAGTTCAAAAATTCAAAAGCAAAGAAATTAGGTCAACTTGTTTGAACTAGTCAATATTGAGTTTTTGTTGGTTTGCTATAACTTATCAATTTGTTTAGTTAAGTCATAGCTGTTAATGGAAGTGTTTTTTCTATTTTACTGTTGCATAAAGCCAAACCGTACCAACATATCAAATCCAATTTGTTTCCTAATTTTTATTGCTACGAACTTCTATGCGTTATAAACTCTATTAATGTTTATCCTACGGTAAAGCACTGTATAATCTACAACTTTTTGGCATGCATTCTTTTGTTACATTATTGCCCACTCTGTACATGCATAGTAAATAGAAAATATTGTATGCTGCAGTAGTGACGACTTTTCATTAAAAAAAAAAGTTGTGGGTCCCTGCTATCAAAAACGTGGATAAATCTCGCTCTTATAATACATAGTAAACATAGGCATGCACATGGAGTTGCGCATGTTTTTGTGTAGCAAAGATCAGCAAAGGAAATTGTGCTGGTCTTATTTTCGGCGAACTCTCGAATTTTTTCGAAAATTGCAGACAGAAAAACAATTAACACTGCAAAAGTACATTATATATGATAGTTTCTTATTAAATGAATCCTGTTCTAAAAATCAGTTGTTAGGAAATGGTGCAGTGTTTACAATGGCATCATTATAGAAATAGATTTTAGGTGTTGTTTTGTCGCAAGTTGATTTTTCCACAACGCTTTTTCGGTCGCATTGCGGCCATCTTCTAGCTGCGGGCTCTGGTACTATTACAGACATTACTGCGGGCTCTGGTACTACTAGGCCTACAGACAAAACTGCGAGGGTCAAGGGCTCTGTTCTTTAATGGAAGGCTGTCAGTGGAGAGAGGAAAAACGAGGGGCATTTGAAGAAAGGAGGTGGTAGAAAACAGACGGGAAGCGGCCAACTTCAGGAGGGGTAAGAGGGAAGGAATTTCCGGAAGATCCTTTAAACAAAAAATTAAAGAACACTTACAAGCTCATACACACAAAACAACACAATCACACTATGCCAACCATCTCTTGGAACAAGAACACTCCTTCAACGCAGACAGTGACTTCAAAATTTTGTACTTTGAACACAGGTACACTCACTGACTTAAATTAGAAGCCATACACATTAACAATTTATTAAATAATTTCTCACACACAGTTTTGAATGAACAAATTCCTTTCCTCCCCCCCTCCTGAAGTTGTCCGCTTCCCACGCACACTAACCCCTCCGCCCACCTGTTTTCCACCTCCCGAGTGTGCCTTCATCAGCCATTTCTTGGAAATCCCTTTGCTCTCCCCTCTCTATTGAACAGGGGCGTGCGGTGATTACTTTGTATACCCCCAGGTGCTAGCGACCAACCAGCTTCCCCTTCCCCTACTGTATACAAAATAGTCGTGCAACAAAAGATTCTTTACCACAACTGTGTGAAACAAAATTTTTTTGAAAATAAACAATTCCAATATGCAATTTATCACTCACAAAAATGTATTTTTTATTAAAGAAAAGAGTAAATAGTAAACAGATCAGGGACATGAAGTGTGCTTCCTGCTAACGTTGTGGTAATCAATGGAAATTAAATTCCATTCTTCTTTCATGACTAACAAAATACTGCATAGAGTTTGTGTCAAAATAATTGGAAGTCCTCGGAAACTTAAAAATTAATAAATTTCAAGGGTGAAATAAAAACAAATTAAAAATTTTAGGTCGCATTGAAAACAGTTTTTATTTTATAATGGACTAGCTGGTACCTAGTGCATTGCTGCCGCAGAAAAATCATTGTGGAAATTCATTTGAAATTTGAAAGAGTTGTCTTCTTCTTTTTCTTATTTAAGAGTTAACTAATTTCCCCCTCTCTCTTTCCTTCTTTTCTCTCTCTTTTGCCTCTTTCGCTCTCTAACTATATAATATTTATTATGTTGGTACGGTATGGTTTGTACAGATCATATAAACATATAAATACAACTTAAAAATACATATTACTATACATAATACATATACAACTAAGTAAGTGAGAAATAAAACACACACAAATATTTTACATCACACGCAGTTCCCTAGACGATTCCGGAAGGAATGCACACTAGGGGGAAAAGTTGCTAGTGCTGCAGCAGGTAGACTGTTCCAGTCAGTTATTGTCCGGTTTGCAAAAGAGTATTTACCTACATCGGTTTTTTGATTCCTATATTTAATTTTGTATGGATGGTCTCCCCTTCCAAAACACTGAGGGTGCCCTAATTCGAATGTTGTTTAACGCTTTACATCCAGTGTACGCTTTGAAATATCTCTTTCCCTCTCTCCTACTCTCTTTTTCCCTCTCTCCTACTCTCTCTTTCCCTCTCTCCCCTACTCTCTCTTTCCCTCTCTCCTCTACTCTCTCTTTCCCTCCCCCCTGCTCTCTTTCCCTCTCTCTCCTACACCCTCTTTTCCCTCTGCCTCTTTAGTAAATTCTAAGCGATTTTTTACTCTCCCGTATGTATACGTATATAGAGTAATATACATAGTATTGGGAAAGTTATGTCATGCTGCGGAAAATCAATTTCAAAAGTTCAACGGAACGTTTTGTAGTCAGCTGACAACGAAAAAGTGTTTTTTTTAACGTCCGTCCATCCGTCCGTAGGCTTTTTTCCCAGATATTCCCCAGTCGATCTGGCTCGACTCGAGACCTTGTGATTTTGAAAACTTTCTTTAAAATTTGGGGTACTTTACATGAAGCCCCCTGGACATTTTCGAAATTTTCTCAAAAACGGCTCCAAATTTTGTCTTTAAATTTCTTGTCAGATTATAGTACAATACACTTATAAAAGTGGCATAGGTCCGATTTTCACGGTTAACTCTTGAATGTTCGAAAATTGCAAAATTCTGAATTTTTTTCGCCATCTTCCTACAACTACAAAATTGAAGCTAGAGATTTTTACTTCAAATAAAATTTGTTGTTCATAATTAGTTCTTTCATTAGTTGAGTACGTTTTCTCGAGTTCGTCTTTCATGAGTTCTGTACGTTTTTTGAAAATTTTAGTAGTTTTCACGCAATATTCGGTGCAATAAATGCAATTTTAAAAAATAACAAAAACAAGAATTTCTCAAAAAACGGTCCCAAATTTTTTCTTTTAACTTTGGTAGGGATAGTACTATATGTACTCTATGATATGACATAAACATCAGTTGACTCCAATCTTTTTTTATTAAAAAAATTCAAAAATGTAACTTTTTTCTCGCCTCTCACGTCGTTAATGATTACATTAGTGGCGATTTGTTCGAGAAAATTTTTAAAAAAGTTCTTTGGGCGGCGATAGATGGCAACTGGCAATAGTATGTGGCAAGTCCGAATAGCTAGCCGAGACAAAAGGAAATAGAAAACTAATACGGGAGTCTGTGCCATTCCACAGCACCCCTGATTTTACCCAATCGCGCACAGTCCTGCCATGCACACTGACTTAAGGGTACGGTATGCTATTCAAAAATTTGGAGAATCTAGAATTCTGATCACGTGTGTCAGAACAACCTTCCTCATAATAATTAATAAAATCTCTAGGGAACATTTTGGTTCACTCATTAGAGCGAGAGAGAAATATGTGCCCCAGAAACATTATATATATGATATAAACTTCTCGACAAACGCTACGATAATTGCGAGAGGAGTCCTGTGAGCAGGCACGGCCTCGCCTTGAAACAAGGGAGGGGGAGTAACGTTATCCCTAGCTACCTGGGTTCAGTACATTATCTCCTACGGCTTCCCTCCGATCGCCGCCCGCCTCTGGTCCACTGAATAACATGTGTGCGCAGCTCCAAGTCCCAGATGAAGATTTCACATCCGGGGTTGCGCAGTGGGCCGGCGCAAAGATCGCAGCAGAAAATACAGTGGGTGCAATATTTTTGATCAAATGACACACGGTTCATCGTAATTTTAATTCTCGATATTCATTAAATTCGTATTCTTGATTACGCCAGCAATGCTGGGGTTGAATGCATGTCACTACCATTGATAACTTTCCTTTAAATAGCACAGCAATGCTCTTGACCCTTGCTGTTGTGTCTGTGCTGAGGCCTCGGACGCCTCAGAACCGGTATGTCAGTTTGTCCATTTGAATTTATTTTTTTATATATTCTGTTTACTCTATTTTATTCCACTTTAGAATAATAATTGATGTCATTCCAAACCAACTTTCTCATTTTACTTTCTTTAAAAATTATCTTACTTTGTACATTGGTTATTTCATGCATTCTTTTTTCAAAATTATGTTTCTATTTCTGCATTTTATATTCCCATTTTTTCTATTGAGCTTAGATTATATTTTTCCCTAAAATTCATAAATAATATTCTGTAATACACAACATTTTAATTGTAATTTATGTTGTTCGTTTTGTAGCACTGAACATAGCTGCAACGTGACCAAAAAAGTTTATGGAAAAACAAATACTTACAACAAAACAATGTCTAATATCTATTTCTATAAAAATCAATTCTTTAAAAAGATCATGTACACCTTTTTAAAATATGAGTGGTTTAGCATATTTTAATTTTCAAATATGCTTTGAATATGAAATTTCTTGCATTTCATTTGCTAGTCTTTCAGGAGATATTAGACTAGAATATAACAATTGCATGCAGCATCGCAACACAGCAGTTTTAAATTCTGAGAATTCATTCTCATTGCTAAGAGACGTTATAGCTGTATGACCAGTTTTAATTGTCAAATTTTATTGATATTTTGGATGTGAAAGAATTACTTTTTGCACCTAATGTTCAACGATATGTAATGAGTTTTACAGGTGAAGGTTGAGATGTGTTAATGCGGACAGAAATTGCAGATATAATATTATGTAACCATTTCTAATTGTGAGAAAGAAGTACGTGTTGTAGCATGGCTAGTTTTCCTTAATGAAATCTGTTTTCCAAAGACAGATCTTTAAGTAAAGTCTGGCATTTTCCGAAAATATGAGTCACATCTGCAAAAGTTTATGTAAAATATGGGCAGTTTTTAAAACAGTTATTTTCTCAAAAACAGTTCCAAATAGTTTTATTTTATTTTTCAAATAAAGCAAAAATACACTAAAAATACTGCAGGCCCCATTTTCAGTGTACTCTGTTTGAAAATTGCAAAATATTAACAATGCAAAAGTACAATACTGAATATTAAGGTTTTTCTTTCTATGAAATCTGATCTAAAAAATTTTATGTTTAAATAAGATCATGTATGATTTTTTGAAAACACAAGTAGTTTTTCCTTAATTTTGTTTGAAATAGATAGTTTTTTTCCCTCAACACAGGTGCAGTTTTTCTTTGAATTTTTCCCCATTAGAGCATAATATGTTTATAAAAATGGTGCAGGTGCAGTTTTCATTGAACGCTATGAATTTCTGAAAATTGCAAAAGTTACAAATAATGCTAAAAATGTATGTGCTGTTGTTGCACCACTAGTTTCTAACACCAGCAGGCACATGTACACATGCAAAAAAATGCTTACAATGCAGTTGATTTAAAATTACCGTATTTACCCGAATATAAGACGAGCAATTTTTTTTTACGTTTTCGACCTCTAAAAATAGGGGGTCGTCTTATATTGGCGTATGATGAAAAATTCGCATAGGACGAAAAATGCAACATGAACGATATTATGTTGTTACTGCTATAGTACAAGTTAACTTCACAAAGAAAAGTCATTTGCAATAGAAACTCTTTTATCTTATTATTGGATATGTTTATGAAATAGATATTTACGTTACTACAGAATGGATTTACCGTACAGCAAGTCCTCTCACAAGCGCGTTATGTTGACGCGCGTCGTATAGGAACACTATCATATGCGGCCAAAGCGCTTGTGTGCTGTTTCGCATAAGATACAGTGTTTTTCTATGACGCGCGTTACTTGTCGCACGTCAACGCAACGCTCGTGTACAGGGGCCATAAAAGTTATGACGTCATGAATCAAGATGGCTGCCGTCTTGAATATTGAGAATGATCTCAAGAGTAATACTTGTAAGTTTCCTGAATTCTTACAAAAACATAATGTACGCAAGAAGAACGTCCCTATTAAAAGCTGCCTGCAGATTATGAACAAAAACGTCTGGAGAACCAAAATTACATTATATAATTGCGCCATCAAAACAATCATTTGAGTCAAAAGGAGAATGCCTTGGAGACCCCCGTGTACTTCGACATGCCTTCTAACAAAACAGTCTCTAGAAAAGGGTGTAAATCAGTAATAATGAAAACACCTGGGAACGAGAAATGCAAGTTACGGACATGATGCAAGAGTTGGTAGACAAAATAATGTTTCCATAATAATGTTAATAAACATGTAGATAACAGGTATAGACATATTTTTTTCTCAATTACATTACCTTGTTGGAAACGAATTTCAAATCATAGAAACAAGGGTTGTCTTATATTCGAGTGTGTTTTTTGCCCAATTTCATGGTAAAAAACAGGGTTCGTCTTATATTCAGGTAAATATGATAAATAGTGTTCATTCTAAATTGAACTGCTTAATTCAGAAACCTATTGCCAGACATTAATATGGATATTTTTTTTTATGAAGTCCATAGCCTATATTGTGAACACACATTTTTATGCAGAATCCCATTAGCTGTCAAACAATTTTATGGGTTATTATTTACAGTGAATATTGCATTTATTGCAAATACCCAAAGAACACCACACATAATGCATTTCTGCAGTAAAATTAATTTTTCTACTGCAGAAACAGAGGGCAACATTAAGAGGGAATTTCACGCTAAGTAGGTTCATAGACTGAAAGCAGATGCAAGTAATGGAAACTGGAAATAGAAATGTGTATTCCTTCAATCAAGCATTGCACTTTTAACAACATTTTTCACAATTCAAACTCTCAAAGTTCACTGAAATATACTTTTAGTAAGAGCACACTAGGGTTAAAGTTTTAGAACCCAAAAATTTTAACAATTTATAGATCCATATGTCAAAAGATAAGCCATCAAATGTGACAGTCCAAGTCATTTAAATATTCTGAAAATAGAGAAATATTAAAACTAAAAACAATGTAAACTGTCCACAACTAAACTATTTGTTGTAAACTGATTTAACAAATAATTATCGAAATTAATCAATGATTGAGGGAATTTTTTTTAAATATAATAAATCTTCATGGCATTTTTTTAATAAAATATTTAAGAATTTTTATGTTTTATTTCATTACCATTTACAAAAAGGCATCAATTGCTTAAATATTTAGTCTCATAAACTTGTGAATGTAGTATAGAGTTAGTGAAATATTGATCCCATTTCAAATTGTTAGAATATTCTTCTGAAATAGTATTCCATGTTTTCTGTTTATTTATTGTAGTTAGGTAATGCTGTAGTTGGGCATGGAACAATGTTACAAGAAAGAATGAAAGCTTTCTACAAGACAGAAAATTTTGTCAATTAAACTTGCTTTAACATGATTTTCTTATTCAAAATCATATTTCTTAAAACTTAAATCAACACAAACAAACCAAAATATTTTAAATGTTAAAAAACAAGTAATTAATCATAATTTTATGAATAAGATATGAAGATGTGGGTGAAAGAAAATATTTTTCAGATGGTACCACTTTTCTGTAATTATTAAAGATCACATGGATCATCAAACATCTTACCTATATATTAACAAATTCATCAAACATCACAATTATATATTGTATACAAAATTTTGAAAATAGATTTACCTGGAAGCCTTTATATTTTATCAGTTCTTTCTTTCGATCAATAATAAAGAAGTATTCATCTTCGTCATAATACCCAATATCTCCACTGTGCAAATATCCATCTTCATCAATAGTTGCTTGGGTTGACTGCTGATCTCCACAATAACCCAACATTATGGTTTCACCCCTAAAGCAGAGTTCACCTTTTTGATTTGGTCCAAGAGCTTGACCTGTCTCTAAGTCAACTACCTGAAAGTAAAAGACACTAAAATAGAAAATAACTAACGTATTGAAGCATTAACTTTTATAAAGAATTTTCCACAAATAATAATACAAGTCACAAAAAAAAGAAAACAAAGTTGTAAAAAAAATTAGAGAATAAGGTTTTTTTAAAATATCTTTACGTAAAACTTGTTTCAATGTGTAACTTTTTAAATATGTCTTAACTTTTCACAGAAAAAAATTAGTATCAACAGGTAATAAATATGATCATTCCTGAATTCTAATGGAAACAAAACCATCACACAGTTTGGAATCACCTAAAAACACATGCCTGGATAACAAAGTACTATTTTTACTTCTTTGTATGTTAATTAGTATAGTAGTATTCAGAGTGGTTACATAGTATAGAGAGAGTTATGTAATGCTGCAAAAAATTGAAGAGATTTTGATGGAAATACACGTTTTGAGGGTTCCTCATACTGAAAAAGAGTTACTACAACACTTGCCATGACATTTGATGCATAAAATTGCACACACAAAGATGCACAATGAAAACAAAGAACTCAATGTTGTCATTGCTAGTGGGCAAGCCCCTAAGAGTTTCTGTAGTTGCCAAACACCAGTGCAGGAACAGTTGCCTACCAATCAGTGTTGCACTGTCAAAAATGTTCCTTCTGGAACTTCATTTCAAGATTTCCCCTAGAAGGCAGAGGGGAAGGGGGGTAGCTGGGGCAACTTGCCCCAGGCCCCAACTTAATTGGGACCCCTTTTTTTCCCCTCCCATTTAAAAGAAACAAAAAATATATTTATCACTAATCCAAATTTAAATTTTAAGTTATTTCTGGTGCATGGAGAAATGTATTCTGTTTATGAATTGGGGGAGGAGGCAATGTCAAATGTAAAATATTTTTTCCAGGAAAATTACAAGTTATTTTTATATTTCATATTATTCCCTGGCACATTTGGGAATAAAACTTCTCCTCTCTCTCCTGGGTAGAAGTGAAAAAAAAAATGTCAGTGCAGGCAGATAAACAGTAAGGAAAGGAAGGAAAAGAAAAAAAGAAGGAAGGAAAGAAAGGGAGAAAAATGAGAGTAAAGATAACATATTAAGCAGGCAAGTAAATGTCCATGTTATTTTTCAACTATTCTCCTGTATTCAACCATATTTAGTTGTATTTGTAAAACAACATATAAAAGTGATTTAATAATGAATGTCAAATTATTTCCACCATCAATAAAAATTTAAGAAAATCCAATAGTGGAGCACACAATGGGTTGAGAAACACTGAGCTATCAAATATAAAATCAGGCTAATAAACAAAAAAAAATAGAAAAAACTGGGTGAGTATACACCAATTTTCTCACCTTTGCTTCCAAATTGTGCAGTAGTTTTCCAGAAGATCCTATTTTATGTTCATCTGGCGGAGTAATTAATGCAGCAAGTGTCATTTCTGTCATTCCATACCCTTGTCTAATTGATGGTACTTGAATTCTTTGGGCAACTTGCTCCTGAATTTCAGGACTTAATGGAGCTGCTCCACACCACATGCTCTAACTGATGATAAGTCATAGTTATCTACAAGTGGATGTTTTGCTAAGAAAACCATCAGGGGAGGAACAAGCATCATCAATGTGACCTATTAAAAGAAAATTTAACATAATTAGCCCACAGAATTGAATATCAACTAATGTTTAATTTATTCTTTTTAAATGGTTCAAGATGAATTGGAATATTTCTTAGAGGAGGAAATCATTTTTACTTTTTATTCAAGAACCAATTTGTTTGGTAGGAAGAAAATTTTGGGTCAGGGTAACTTAACCCTGCTGAACTGATCAAATTTTTTATATGGTTGAACTGCTCATGTCTATATGATCCGGAAACTTGTTTAGCATACTACTAGTGATGATTAAAAAGAAATTGGTTGGATCTATCTGTTTATAAAGTTGAATGTTATTGTAATACAATAACATATGATGTTAATATGAACTGAAGTTATTTACTTACTAGTGCTTTAATAATGTATAGTAAAATGTGCAAAAAAATTGCTGATGATTTACATATACGTATGTTTCACTACAAATTCAACATAAAATGTATCTTTTTTTTCTGTTATCTACAGGGAAAATTTTACAACTATTACACATGGCCAGTAAATCCTGAAGAAACTGCTGACATTTTCCCAAAAAATTGGCTCTCCTACATCTACATAGAGACTTTTTTGAATTAAATTTGTCTTTCAAAATTAGACCTTTAAATAAGGTCACTCATAATATGTCGAAATAAAAGCAGTTTTCATCTACTTTTGAGTGAAATAAAGGCAATTAAAAAATGAACATATTGTTTTCTTCAGTGGCAGCTCGTGACATTTGTTCTTGGTGGGGCCAGGCGCAAAAGCACAAATATCATCTCATAATCAATCTTCTTTAATTAAATAATTGTCATTTAATCAATTATTTAATTAATATTAATTATCAGTTAATTAATTAAACCTTTAAATCTATACGTTTTCCACAAAAACAGAAGTAGGAATTTTTATTTAGATCTTTAATCAAATACTGGTATGACAATGGAAACAAATGATTTTTGTAAAAATTGAGCTAATGCTATAGCTTATCTTTCTGGATGCTGAGAGTTCGAAAGGGGAACATATCATAAGAGTAAGACAAATTGACTTCGTCGTGTTATGTCAGTTGTTTAATCGGCCTGCAGAGAAACAAAATCTGCTACATCTATGTCTCTCTTCACTTCGTCCAAATACACTTCATACATAGAATCTAGCAGCTCGTTCTACATCATTTAAGTTATATTTATAAACAGAAAAATTGTTTAAATGTTCATTTAACACACTATCTAGATTACCGAATAACGATAAGTCTAAAAACTTGCACGGTTTTTTGAATCTTCAGATTCATTATGCTCTCTCAATGCTAGTTCACGAGTACCACAGAATTTTAAACACTCAATTTCTCTACCTAAAATAGTTTATTTTTGCAACTTTTTCATTATGTTTCTAGATTGAAATTTTGACCGCCGAATCAATCTGTACAACAATGTTCAAGGTTCGAAAAGTTTTAAATTTACAAGCGTTTTCTAAGTGCAACTTCTTCGTGTTGCTTCGTGCGTTTCTTCGTGTTTCTTTATCATTTCCCACAAATGTTTCAGATCCTTACAGCCTACTGTCGTTCACAACCCCTCACCACCAAATAATAAACAAAAAAGCAAAATTAGCTTTGTTTCTCTTCACTCACAGTGAACCATAGTTTTTTTCTGAAATTACGAATTACAGAATGTTCATTTTTTCTTCCCATCAACTGGTGTAAATGAAAAGTCACTCGGTTGATGTGCTCTTAACCGTTTAATATAATTTTTTTCTTCAAGTCTCAGTGAAGAAAACTGGAAACGGTGTAACGAATCCACTGTGTTCATCTTATAGCGCGCAGAACTTTCACGTGCACTTTGAAAACCGCGCGCTCAGCCTGCCGTTCCTCTGAGAAGGGCCCGCTGGTGCGGGCCCCTCGGACTGCTAAAATTAGCAAGCAGTGGTTGCGCCCAGTACGAAGGGGCGCTGACCTTGTAAACGGAGTAAAGTTACTGCTTTGGGACCCACGCAGACCGGGCCCCTTGAGCGCTACTAAAGCAATCTTGGAGGGCGGCAAATAACTATGATCCCCAATTCTTGGTTTTTGCCACTTGGAATGAGTACTGGGAATGAATTGTCGATCTTCACGAATAAACAATTCCAATAAAGTACTACAATCAACACAAAGAAATTACGATAAAGATAAATAAAAATTTTTTTTGCTTTATTAAATCTTGGTGGGGCCCGGCCCTTGTGGCCCCTTAGGACGTCCCTGGTTTTCTTGAAAATGGCTAATGATGATGTGTGATGTTGAGTGATTCAATTAGATTGAAAATCTCTAATATACTCGTATGTATGGCATAGACAGTGGCGTATATTCTTGGCTAGCTTAGCCAGCTGCTAAGACCAAAGACGCCAAGGGAAGAAAAAAAATTGGGAATGGCCGGTAAATAATTTAAGAACGTAAGATATTAAGAACACGAAGAAAGAAACACGCGCACGCGCGCTCGCTCCGAGAGAGTTGCTCTGACGCTACCCCAGCGCAGACTTGCCTTAAAAGGTTTTGCGTCGCAATTGCGAAGACACGCCAATATACCGGCATACGAACGTTTCCGTGAGCATAGAAGCGGCGTTTCCGTGAGCATAGAAGCGGATTGACGGTGTGGGCAAATTTCCACACGAACGCTTCGCTTCAAAGCGAGCGAGTCACAGCGGCGGGCGAATGATGTCCATGAACGTTTATGAACAGCAGAGCAGGCGACTTTGCATACTAAGGAAGCTTAATACTGAGAGAAAAATTACTCGCGTTTCCTTTTGATTTTCTCACAACTCTTTCGCTCCAATAACACCAAATCCCTAGGGACGATAAATTCGAAGCAAAGGAACTCGTCACGTTTCGTGCTCCCAAAATGGTGGGTGCTGGACTTTTCCTGAGGCGTACTGTATTTCATGTCGGGTGACAGTAGTCGGTCACCTATTACGGGTGTTCACTTTGAATAGTGACAGCAATAATTGCCTTAATTTAGGATTTTTTTGTAACATTGGGCCCTTGGAGAGAGTGAATGGTCAGGAACCCATGGCAATGCGGTGCAGACCTTGAATTGCTGATATCCAATCTATTCAAGCGGCCCCTTTCAGGAAAAACTGGAAACCGTGAAGGCAGGTAAGCTTCAGCTATCGTTTCCATATCTTAAAAGCCAACGTTAAGAGAACAGAATGTGCACTAAATAGTTAAGTACTACAATACTGATAATAAATAAATTGTATATCTGGGCGTGTTTACTTTTCGTATAAACAGCATGGTGATAATTCCAATATTTATACTAGGCATACAATTTGCGGAAATAGGTGATCAGCTCCAAACTATAAGGATTAGTTGGAAAAGAATTCGTAAAATTAATTATACACATAATTTCAATACATTAAAATTAATGTTTATGAATTATACAGGTTGAGTCACGTAACTTTAGCACCTCCTGTAACTTTTGAACGGTTGAAGTTATTGCAATGCAGTTTTCACAGAAGTGCATGAGGGAATGGGGCTAATTGATACGCGAATTCATTTCTGTTTTATCACTCGTATTTTATGAGATATTTGAGGTAGCTTTGTTTTTTCAAATGAAACTATACATTATTTTCAGTCTATCATGATGAGCGTAAAAAGACAAATCCAATGATATACATATTGCCATATGTTAGATAAGCATTTTTTGAGTAATTTTGATTTTTTCGACTAGGGTTTAACGGATATTTTGAATGTACTCGGAACAGTCCGCCACACAAGGTCACGCAGCGCTCCACCGCCAAACACGCGCTTGGGGAAGGGAAGGAAGTTTAGTACTTGAAGATACGAAAATATTCCGAATATTCACAAAACTGTTGCAGTTTTTCCTGAACTGTCCCATTTTCTTAAGTAGTATGTATTGAAATAAGTTTGTTTCCATCTCTAAGTTGTTATTATTATATGCTTATTAATATTTGCTCAGAATATGCAATATTCTTTCTACAGTCTTAATATTTATTCTGATAGTGTTTTGCTTCAAGATCCTATTAATATCCTGTGATATAAAACCTCATTAAAAGGAGTTGAAGTAAAACAAATCCTTATTTTCAATCCTTCAATTCCTTCTACCAAAGAAAGACCAAAAAAAATGAATATGCGGAAGGATGGAAAGCAGAGTTCAGAGAAAAAACCTGCAACACTTTTGTGAATATTTGGCACATGTTTCGTATCTTCAAATAGTAAGATCCCTTCCCTTCCCGTCCCCACGAGCGCGTTTGCCGGTGGAGCGCTGCGTGATCTGTGTGGCGGACAAGTACATTCAAAATATCCGTTAAACCCTAGTCGCAAAAATCAAAGTTACTAAAAAAAAATGTTTATCTAACATATGACAATATGCATATCATTGGATTCGTTTTTTCACGCTCGTCGTGATAGACTGAAAAATACGTATAGTTCCATTTGAAAAAACAAAGTTACCTCAAATATCTCGTAAAATACAAGTGATAAAACAGAAATGAATTCACGTATCAATTAGCCCCATTTCCTCCTGCACTTCTGTGAAAACTACATTGCAATAACTTCAACCGTTCAATAGTTACAGGAGGTGCTAAAGTTACGTGACTCATCCTGTATAATAAGGGGACATCCATAAATTACGTGAGGCCTTTAGGGGGGAGGGGGGTCAAGCGAATCTCACCTTATCTTACGTGGGGGAGAGGGGCGGTCTCCGCAATTATCACGTATTTCTTTCGGTAAAAACAGTGTACTTTTCATTCATCACAAGAGCTGCAGAACACTGACGTGCGGTCCACAGTGCACCAGCACGCACGGATCGTAACTCGTCGAGCTACTGAGCTTCTGTGTGCACGCAGTTTAGAGTGGTTGAATCACAGCGAAGTTGAAGGAGCAGATGAATTTACGGAAAATCATATGGACATGTTGGTTCCAGTACCCACTCTTGAGACCGCACATGAGTCCCTGTGGACTGAATTACATGGATTATTGCACTGTTTTTAGAAGTGCAATCATATTCATTGTAATTCAGCCATTCTATTTTCTAAATACTAGTCATATCTAGTCTTAAATATAATTAAGCAAATTGTTTTTTAAATAAATCCCAATGCAATCAATCATAAATTAACGTATTTATACGTACATTAAAAATACGCATTTTGAAAAAAATCACACGTGAGATTAGAACGGGGGAGGGGGTCGAGCCAAATCTCACGACGTCTCACCAAGGGGGAGGGGGAGTCGAAAAATCGCCAAAATCGCCTCACGTAATTTATGGACAGCCCCCAACGTATTACAGAAATAACATTATAAAAATAAATAATGTAAATGGATTAAAATCTTGAAATGTGAACAAGGTAAGCTTCTTATTTTCAGCATACGTGCATCTACGATGAGATACCACAGTTCTTAAACTCAGAATACGACACTGGACATCTATCTACATTACTAATTTCCAATGCACAGTGAAATTGAAAGAAAACTGCAATCTCCGTGCAATGGCTGTCAATGGCTTCCTTAGTATATTTCTTGATGTATTTGTGTAATGTATTTCACGAAAGAGGCCGCCGCCAATTAGTATTCACATGTGACATTTCCGGTATAAAAAGGACTGTTGTACTACATACGTGCGCACAAGCAAACACACGATAATATGGTATTCTAGAATTCGTGAAGAATAATTTATTGCAGTGATAAACAAGACATTTTTCTTGAGCAATATGCGTGATATTTTTTCTAAACCATTTTGTGTGTTCCGCAGCATTTTTTGCTGAATGCAGGGCACTGGTAGGTCCAATTTTCATTATACATATTCTAGCAGTTTGAAAATGGCAAAAGTTCCTTTTTTTCTTCCTGAACGAGTCCTAGAGACCTTGTATATAATGCATTGTATTCCTCAATATTAGATCTTCAAATCATTTCATATAAATATTTTTGAAAATATTCTTAGTTTATGCTAATTTTCAGCTATATGGTGGAAGATCATGTTTTCCAATCTGTCTTACTGCTTAAATATTGAAGAATTCCTTTCTTAAAGAATTTATTTCTCAATATTAAATTTTATATAATTTCATGTACCTACCTACAATTTTCCGAAAAAATAGTAGTTTTGAGAAACTTGAGTTGAGTAATAATTCTTTTGTTACGTTCTACAATACCCTTTTATTTGAAAGTTTAAGTCACTTTCTCTTGCTTCCGTGGCGCAGCGTCCGCCTGCAGAACTGAAGCGTAAAGGCTCGATTCCCGCCGTTCGCAGTCAACTTTTCCTCCCGCGAGTAGAGCAAAGTACTAGATTCCTCCGATTTTCATTCAAACCTAAGCTTTCGGAAAGTGCAAATTTGAATTTCATGCGTTTGCGCGAGTGTTTCAATAGACGAATTAGTAAGATAAAATTTTGCCATTTTGTATCAAGGAGTTACTCTTCAGAAGGGACCATTTTGACAGGTCGGAAAACAAATGAAACGTCATGCAGAGCGATGCCATTACAAGAGATAGTGATGAAACTATTTGCAAATGAGCTAACTGCAAACGCACCCACAGGCAAAATTAGTGCATGGACGTATCTCGCAGTGATATTGCCAGCAGTGTCCGAGCAGTAGCTGGCAAAGCTGTCCCTTCTTATATTAATATCTCTCTCTCGCTCTCTGTATCCGCTACAAATGACACAAGAAAGCATGCCCTGCTTCTCTTAGCTCCGCCTAACTCCCCTCCGCTGTACTTCGTCCACCCGCCATTCTCCACTCCAACTTGCCCTGCTCAACCATGCACCGCCGCTCCGCGATACTTAGGTGCAAGGAAGCAATCCGGAATGCATTTAACCAAATCTTGTTTAAAAAAACATCCCCAAAAGAATTGCGAGTATCATGTTGAACTATTCCAAATTTAGATGTGTCAGTTCAAAAAATTCCATAGAAATTAGATTATTGGTTAAAAGGTTTTTGCAGAACATACTATTTCACTGTATGTGCTGTTGTAGCACAACTAGTTTAAGTATAGGTTATTGTTGAAACAAATCACAAACCATTCAAATGTAATAATCATAAATTTGGCCACGCAAGCTTGTTGGTTAAGAGCACTGCATGGTACATTGTTGTCTATTCTTAGTGAGTTAAATGTTCACTACATAATTAACTGAATTTATTTGAATATGATTGTACTCTTTTCAATAACACGTTAAGGCCAATGTTTCCATGGGACTCTCCTACCCGAGCGAACATTATATTTATTATTATCAATATCAATATCATTATCATCATCATTATTATTATTATTAATATTATTATTATTATTCTAGAAAGTCTGTTTATAAATGATATCATTCTCAGTTCGTCAGTACCATTCTAGGAATGTATCTTAATTTAAGAATCCAGTAACTAATAATGCTGAATTCCTTTTCAATTGATCTTACCTCCTCAACAAAATGTTCAAATTATCTCAATTGCAAAATTATATGTCACAACTAAACAGAAATATTTTTTATAGAAATACACTATTCATATTATCAGGAATAATTCTTCAAATTTGGTGAAAGCAGTTAAAAATATTTTGGGAAAACCCATTTTCTAGCTTACCTTGTGATTTTGAATGCTTTCCAAGAAAAGTTGTTCTTCAAATTTAGGGAGTATTATACTCTTCACACCAAGAGCTAGAGTACAGAACTGTGTGAAGAATGCATAAGCATGAAATAGGGGAAGCAATCCTAAATGCACATCATTCCCAGTCATATGTCCCATATCTGGATCCCTAGAGAAAAGGCAAAGATTATCTGCATTTACATTTTGAGAGAAGACAGTTTATTGACAGGAAAATAGAAAGAAATAAAGAATACTGTCTAAAAAGGAAGGGTAAGAGAAAAATAATATAATGAAGATTAGACCACAAGAAAAATTATTATAAACAAGCAAAAAATCAAAAGGAAAAAACAATGCAGAAAGGCAAAGAATAAAGAGGGAAAGGATGAGGAAAATCAGCAAATTCCAGGCCCAACAAATTTTACAAAATTTACATTATTGTTTATAACAATATTTTAGTCTTGTTAGCGACTTGAACTATTAGTAGCAGTTTATACAGCAATACACTGATATATCTTGCCGCAAATCACATATTTAGTTAGTCATATCAACACATTTTTCATTCTGAACAATCTGAACTTTATAGTTACCGCTCCTCTAGACATTCCATGCACCCCATGCATTATGGGCTATATTACGTATTTTCCCGGGCCACCGACCGCCTTTGGGAAGAGGTGAATGCGGGTTCGGTGTCTGGTCGTAGTTTCGCAAGTCTGAAAGGGCAGTCCTCAGCCTCCTGCTAAAGGCCCTAGATTCAGAGAGTAGCTCAACTTGAACGGACATCACCATATCTTCTCACATGTTATGCCTGCCAGACTAGACAGCATGCAAGAATTGAGGCAGGATAAGAACTGCAGGTTTGGAGATTATCGAGTGTTTTAATATAGGTTTTGAGTACAATGATGATTCCCAACACACTATACCGTACGGCTCGAACTCACCTCACAACCGGATGTAAAACGTCGGAATCGGTGGCGCAAAGGAATGCGCTACACTCTGAGTCTAGGGACCTTCCCCCTGCCTAAAGCAACACCACCACCTCCGCCGCGCACCTCACTCCAATGCTGCCTTGCTGATGTCACCAGCGGGCTGAGCCACGTCGAGGTCCAGTGGACGTCTCGCAGCATTGAGGAATGATAGCATAGCTTTCTCTGCTGTAATTCAGCAGTTCAAGGGAAGATGGAAGAAGAGGAGGGTGGCAGGCCGTGCTTTGAACGAAAAAGCCCAGTGTCATTTAAGAGGAGGTTCTGGGAGCTAGCGTATTTGATAATGTGAATTGACTCTATCGACCATTTATGCTCCTCAGATTTGCGTTTTCCCACGTCAGCAAGGGGAGGATTGGTTGCGTCCAGGTTTCAGCGATTTGTGACGTTTTAAGTAGCAAGCGACTTCGAATACAAGTTAGTGTTAAGCAAAATTATTATCAGTGTTCCTTTGGTATTCTACATATCTCGTGACGTGCTAGAACACATAGGATCCTCAAGTCAAATTGACTACGAAGGTTTCAAGTTTGTTTGAAAATATTCATTTCTTTAAAGCTAAGTTACGCATTTTGGAATTCTTTATCAAGCATTTTCTTTCGATTATAAATTACGTAATGTCGTGGTATTGGAGTTGCTTCTTGTGTTGAAATATATTGGTTGTCAAATACGTTCAATTATAACCGTGTTGAATGAACCTTCACCCTGTCCAAATTAATTCAATCCTGATTCAACATTGCCTTCAGACCCGCGTGGTAGAGCTTTTGTCAACCATGGTGATAATAATTCTGTGAAAAGAAAACTGAAAATCGTTGTTTTGAAATCAAAGAAATACTACACTGGCAACAACGGTCTGAAGAATATGAATGATTGCTTTACGACGAAATACAGTGCCCACATTAATATTGCTTCGGTAGTTACATAATACAGTTTACTCCAGTTATAGTGAACTTCTGGAGACTAACATTTTTGGTTCACTATATGAGAAATTCACCATAACCGATAATGTCAAAATTACATGGAATTTCTCCACAATGATTGACTTTATTAATACACAGATACACCAAAATACATTAACAGCACGAACAATTTCAAATCTCCAGAGTTCGTGATTTCTCCATACTTGATTCTTGATTTGCCAATCAAGTCGACCTTCTCTCGCAAAGTAAACACCTTACGTTTCGACATTAGTGATGAAGACTACGTTCTCTCGCAAGTTTGCACCGCAAACGGATGCACCTCGTACGTTTACCTTCTTCCTCTCAGGTGCACCTCGTCTACGTGGAACACAACGCGCTTTGTCGCGCGGCATCTCAAGTAGCCTGAAGCTTCAAACTGAAGCAAGACGTCGCGCGGAATCTAAAGTAGCCTGAAGCTTCAAACTGAAGCAAGGAGTCGCGCGGAATCTAAAGTAGCCTGAAGCTTCAAACTGAAGCAAGGAGTCGCGCGGAATCTAAAGTAGCCTGAAGCTTCAAACTGAAGCAAGGAGTCGCGCGGAATCTAAAGTAGCCTGAAGCTTCAAACTGAAGCAAGGAGTCGCGCGGAATCTAAAGTAGCCTGAAGCTTCAAACTGAAGCAAGGAGTCGCGCGGAATCTAAAGTAGCCTGAAGCTTGAAACTGAAGCAAGGAGTCGCGCGGAATCTAAAGTAGCCTGAAGCTTCACACTGAAGCAAGGAGTCGCACGTCGCCGCCAGTTGTAGCCCACGCAGGACATGGCCTTTGTTTCCGCAGTGAAACTGGGTGGCACAAAATCATCAGTAAGGTCCCCAATCCGTGTCCGCTACCCAGAGGTGTATCTAGGTATTCAGGCGCCCATGGCAAGCATAGAATTTGCGCCCCTGTCAGGATATTTCAAATTAAGTTATTATTTGTTTTAGCGGTATACTCTAAATTGCGCCCCCTGTCAGAGGCGCCCATGGCACGTGCCATGCCTGCCATACCGTAGATACGCCTCTGCCGCTACCTCCACCTCAGAGACTTCTTCGACGATGACCTTTGGCTGTATATTGTTTACAAGCTGCCTAGGACTGGAATGTGAGGCAGAGAGGCGATTTTTTTCTCTCTCTTCAGGAATGTATAAATTTCCAAGGTGTATTTCTTACGTTCACTATACACGAGGTACAGAGTTCACTACAACCGAGTCTTATACTACACTACAACCGTACTTATTTGTGAAACGGAGCCAGTGACATAACTTCACTATAATCCTGAGTTAACCATAACTGGAGTCGACTGCATAAGGTTCATCGTGTGACGCTTTAGGCGCTAAACGCAGGAAAATGCGGACGGAATTATGAAACAGTGCGACGCAGTCACGACAAACACTCCACTTTCGCCATTACTGTGTATCTAAAGTTTTATCACCATTGGGCGCGACATCGTTCTTTGCCGACGGGAGTACGCTTACGATTTTGCAAGAACATAATATCTTACACGACTTACTATACCACGACGCAGCCACCTTCAGAGGCTTGAAAGCGGTTTGAATCACCTATACATACACTACTATGTATAGAAGAGTCATTTTAGCTAACAAATAACTAAAATTTTAAAAAAAGGTAAAAAATTAGCAATAAGTAATTCCTTTACCATTTTGGCCTCAGAGGCCAATATACTGCCTCAGAGGAATTATGCGCATTTTCGAGACTCGAAATGCGGTTATAGACTCAGAAAGATCATTAGCGTCATTTGTGAACAGCGAATGCACTGCAATTGTGACAGCTGGCTAACAGGCTAAGGTTCTGAGTACCTAAAAGTATTGAATCGGAGAATAAAATCGTCGGCAATATTTAGAAAGATCAGTAGAGCTTCGACTTACTACAAGGACAATCTTCTGGACAGGCAAACGAAATCTCTTTGACGGGATCAGCACGTGACCCGCAAAACATCAATGCCTAGCATGCCTACCAATTAAGGGCAAATGTCATATGTGAAACTTCATTGTATGACATTTCACATGTTCATTGGCAAAAAGGGATCATTTTCAACCCCTCTACATGCCCTACAAGTTCGTGATATTTATTCTGAGTTACCTATAGAGGTAGTGATGGCTCAACTAAAATTTCCCACAAAATATTCCCTGAATCGTTGCAGATATTGAAATGCAGTTTTCACTAAAGCAAATTATTGTATGCGAGTGGCATTTTAGCTGTTTACTATTATCTTTTAAACTTTTTATTGCAGAGATATCGACATAATTTATATTTCTTTAGCCCATGATAACATGCATGAAGTGACAAGTTCACAAATGTTCATATTGCCCTATATTTCATAAAGTTTGACAAGTGGAGAAACATAGAGAGCTTTTACAACGCTCGCCGACTAATATTCTGCTACTACTACGAGGAAACAGGTGATACACGCTACGAGCCCATTCTATTCTATATTAGTATACGAAGAACGAGAGTGTGGGGGAGGGGGCTGGATGAGGATGTGTCGTCTCCTATATTATTTCAGTAGTATGCCATTACTTTGCGGCTCTCACACGCAACCAATCTTTATAAATGAGGTCTCTAAAGAAAGACAATTTCACGGAGACGTAACAAATTGCATTTTGACTTTGATAATATGAAGGATTTGTTTAAAAAACGCATCTAAATATTCATATAAAATGCAAACCGCAACGAACGTCAGGATTTTTGAATCTATATCGTTAAATAACTCCTAAGTGATGCCATCTAGGGCTTTAAAAACATTTTGAGGCCAAAGGCCTCAAAGAAAAGTTCCTCACACTGGAATCTGCCGGATGAGATCTTCTTTACCATTCTATAACATTTTTGCCGGTTCGACGCTTCTCGATTCTACTCTACCTGTTTCAAGCCTGTAGAATCTGCAACTGTATGTGAAATTACTAATTAATTGATATTTTATGCGATTGAATTACACGGGTGTACCTCTTTTCTCGATAATAAAGTAAAATAAGAATAGTTTGTATTGACAAGGGTGTATTATATTGTTACCAATTACAAGGTGACACATAAAACAAAAGACGCAGAGTCTTGAAGAAAAATATATATTACAGGCTTAATATGGAAAAATAAGGAAGAGGGTGGGGTATAGCATGCAAGAGTTCTAGCATGGGTACGCTAGTATAAAATTATTTCCATTGTACACTATTCATAGAATTCATTATTTTGTCCACCAGATAATTGTTATCAACAAACGGCCGGGCAACGACCGATTACTTCAGTTATTTGATGATACTCTCTTTTTGAAATTTAATTCAACCATTATATGCAATCTGCACAATTAAAAGAATAAGAATTAAAATGATAGATATGTTAACACGACAACTCCTTTTGCTCACGATGAAGCTTTTAGAAATCTAATACATTTGTTGTAACAGGAGGAAACGAAAGAGTAAGTTAGGTATCAAGTGCGCGAATCACCTCGCGCTCATGTTACTATATTGCGCATCCTACTATTTTTAACACGCGTGCGCGACACGTTTCATGTGCCTGGTTTCCTTGAACAAAGCCGCTACTTTTTCATTCTAATAGTGTGAAACATACGAAGCTTGTGCGAAATATCTTTCACACACCGCATGTTAAAATAGTATATTACAATAAACTCGGTGGTTACCACAAAAGGAGATAGGTATCTAGTGGTACTAAAAGAGCAAGTACTAGCTCGCCTGCACTTTCATGCAAAATTACGCAAAAAGTACTTCAATTTTCGAAAAATTGTACATGACCTTATTTCAAAATCTATCTTTACGGAACAGATTTCATTAAGGGAAAAAAATATGTCTTAATAATTGTAGTTGTAGGAAGACACCGAAAAAATGTTGAATTTTTGTAATTTTGAAAAAATCAGTTTTCAAGAAAAATGAGACCTGCCCTATTCTCTTAAACGTCCATCACACTTCCCAACAAAATTTAATCAAAAACGATGGAACCATTTTTTTAATGTCCCAGAGGCTTCATGTAAAATACTCCCTCAAAATTAAAATATCGGTTTCAAATTCAAGGGGCCGCGTCATCAGCCAGATTCATTGGAGAGTATCTATTTTGAAGAAAATTGGTTGAATTGTTTAGCCGCATGCGTTGTTCACAGACGGACGAACGTACAGGCGTTTTGTAGTCATTCGATTTTTACTTTTCCGTATACATACATATGTACGGAGTAATATACGTAGAAGTGAGAAAGTTATGTAATGCTGCGGAAAATCGATTTCGAAATTTCAACGGAAATATATGTTTTGCGGTCCCCTGATACCGAAAAAGTGTTTGTTTTTTTTTTTGTTTTGTTTTTCTCCAAAACGTCCGTCCCCGCCTGTGAATACGACTTCCGCCTAAAACATACGCAGGATTTTTTCCAAAATGGATATTCCCCAATCGATCTGATTTGACTCGAGGCGCTGCGATTTTGAAAAACTTTCTTCAAAATTTGGGGGATACATTATTTGAAACATTTTCAAAATTTTCTCAACAACATCTCCAAATTTTTTCTTTAAATTTCTTGTAAGAATGGAGTACAATACACTTATAAAGGTGACATTGGTCTGATTTTCACGGTTAACTCTGAATGTTCGAAAATTGCAAAAGTTTGAATTTTTTCGGCGTCTTCCTACAACTACAAAATTAAAGATATAGGCGGCGATAGATGGCAGCTGGCAAGAATATGTGGCAAGTCCGAATAGCTAGCCGAGACAAAAGGAATTAGAAAACTAATACGGGAAAGTCTGTGCCATTCTGTAGCACTACTTCGGCACCCACAAAACATGGACTCTGGCTAAACCACGTATTAGAGGATTTTTTCCCCTACATTTAGCATCTGTATTTATTAACTTTTTCGTTACCAGGGCACTGTTATAAGAGTTTTTCTGCCCCGAATTCGCCGTTTTTTCGCGCAGCATTAACTTATCTCTTCTGCGTAAGCGATAGCGAGTAAGTAAAAAGAAGTTATCTTCCAAATTTAAAATAATTATTGTGGCGCCACCAAAGAGGGCCTTAGCGGCACGCCGGCCTGTGAATGTGACTCCGTCAGGGGAAATCTTGTCATCAAGTCGTTGGCAGGTGTACATAGATAGTACCGCAGCCGGGAGACAAGTGTGAATTCACATGTTGACATGCGTGTTCACCTAGCTCGGGGCTGCGGTGGATTTGGGGTTAAAGAACTGCACGGATGGAAACGAAGGCGGGCAGGAGGGTGGAGGCAGTGACCTGCAAATTGCTTGGTCGGGCCCTTGGGAGCAAAGACGTCGGAAATTTTGTAACTAAACCCTTTGCATATACACCGGGTTACTTGTGATCTATTCCTACTATGTTACATGCCTAGGTATTTAAAATGCTTAAGGGAAAAAAATAAAAAATTATTTCATTTGAATTATCAAAAAGCTTTTCCTTATGAAAATGAAACAAGTAAAATAACCATTATCAAAATAGGGGCAATATGTAAATAGAGTGTAAGACAAACAAGACTTACCGCATCATTTCAATAGTTGCAATAATACTTCTGTGATTAATCATAACTCCTTTTGGAAGTCCAGTAGTTCCACTAGAGCATAATATTGCAGATATTTCTTTTCTGGGATCGACTTGTACAAAGTTGAATACATAAGATTTTGGTTTATCAATACAGTCAGAAAATTTAATATAATCGTGGTTTCTATCACCAAATACTATAACTTTCTTCACAAAGTTAACTGATGCCAAAACATGAGGAACTTTTGGAAGTATCAAAGGATGGCAGAATAACAAACTTGGTTTTGATATAGACATTGCATGCTGCAATTCTCCTGAAATACAATATTTCTCGCATTAGAAAACCTTTTACATGCACATTTTAATAAAAGGTGTTGTCATTACCTACATTTTTATTTATTACATTAGCAGTTTTTGAAAGTTTAGCCATCATGATGAGACCTGCTTTGTGAAAGCCATAACTTTGACTATATTGTAGTTCAGATTAGGTAGTCAAATTTTTAGAATGCAGATCTGATTGTGATGGTCACTGAAAACTGCTACTACACTAATATAAATTAAAATGTTGGCTGAAGAGAATTCTTATTATTCAAATATTTGGTACACCAACAATATTTCACCAACAAAACCAATATTTTACATGCAAACTGATAGTAATTTGACAATTATTACAATTAATCTGAAATTTTTTTTGCCACTTTTGTTTCACATGCCTCTGAGACCTCCACGGTGCTGAGACCCAGACGTAATTTCCCCAATCACACATGGCAGGCACTCGTGGATATTCAAGGGGGATAAAAGCTTCTAGTCCTATTTCCACAATATCATCTGCAAGCCTATGAGATGAATTATGGGATAAGGAAG
Organism: Acheta domesticus; assembly: GCA_031308135.1. Classification (NCBI taxonomy): domain Eukaryota; kingdom Metazoa; phylum Arthropoda; class Insecta; order Orthoptera; family Gryllidae; genus Acheta; species Acheta domesticus. Next base: position 62,269,292 of record JAHLJT010008446.1, on the reverse strand, counting down.
GATGATTCTGAAAGATGAATGGACAAGCACAAACCCCTTACTCAAAATAGGTCTTGAACCCATAATCCTTCAAACTCAAAATGATTAGGACAATCCTACTTCAGTAACACTGGCTACCCAGGTAGGTATTAAAAACTTTATATTGCACACCCTCTAAAAACTGTCACAGTACAGACAAGACAGTTTTGGAAAAAACTCATTTGAAAATTTTCTTGTAACTACTGATGCTATATTAACAGGAACTGTCACACACTCCATCTAGAGACATTTTCCATATTGCAGTGATGGCGTTTTTAAAATTATAAAGCATTAAAAACTGAAGCTGATGGTGTACTCATCTAAAAATCTTACTTATTTTTATTAAGACAGTTTTTTAGAGGATGTGCAGTGGATATGTTTATACATTATGTATATTTGTTTACACATTACACAGAAGAATAACCAACATTTTTCAAAAACAAATATGTCGAATTGGACCAGTATATTGAACACTTCTATTATGAGACAGTACTCCAACAAAGGTTGTAATCTTCTCAAACCCCTATACAGTGTCCAATATTTGACAATTGAATTTTACCTTCTCATATAACCTTATAATTTGCAAATTAACCAGTTAACGTTCACATTGTACAAAACGGTCTGAACAGTCTGAATAAGTACAGCTTTGAACCATACTTTGGACTTATGCTGGACGAAGTTGACTTTAGCCAACATGAGGTGGCTGGGGTAGGTGAAGTACTACCATCAGTTAAACCTGAGATTCTACAAAATTCCCCAACCATCTGCCAAAAATCAACAGTCTTTTCCTGGCCATCACATAGATTTTTGAACCAGCCTTAGTTGTAATTTATAATACAATATTATTCATTTCTCCTGATCTTTGTTCTTGAAATTTAGTCTTTTAGTTTCCTGGCCACTACTTTACATACTAGAACATTCTCTTGGTGGCAGAAAATCACTTTCTATAAGATAAATAGTTTCAGAAGTATCAAATTCTAATACATATATACTCCACAAAAAACTAGAAATAGGGTCGGGTTTCCAAAATGTTATAAAAATGTCATCCTTCTCTGTGCAATTGCTTTCTCTAAAAATAAATTGTAGAACAAATTTTCAATTTTGTTACCACTCAATTATTTATGCCTCAGTATCTCATATTATTAAAGATAATTCTATCATTTTTGCATGCATTCCAAGCCAATTTCTCCTTTCACTTTTTCCTTCTTAATTTTACAAAAAGCTCTCTTACACGGAAAACTTTGTGACTGTTCTGCTTATCGAGTCTCTGCCCCCAAAACATCAGTAGTCAGTAACACACTCCACTGTATTTTTGAAAAGATTTTTTTGAAATTAGCACCAAGCTACATTTTTACATTGTTTGAAGAGTTGGAAATTTGCTTTTTTAACAATATTTTAAATATTGGCAATATATGTAATTAAATATAAATAAATCTTTACTTGCATCTTGCTATCAATAATGATAAAATACCTGAAGTATTTAATAATTATTTCATATTGTTTGTATAAATTATGATATTATTGATATTTTTCTCTTTGACCTTCTTCTATGCAAAATGAACTAGGTACACTTAGAAGCTCATGCTCTAGTTTTATTTCCATTATATTTGGATATAGCCTTAAAAATATGCAGTAGTTCAACATTAACAAATATCCAATAAAATAAACATACTTGGTGTATATGTTGGATTCAAAGGAGCAAGTGTAGCTCCTAAATATAAAGAGGCTAGAACAGGGAGACAAAATTCAGTGCAATTAGGGCTCATTATAGACACTACATCGCCTTTCTTCACTCCCCATCCTTTCATGGTTTCAGCAAGAGCAATACTGTCTTTTATGATATCATCATATGTTCTTTGTTTCCCACTCACAGCATCAACCTGTGATAACATACATACATATGACAATTTATTATATTCCAACAAGATTGAAAAATTTGGTAATTTATGTCATCAATATGAATTCGTAACAATCACTACTCAGACAAAAAAAAAAGCACATGTACGAAATGATACTAATTAGATTACCCTTAATGGTTGCTTTTGTACAATATATACAATTGTGAAATAATGGTATTTATATTTTAAGCTAAGAACAATATCCATCTGTATCAATAATTTTTCACTTTTCTATTAGTTATTCTTTTCTTGGTTTTGTCTTTCTTAATAGTTGGCCAACGGATGTACACAAGAAAAGTGACACATCTAAAAAAAATTTTGCAGGATTTTCAACCATTTTAACCTGAGAGAAGCCATTTATTTCAGGGCAAAAATTTAATTATATTTAATGGCTATCTTGTGAACTATCTTTATGAAATTTTTACTAGTAAAACTATTTTCTAAACATATTTCTTCATTTACTAAAAAATTACCATTTTTGAAATGTGTCACCTTTCGGGTGCACTGATAATGTAAACATGATGGTACACATTTACAAGATTAACATGTACACAAATTCATATTGTGAAATTTATATAGCATTTAGAAATGTGAAATGCAGATTCAGTTTTTAATTAACTCTAAAGATCAGAGATGTGAATGAATCCATTATGTACAATTAGATGAATGTAGTGAACAACAAAACAAACCTGAGCAACTTTTGTTCCATGTGTACTTATATTGCGCCACATATACTCCCCTAACGAACAATTTGGTATCTCCACTTTATGTGATGGTCCTCGCAATATATGTTTTGCCATGTTGTTATGTCAAACAACTGCACCACTGTCAACAAAAAAAACATAATAAACTCTTTCATTTTACTCTGATATTAACTCATACAAAAATATAAGTTATTTACATTATTAAGGTATTTTCACTCTAAATATAAATAATAAGACCTATTTGATCTAGATGTATTAATGGTAAAAATGCATATAAATAATTTACGACAAATTCATATTATTATTATTATTATTATTATTATTATTACTATTATATGGTCAAGATATGTTATGAACATTGCCACTTTATTCAATACACTCATATTATATTCGTTATGTAAGAGGTAAACATAATAGCAATACCCAAGCATCTGAAGGTTTGTTCAGAAGAGTGACGATGCACAATCATATTTGCCAAAGTTTAAGATATTATCCTCATTCATCATCTCCTATTCAATACTTCTTTTTGATACGAAATTAGAGAAAATACAATTTTATACATAAATTTATTAATAAAATAAATTTTATTTTACGAGCGTCAATAACTACCTACAGTTTAAGTAATTATAAAACAATTACGTTATTATATTACTGTAAAAGACAATTCAATATGTCACTGAAAGCATAATTGACAGGAGCATTTCCATCATGTACTGTTCACGAAGATTCATGAAGTTTAAACTGACCGCGCGAAATGACGTAACGCAAAGACAGGAAGCACGCGGTCGTAAGAAAGTGACCGTGATCGCCCGCGATCTAATCGAAGCCGCGGCAACTTGACATCGTCATACCAGAGCAGATCACTCTGTGGCATTTTAAGGGTTGTGAACTCTACCAATTTGTTAAGATATCAATGTCCATAACATTACTATAGTAAACAAAAATATTCAAAATCTTGTATTTTTATGTAACATTTACCTGCGTGTTCTTTGAGCGAGACCTCTCTCCTCAACGGCCAGGTACTTAGTGCCCCACTGCAATTCCTCCTCGAAAGATAACGAAGATCACATAAACTACGATGACGAGGCGTGATCTCTGTCCATGGCCTTGAATCCTCGGACTGTGCGTTCAACGTGCCCTTGTTGCCAGCTGTCGTAGTGGCCTCTGGCCTCGAGAATTGAATTCACGCTGCGAGTTAAATATGACGCCTTCACCAACGTAATGTCCGTAAGACGACTTATGAACAGCTAGGAGAACTGAACTGGACAATTTAGAAATAGATACTTTATAGCTGATAGATGTGACACAATGGAATGAAAACGATTAAGCAAATTATCGTTTGCACAAATTAAAATTTGCTAACGCCTACAATTTAAATGCGAAATAAAGTAAACTTATCAAAATAAATTTCGATACACGAAAAATGCTGTAATGCAATCCTTTTAACAAAAATAATTCAGAGTAATAATTTTACCTATTTCATTTCGCTCGTTTTGCGTCAAAACACGAGCGGTTTCGTTCTCAGCGTACGTTTGTACAGGTAGAGAAGAAAATCAGATGCTTGCTTCGCCTTTCACCGAGAATTATTTACAATGGAATTGGCCTAAACTCTATATTACCTCTGCTTCCTTCGCTCACCAATGGTGACTTTCTGTGAAAGGCGAAATCATTCAAACGAAAACTTCAATTTAATACATTTCCTTGTCACGGAGTAGGCCGTATGTTGTTTACCCATGCTCTTGGGGACAATATGCTACATCTCACTCATCAAGCAGTTTCTCTCACGCTGTCTATCGTTTCAATATCAATGGCCTCTTAAGAAACTATTGGGAAGTATTGTACGGCAATTTTGAAGTGGGAAAAGAAGGTCTACTTCACAATACTACCTCATTTCTACATTTTTGATGTAATAAATAGTGATTAGCCAACTTTTTAAAGTTCTTACACTATCATTGTTACCTCTATGATGCTTTTAATGAATACTTTAGAATGTCGCTTTTACCTGTATGAAATTTTCTGCAAATAAATTAGAAATAACAGATAAATCATTAATCAAAACCACTGAATGAATTATTGTTCTTAATTCCAAATGATAATTTATAGCAAGAACAAGGCAATTATTCTGTTCTGTACATCAATATATATGCATGTATAGTTGCGTATAACAAACTTGCTGTAATTGCCTTCATCTTATCCAATCGCCTTTATAGACTATATACTTACGTGTCAGGAGTCTGTGAAAAGACACTTTATTACAGCCTTGTAATGAAGTAGTTATCAATTGTCATGACACACAACAGCAAAACTGCTGCTGGCAAACTGAACAATATGATGTACACAAAATATCATTTTAATGATGTTTTTGCAGGAATATACATAGAAACGCAACTTAACAATTTATTAATGAAAATAACACACTTATAAGACTCATGAAATGAAGTGTAATACACACCTGCACCTTGGTACTTATTTTCACTGCAAAAAAAGCTAATATAACTTCCTCACATACGTTTGTAATATTTCTTTGTCCTTCACTCCTTGAAAATTTCATATTCTTTACAATATATATATATTGTGATATATATCTTTATCTTTAGATTTACTGGGTAGTAAATCTTCCACAGCTTTACTTTGAATACTTTCATGAATATCTTCCATTTTCTTGCAAGATAGTGATTGTCAACTCAAATGTACCACCGAAATCAATTTACTACTATTTATCACTATGCCTATTTGTAAAAGAATATGCTCAAAATATTGCAGAAGTGATCGGATAAGAAAAAAATTATTGTATAATACATGTGGTTGAAAGACCATTATATGCTCATTAGTAATTATATTCATGCTAATGTGCTTGTAATTAACTAACTTGCACGTAATATTCTATTTCAGCCACTTATATAATAAAATACTAGTTTTTTTCAATTGCAATTTTTTTCCTTTTACTCCACGAGCTTACTAAATTCTTGAATATTAAGGTTATCTTTATATTTAAATCGAGGTCAGCCAGGTAACGGGACCACATACCATGGATCCACATACCATGGATCACTTAAGAAAATAAATAATTCCAACACAATATATAATTTAATCTCTCAAATGAGGTTCTGATCACATATTTCAAATCAATTACAGCAATCTGGGTATCTCCATACAATAGATTTTGTAACCTTTTCTATGACTAGTGAGCTGAGTGCAACAACTGTCCAAGGCTCCAAAACTCATATTTCTTGCAACATTAATTTTTATAAACTATAAAATTAAATGCAATTCAGAACAACAATTCATGCTATTTTAAACATACAAAATGACAAGGTTACTTAAAAACCTAGTTTCAAGGAACTATTTTCCAGTCATTAAAATGATATTGCACTTTGGCAACACAACAGCAACAAAACCAATAATTTTAGAACATTCTGTAGAACTATTACAAACAAAACCAAGAAGTTATTTGGATAGTCTTTACTTCAGAAATCAGAGGGAAAGAATCAAGAAAAATTAATGTTTAGAGAACATTAAAAATCTTAGGAACCACTTAAGTCGATTTCTGATGTTACTCTCACAAGTAGTCGTGGTATAAGCTCTGTAACGCAATATTTAATTTGTACAATTCATACATACATCATTGTAATAACAATTTTATTTTATTGTATATATAATATTTGGTCTCATTTTATCAATGTAACAGTTGGATTTGCACAGGATAGTCAATAACAAGAGAATTCATTAGCTACTGTGTTCACTATTTACAACAGGCAAATTGCACAGTAAAATAATTACATTGTCCCATATTCTCTCTCATCAAATGACATACCTGCTGTCATCTACATAAAATAAGCATCACCTGTTTATTCCCACAGGTACCATGACAAATCATTTTGCATATAAATTTATAATATACCAATGTTCTGGAGACTCTTAGTTTATGCTCTGAGAAGCAAATTAAACTTGTACATTTCTCACATTTATTTACAGTTTTTCCACAAACACACTATTTTTTCACTAGCACCACATGCACAGGAAGGTAACTTTAATTCTCTTCAAATAAGTTTTCCCCCAAATTCTATATTTTTTCTCAACTCACTAATTATGTACTACACTAATGGATTGACACACAAAATTCAAAACCATGGTAACTCTTCCAATTAAAACATTCATTTTTAATTAAAACTAGCTGTGATCATTTGTTCCAGATACTGTACATAGAAGCATTAGTCAGAAATCTGATTTAATCAGAAAATCCATTAATAATTACCGTATTTACCTGAATATAAGATGACCCCTTAATCTCGTGGAGGTCTCCCAAGAAATTTATTCATTTTGAATTACTTCTTCCTATTTACTCAAAATATAATCACAAATTGTCTTTTTGATAAATCTTTTTGCCTGAGCAGTCACTATTTTCTTGTTGCCTGAATCGATTTTAAATTATCGATTTAAAATCGATAATCAATTTTACCACTACCATATTCATCTTCACATGCGTCGTTATATCTTTCTGGTACTTCTATACTAGGACATCATCTGACTTTTTACCCTCTCCCTCTTAAAGAAAGTTTTGCACATTGAATCTGCATTGTTTTCAATCTGACTTCTCCTTTGTCACCAGATTTTCTTCTGGCATTCTTATTCATCGTCTGCTTCAACAACCATTAAATTGACATTTATATCATTTATTGTTCATGTTATCAAGTTACGTTCTGCAAACTCTTTCATCTCAGAACATCCGTTCTGCATTTAGCATGGGGGAGAGTGAGAAAGTTTCCAACATTTTTGCTAAGAAAAATTATTTTTAATCATTGCGCGTTAATAGTTGGAACATGGAATGCCATCAAGGCAAAGTTTTTCATTTCTATCTTGTACAAAATTATATTGTACAAAATGGTTTCAAAGAATTAGCCCCGTTATCAAATTTCACAATTAGTATGAAAATGACAACTCGAGTACAATTTTCAGTGCTAAAAACAACATGGAAACGGGGCAACTTTACCATGTTAAAAACAAGTGAAAAGTACGAAAAACAAGGAAAAATATTTTTTAAACTACACAATCACCTTGCACATTAGCATCATAGAGCAAGGAAAAAACATTGTTTTAAAATCTGAAAAATTGCTTTTTTAAATTTAAATCTAATTTTAAAAAATTAATTGGATTTTTTATTTTAATAGAATTTTTTTATTAAAGTATTTTTTCCATTTAAAATTTATTAAATGAATTATGCAGACACTTACTACTTATTTATGAAGTTGCCTGGTTGAAAAAACTGTCCGTTTACAGGAATAAAAAATGAATTTTCCCACCAATTAAGCTTAATCTACAAGGAAAAACCCTACATTTTTTGAATAAAAAATTTAGGAAAATCTTTCACATTCAGATAAATACGGTAATAATCTGTAGTAAGAGAAATAAGCGAGAAGCTGGAATTCAGGTATACGAAAATGCAATTACTACTTTTATATAACTAATACTGATTCTTCTTCTGTAACAAGGTCAGACACGTTAACATAGAAATTAATAATATGCCTGCTACCTAAACAATGTGCTTTGCATTTTTCTGCAGTCTGAATGATTTTCTAGTTCAAGGTCTATATTTTATATATTGTCACACCGGAATTGTTATATGTATGTATATAGTGATGCTCAAAATACGGTACAATTACAAATATTTTAAGTTTCATTAAAACTTCCTTCGGCTTTTATCCCTTATTGTAACAAAATGAGACAATTGGCTTACTTCCACGAGAACATAGCTAACTACATCATCACCGCGCAACGCCAGCGTGAGCGGTTTGGCCTTGTATTTACAACCTCAAATATAAGAAGTGCAGTGATGCTTCGGTAGGTGTATCCAGTAACAAAGCGAGGCTCCAGCCATAGCAATTAACGTGAAACGTTCTTGAGCATTTCATACCAAGGTTCTTTTTTGCTGGATACAGAACTTGTTGGCCTGTGATTTATGTAAAACATCCTCAAGGCGGTGCATTGAATAATTTTCAATTCTCATTCTAACTACATAAACAGAATGGCCATTTTCCCACCACTTGTTCTTCGCTTTCGTTCGCCAAACTCATGACATCAGAGCCGACTTGTTACAGTAAGGGATAAGACCAAACTTCTTTCAATATTTCCCAGCAGGAAGAATTTTTTCTTGCAAGTTAACAGATTTCAAATTCATTGTTTATTGTGACCCTACTTTTAACACACTTTTCAGATGAGTAGGCAACTATACAATGGTCATTTGAGGAAAAATCTTTTTTAACAGGCTACCAGCGAATGTGCTTCTTATATTCTTCATTCACACTCACTCTCTTAATACTTTCATAACCTAAAATTATGGCAAAGCTAAAACATGCTGACTGCACTAAACGAGCTGAAAGACCTTTTGTAAATATTCTCATGCGCTCTTCTGCCCACAGAATATTGAATGTCTGGTGAATGGAGTCCAGCCTCTGTACCTGAAAATGTGTAGAAATATGTGATTATATAAGTATTTGGCACAAAATATCTTTTGCATGAAGCTAACAAATCTGCATTTAAAGAAGGTACCCAGGACAAAACTGAAAATGCAAATAGAGGATAAGGAAAGAGAGTAAAATTTAAGCAATAAAGTTTTTAAAATTCTTTCTCATAACACTTAAGATTTGATAGAATGCTGATCCCCAAAAAGGACAAAATTCTAAATCCTTATTTCAATCATGCAATATAAATAGAAATGTACAAAATTAAATATAATAGATATAGATTACTGAAAAATGGCACACATTAAATTGTTCCTCTTCTTAATAAAAATTTTTATTGTTCCAATTACATGTGATACACAAACAAAAGCCAAATAATGCTCTACTATGAATTTCCAGTGAGTAGTTACATGGAGAGAAAAATTTTTTCCATTGCCTTTGTTTAAGAAAAAATAATACTGAACCCATTTCTGTCCCCTCAGAGATATCAGCAAACAATTATGTTAAAAAAAATTCAGTGAATTTAATTGTATCTTGCATTTACTTTTTCTAACAAAGAGCCATCACCTCTTAAATCAAGATATTCAACTCTACCAAGGTATCTAATGATTCACATTCCGTAGGGAAACACAATGCGATATCACTATTTACATAAAACAAGCTGCACATGTCAAAACAAATGAGTGAATTATCATTGCAATATGTTGCCTGCTCTTCAGCCCACCTCGAATTCAATAATAGCTTGATCCTCTCCTTTATCAGACCATCATATTTATGCTCAAAATATTAGATTGTATTATTTGCCTGATTTGCTAAAAAATTATTTTACTTCTCTTGTTGGAATTAAAGTAACACTACTCGGGAGAATTTTATTTTACTTGTAATTTTGCTCTCAATGCTCAACAGTGACTCCAATGTGACCAAGATCAATAAGATTTTGATATACAATTGAAATATATAAGTAAAATCTCTTCCACAAAGCCTCTCACTTTCCTATCATTTCTCTCCTTCAAAGTTTAAAATTCTTCCTAAAAGTGTTTTTAATTTTCCATGCAACTATTTTAAAACAGGAAATTATTCTTGTGAAATACACTTGAAGGAACAGATCTTCCTCAGAAAGTAAGTAAACCATCACATACAAACATTTAAAATCCCCAAACAATACCAACCAAACTACCTATCTTACTCTCTGAAGCATAACAAAAGCCACAACTAGCCATTAGCTAGTGTGCTATTTGCTCTCAGGAACTCTCTCCCTTGTAAATAAAGCCCTACTTAAATCTCTTTTATTACAAATAATTATGAGAAACAAGAAATTATAAAGTATCATTTTTTCCAAATTTCTTTTAGATATTTAGTAAATTCCTCTCTCATCCTACTGAACATTTGAAGTTTAAGAAAGCTGCAAATGTATTATCACATTCTTCAAAGCTGGTTGTCCAACTTATTCTTAAATAATTTATTCTTATTTAAGTTAATACACGATTCATACATAATTCAGCAAGAACCCTTTGTGATCTCTTGAAATACCTATCATCTATCCTTTGGAAGAAATAAAAAGGTGATAGTAATTAAAATTTGGAAAAGATGACACACACGTAATGTAGAAAACAATGATAGAGACTGCTTTTCTTCAAACACCCAAGTACAATACTCTGATGCATTAAAATTTTCCACACTGCCTCATTAAATGATTCACAAATAATATATGAAGTACATCATTTCAATATCAACATACATCAACAGCTCAGGTAATTTACACAAACTACAACCTATGTCTTACAGTAAAGTCTGTCTAAACTGGAACCTGTACAAGGCTGTACCTGTACAGATAAAGGCAAACTGTACCTGCCTTAACTGGAAATTTCTCCGGCCTATGAAGTTAAATAGCATTTTACAGAGCATAAAATGGATCCTCTCCAACAAGGACATGAAATGGTTTTTCATATCATGCAGGAGAAAAAAAATCTTTATAAGACGGAATTCCTGTGAATTTAATGCAATTGGCAGAGACGCAAGATGTTCTTAATGAAATGAATGCATCTGCAAACTTGTTTTAAATTTTCTATCCATGTGACACATGATTTAGTGGTGGCAGCCAGACAATGAAGGAGAGGTGCTTCAGCTATCAGTGTAGAATTTGACCTAGGGGTTGCTTGTCTCTGAAGGCCTTAGAGGAATTCCCTCTCTCCCAACTCTCTGAGCATGGGAAGGTGTACAGCCATGGCTTCTTTTCATGCATCTCCCTGCCGTTGAGTTGAAAATCATAACCCCTCAACCAAATAAGCATTGCTCAAGGTCAAGCAAGTGTTTCAGAAACTCATAGTACTGGGTTGTGATGCATTGTGCACTGAAAGAGTCAGCAAGCAGTCTGAATACAGCCAGTAAGGTGTGTATTTTTTCAACTCAAAAGCTGTCAATGAAGAGTGTTTAATATTCATTTATTGGTGATTTCTTCCACAAATATGTTATATGTTAATGTATTTTGATAATTATAATTAAGTCATGTAATTTACTACTTTCAGAGCAGAAACGTCAATATCACAAGTGTCATAAAATGGACAACCTTGCATAAAACGGAAACCTTCCTAAACCTGAGGTTTTTTGTGTCCCAATTCATTCTAGCATCGACAGATTTTACTGTACAATTAAAAATTGTGCATTTTCATGATTATATAAAAATGCCAGGTAGAATAAGGTATTTCTTTCATATGGCAACATTTCCTACATTGAAGCCATTTTCAAGGAAGAGGAACACGATTAAGGTGGACAAATATTCCAAGTCAGAACAAACGTTCAACCTGTCTGGAATTGTTATAATGAATGTTGATAGACATACTTTCATGTTTACAACCATGTTGTTGAAGTATAGAATTTGAATACAAATATCTCCCCAAATAGACTGAATTATTTTAGCCAACATAACTGTTTATATTAAAATTTTGTTAAAATTAAAAATTAAAAGGTTAATTAAAAGTTAAATTAATTTTATTAAGTAACCCAAACAAAAATTACCTGTAAACGTGCACGAATAATATCCAATGGATTCGTAAGTAAAGTTGTGGTGAATCCACCCAAAGTACCAGCAATACACTGGATCAGCAGATGAGATACCCATACTGGTAAAATATTGTGAAGATGATCTGAAATTGAAACAAAAATAATTACCTAACATTCTTCTTTCATACACGATTGAAAAATTTTAGAACAGACATTTATTTAGTCACTTTTAATGAAAATTTAATATTGTTATTAGTACATCAAAATATACACAGATAGCAAGTAACAATTCAACCAGTAGTATGATTGCATGAAAAATTTGTTAAGTCACAAGGACTGTTCTGAAGCATTAAAATTATTTGTTTAATTCTTTCTTCAAGAAATGTCCAGATCAACAATTACTTATTAATCTAACACATTATGCCTGTGTTTAGAGACTTAGTACAATGAAAGAAATAGTACTTTAAATCTCCAATGATAGGAACAAAAGTTCTAACTTGGTTCTTCACTTTTTAATATAAAGAATTACTAAGAAAAAGGCCGACAATTTATCAGAAGTTTCTACATAAAAAACACTGAGTCAGCCCAATAATCGAATGATTTTTCTATTGGGGTATTTACTGCTTGGATGTGGTAATATTTTTAGAAAGTGGAGATAAAGGCTGTAAGAAACATGAAGAATGGATGAGCATCTTAACCTAATGGATTTCCCTTAAAACTGGTTAACTGAAAAAAAACTTGAGTTACAATGTAAACTGGTTGCTTATATAATTAGTTGCTTCATGAAGATCCTACCAACAGTTTGAAAAATTCTCATTACAAATATTTCTAATAGAGGTGAAAGAAAACTGCTCCAATAAAAAGAGGCTTTGTAATTCAATTTTGAAGGTACATACATGGAAAACTAAATAAAGAATTTAAAATTAAATTGATGAGGAACAGACTATTTTAATAAATAAAAATAACGAAAGTTGCAAAGAGCTACGGAAAACTTCATACTTGCATCAGGTTTGTGAATCTAAAGGTAAATTCTTTGATTTTCTGAAGAATCAAGGATGTTTGAGAGTATATTATAAATTACACGGGGTGTGTGTGCTACCAGAATAAATCAAAAAAGCAATGAAGTGTCTGAGAGAATGGATATTGTAACTCAGAATGTAAGTCAACACAGAATGAAAATGGGGAAAACTATGCTCAAAATGGATGTGCAATTGATAGATTAGAGGAAATGGTCAAGTAACTTGCCTTGAAAGAGAAGAAGTAGAGGACAAAGGTGATAAAAAGAACAAGTAGCTGAACGATAGCTACGAAAATTCTCATATAAATAAGGACTGTTGGAATAGAGATGTTGAAGCTAAGATGTGAAAAATAAGATTTTAATACATTGCAATAAATAAAACAGTGTTCCTACTATTCATAACGATTAGAGGGCAGATTTAAATGACCTAAAACATCCCCAAAAATGTTCAATGCAAAGCTCTTAAAGTGATTTAAATATGCCCAAAAACCAAAGAAAAAATTATGTAAAAAACTGATGAAAACCAGTTCAGAGGAACAATTCAAGCTGTTAGATATGTTACTAATGTAATCAAGGCTTCTTGCTTTCGTTCAAGTGAACGCAGCTTGCAACAATTTGGTTTGGAATGTTCTTTACACGGAAATCTTTGTCTTTAGTTATACCTAAATCAGTTGAACCAACAACGGCGCTTAGAGGCATCACAGGAACCTTAGATTACATACAACAGCTGACATTACAGTTTCTGAGCAAAGAAATCAAATAGGCTACTCAGGAATTCTGTGGAGAACATTTGTTTGCATCTCAAATATTAATTGAAGCAAGCACCGTTAAAATATTAAAATCAATCAAATCCGCTAAATATGCTTTAAAAATGACTGAAAAATGTAAAAAATGACTTGTTAGTCAAAATTGATGAAAAATGTCATAAAAATGGTAATTTCCTTTTGTCATAAAATTAATATTCCCACTAAAAGACTTGTTCTAAAGTAAAAAGAAAAACAATGTCATTTCATTAAAATCTGCCCCCTAATAATGACCATATCTATAAATCTCAGTTTCCTCCAAAAAATTATTGTTGCTTCCTTTCCCATACAAATCATCACTTTAATTTCACTCATGGTCACACACAAGACAAATGATTAAAAATAGTAGACTTAATTGAGAAAATGTTCCATAACAATGGAAAAATGTGCCAATAGCTTTGAATACATCCTCTCCATATTTGTTTTCATATAAAATAGTTAATAACATGAAATTTTGTTCAAGAGTACTTTATAGTGAATACAAAAGTACTTGTCATCTAAAAACAAGATAAAACAAGATAAAAATTCTATTCAATCCTTAGGGAGAAATTATGGTTAACATTTCTATTTCTACTTACATTAGTACTGACACTTTACTAACATTAGCAGTACTATGGATGAAGTGAGATTGCACAATGTATTTACTGTATTGAATAAATGTATTCATTGGTAAAAACTAACCAAAAAAAATAAGATAAAACAACCACACTCAACAAAAGCTATCATAGTTGATCAAATTATGTCAATTTTTCTTAAATTAATTTCAGCAACAAAACTGTGCTACACTGCACACTTCACAACGAGAAAAAGTATTGTACTTGTAAAAACATTGTTCAATTTTTGACTTTCTGACTCGCACAGTTGAATGAAATACTAACAAAAACAAAGAACCAATATCACTCATGTTTCATTATTCTTACCATGGAAATATTTACACTTGGCTACCAATGATAATAAATTATATAATACAAAATTAAATTAACATTAAATGTTTCATGGAAATAACTAAAACTACACAAAAACAGAAAAGAAAAAATAAAATCCATTCACACTGTTTCCATTAAATTTTATTGCGATCATTGATCGCCTGTGTTACATCTAATAGACAACTATTACTGATAACACTCTCACAATACCCAGGACAATTAACATTTTCTTGGGGAGAAAGTTTATCAGTTTTGGTCACCTGCGCCGAGAGCTTTTAAGATGAGAATAACCAATAAAACAATTTTTACATAAAAGAATACCAGTCTGATAGCTCTTAACTGTAATTTGTACTAATATTAAAATTAAAATACCAGAATATTAATTCAAAAGAATATTTGAGAAAAATAAATGTGCTCCCATGAAATGCATGCTCCTATTGTGTACATGAACCATCTTTAATTACCAGGTGATTAAAAAATGAAAGTTGATAAACTGAGTGACCAAAGTTAATGTAACATTTATCATAAAGTTTCTCACCCTGATAAAGCTGATAAAATCCCCACCACATAGCACTGTTGGGAACATATGTGAACAATGAGGCCATATAACCTCTGTAAAATCCTCGCAGGCCATCACAAACATAAATTTGTTTTATAATATCAACAGTAGTGGCAAGACGTGATCGTGTCGGATTTAGTGATACTCCCAAAGGATTCATAACTACCTGAAAAAAAGAAAAAAAAAAAATTGATGTCTAAGGTACATACCTAAAAAAGAAAAAAAAATTCCACAATTAAATAAAATATACCTTCTTGTTACTACTTCGGTCAACAACTCCAAGAACCATTAAATGTTGACTCAGCACATCAAACGGCACAATTATAGTCTGGCCAACAACCGATGCACAACCTCCTGCCACCAGTGCTTTCAATTTTAAATCTGAATTATTTTGACTCAAAAAATGGCGAACACCTTCGTATGTCGAAATATAAAATACACCAGACACTATTTGGAATGAGCTGATCCAGAACCCTCGATACAAACCAGGAACACCTTCGTAACGATATATCTTGAAGTATGCATCAAACAAACCTAGCAGGTGTAAAAAAATTAATACTTATTTATGATATTTTACCAACAAAATAATTTCAATCACACACCTTTGTACATTTGATCATGTCTCTGGACTTGCAACCTAGTTTTTATCACAGTTAAAGGGTACAAGAAACATCGCACAGAAAATGAACTGAGCATGCTTAGTGGAAAGAATTTGCTCTTGTCCATCATATCCCATTCAATAGTCTTTATAAACTGAGATGACTCCATTGTGTTCAATTTAACCCTTATCATCTGTAAGTGCCATGTTGCAAGCTGCAATTTCTCTGATCAGGATATGTATGACAACTTGCAAGGTTATTAAACATGTTGTCACATTTTTTATTCTTGATCACGTCTTGAAAATAGGTTGAGGGGCCTCGTTCCAGATGTGCACTTCAACACGAAACTATAAATAAAAAAGTCAATTAATACTTCATTGTAATAATCAATAAAAAAAATTATAAAACTACCGCAGCGGAAAACATGACATCTCGTCTACAATCGTAGTAACAGTTCATCACACTGAATTGCAAGAACTTAAAATCACACAAAAACAAAAAAGAAATCCAACTTCTTTCATTACACTTTCACTATCAAAAATGCTATGACAATGCTTGGTTTACCAACATACCCTTTGAAGTCTAGTTACCTATTGCGCTCCATCATTAAGTTTGCACTTGGTATTTCATCAACAGTAGCTAAGTAACATCGAAAAAAAAATGCACCGCGTAATAATGTGAACAAGGTATCAAACAAACCTAGCAGTTGCCCTTAATAATACAACGTGTTTCTCAACGTCTTACACAAAACGCCATTTTGTGCCGTCCCGTCTTGCCAGAGGTGAAAGCGAACATATGACCAGGATCGAATGATACGAGGAAATTAAGAATTGTCAATAAATGATTTTTTAAATCTATTCAGCTTACATGTATAAGAATCAATTAGCAGAAATTCCAAAATTAATGAAATGGTTCAATTACTGAAAATTGTAATATAATGACATAAATTCTCAGCTTATCGATACTTACCAATACAAATGTCACGTTCAGCTGTTTTCGTTGCTATAGCAACAATGAAAACGTGATCAAACATAACGCGACACATGCGCTTTCCATCTGCTCATAGTTGCACACTGATAGTATTACAAGGGTTGCACGCTGTTTGCACGTTATTTATTTTCTGTTCTGAAGAAATTTCAATTGTATAATTTCTTCGTGTTTTTACCATTCAAAAAATTCATAATCTTTTATTATGGTCAGTATTAAAATTTGCAGTAATATTTGCCTTCATTGAGAATAAAAAAATATATTTAGAATTAATATGAACAATTAACAAGTACCATGAATAATGGTATGCAACGTGCAAGATTTTTTTGGCATTTACATATGTATATCTGATTATCTGCTGTGAAAACTTGCAAATGAATTCTATTATAATAATGTTTTTAAATAATGGTAGTTAACTTCATCAAAATTGAATGATTAGTTAACCACTTTAACATCTTTTTAATTGCCAGGAACCAAACTCTAAAGAAAGACAAAGTTCATAATTTCTAATGACTCAGTTGTTTTGTCTTATAAATGATAAGTTGTGAATATTTCTGTTAAAGATTAACTAAAAATCATCAGCTAATTCAATGTATTACATTTATAATGAAGAAAACCATTCTTGTGCATAATTAATTAGCATAAGAATGATTCTTGCTCTCCTGCTCCATTATGATTGTAACTTTTGTTGTTATTCATTCATTTCCAAATTTAGGATATAAAATTCATGGCCAACACGAAGTAAATACTCATGTAGGAAATTGGTATGATGATGATGATGTTACCCTTCAAAGATCTGCAAAGTTAACGAGAAATTTAAGAAAGTGATAGTATGAGATATTCTAACAATTATTAGTAGGGATAATTAATTATTACAGCTGACAAGTATGGGAGGATATCGATGTATTTTTCTCAGTTAAAATAAGAATTACAAAATTTTTATACTATGTATTACTGATTACAAAGAAAATGAAAGTACTTAAATAATCAACATTTTATTAAAATCTTTCCCTCGTAATTAATATTTGTAATAGTTTTTTTCATTGTATTGTGGGTGGCAAGTTTATCAACTGTTAATTTCCAAATATATGGATACAATGATTTGAATACAACAGTAATTAATAGAGCTAACAAAAGAGTAACTGATACATATTGTCAATGTGCTTGTAAAAATGGCCATATGAAATGATTTTCATTGTACAAGAGAGACAAAACTCACTCAAATAATTATTTTTCTTTGCATTGCGCATGCAGATATACTTTTTTATTTCTTATTACTAATTTTGAATATATAAGTATAAATTGATGGAAAGCTATACAGCCTACAGCAATGTGAGGTGTATGTACGGTTTCATCAGGTACCCAGGAACACAGGAAAAATCCCAAAACAAAGAAATTATTTTCATTTTGACCAAATGCAAATATTTTATGGTGTTATTCCACCGATTCTCTACCTATTCTGTGCATTCTGACTGAATTCTCATCCTCAGTGCATCACTGTATACAACACAGCTGTCATGTGCTAGCAAGGCTGCAAAGAGGGGACTGCTTGCCACTTAATATATGCTATTCACATGTTGCATTACTGAACAGGAACTTTTTTTATATTCTTGTTATGTAAAGAACTTTTGTACTGTATGGATACTATATGGATACTATATTGCTGTATATACTGTATGGATACTATATTGCAGTATTTGTGAAGACTGTTTTTGTTAAAATATTTAATTTATTCCAGTGTTATCTAAGAGTATTAGATTTGTTGTTCTTAAGGAGGGTGTGTATCCCTTTTTGTGTGGTTTTGTTCGGCAGCATTTTGGCTGCTGCAGGCCACGAGTATTTTTTTAAATTAACAAGTGATTAAGGTACAATGAACCAATTCTAAGTAATTTCTTGCTCCTTAAAGTGTATGAAACTAATTTTTGAAAAAGTGCACAGAGCTGGTTTTGCTGGTGTAATGACATACTGAGTTGATGGATTGGTCAGTTGATGGGGAATAAAAATTGATGGGATGCAAAAAGCATGCTTGGGCTGTCGTAAGATTTTGAATATAGTACTGTTTGTCATTTGAAGCTTTGATCCATAATCTTACTTGATTTTTGACTTACAGCCACCAAAGAAGAAGTCTGGAGGGAAAAGCGGGGGCTCGGGTTATATCATTGATGGAGTGTCTACAACAGAAATGTCACGAGATCAGTTGGAAATTTTTGCCAATCGGCTTCGTGAAGAGGTGGAAAGAGAACGTGAGGAGAGGAATTTTTTCCAATTAGAAAGAGATAAATTAAAAACTTTTTGGGAGGTTTGGTCGTCAGCAACTTGAGGAGGCAAAAGCCGAGTTAAGGTGAGGAAAAAAAAAGTGTGATGCAAGTAAAATGAATATTGTTAACTTAATATATAACAATTTTTATTCAGAAATAAAGACCAGTTTATTCAAGATGATGATAAGCGACATCGAACTGAAATAAAAGTCTTTGAGCAGAAAGTAAAACATTTGGAATATGAACACCAAAATAATATAGCCGAATTAAAGGTAAGCAAACAACTTTATTACAATTCTTAACTAATTATAAGAAGTTACAAAACATAATTTTGATGGTATTACATAACAGTTTTAAAGATAAATTTTCTAATTTCTTGGCTAGTGATTACTTCAAGGGAACAATGAGATGTATTATTTGAAATAAATATTATTGCAGGATTGGTAATGAAAATATATATTGATGAAAAATTGTCAAGAAAATATATATCGATTTAATATTTGACAAAAAAGTTACTAAAAATAATTACATATTAATACAATTCATTACATAAATATTTCCAAATCTTTTGAAGTTCCAGGTTTTTTAGTGTTACAATTGTGGAATAGAAGTATGAAGGGTAATCTTGAAATTAATTGACAGTGCAAGTAAATACCCTGAAATTCCAGGTGTGAGGATTCCTTTACACCAAACACTACAGAATTTCTAGAGAAATGGATTTATTGGGAACTTTAAATAAGTCCATACTACTGAATTCTTTTTCAGGCAGAAAACATGGTATCTTTAAAAAAAGCTGAAGATGATTTTAAAAAATGTGAAGAGTTGCTATTGCAGGACAAGAATGCACTCAAATATCAACTAGAGGAAATTCAGGATGTTCATTTAACTGAACTCTGTATTGTTAAAGCTGTGAGTGTTGCTTCAAAATGGAATACTTTTAAATTTAGTGTTAAATTTGGACTATTTTAAAAATTTTATAAATGACAAAATTTAACAGATGCACAAAATGGAGATTTCAAATATGAGGAAAAATTTTGAAGTTCAGTCTCGTGATCTAGAAAAGAAATATGAACAACGTTTGCAGAAAATACGTACTGAGCTAATGCTCCAACATCGCATTGAATTAGCTTCTGCTGAAGAAAGACACAAAGTTCGAGTGAATGAAATAGGTCAATATCACACACAGATTAATGATAAAATAAGACATTACTACAATAATGTTACTAGCAATAATCTTGGGATCATTAATGACTTAAAAGTGAGTTTAATTTTTGTATTTATGAATTAATGATATTTATTTTCAACAATATTATCAAAACAAAATCATTCTACACCATATGACTACATTTCTTATAATTACAATTAACTTTAAAGAATGTAATTGTTCTGTTTAGGAGGAACTGCAAAGACTCAAGGGTAGTTCAGATGTGATGCAGAGAACTGCAGCATTGGAAACAGCGAAAAGTAATGAACTTCGACTAAAAGAATCCCTTCAACAAGCACAATCTACAATTGCAATTTTAAAAAAATCTATTCACAATTACGAAAAAGAGAAAACATATCATGAAGTAAGAAGATTTTTTTTAAATATACATTTAAGGAGCAAACCTTTTTTAGAATAAAGTTCAACTTCCTTGCTTTTGCCCTGTTGAGCTATTTTATGAGCATATTAGTAGAATAGCATAATTGCCATCTCAATGCAGTTCACAATTAAGCTCTTTGAAAATGACTAAATAATGGAAGATCTGGAATTGACTTGACAATTGGTATAATTGAAGGGCTTGGAAGGAAAAGCCATACGCCACTTCAGTTTTAAATTGAACAGCTTATTTCCAAAGTGGCTTATTTCCATGAAACAATTTTTCGGAAGAGAAAGTATTCACACTCAGCCTCGTTTTCAACAGTTTTCAGATACCATTTCACGTAGACGACACATGATTTTTGAACCCAATAGTAGCAATATGTTAGAGAATCATCTTAAAAATATGTTTATAATGATATATAAAACTAGAAAACAATCAGAAATGGATTTTAAATGTCCCTTTGAAAATAAGCTCTTGAACTGAGTTACGAGGAAAACGTATCACGTCTCCTGACTATAACTGTAAATAATATATTACAAATTTTACTATTTTATTTTGCTTTTTTGTTGAAATTTACTACTACTTACATACACTTACTGAAAGGCTGAGTACCTTGCACTTGTAGATGGTAATTTGAGATCAATTTTTGCCAAATGTTACAAATTTGATCCAATGCTTTTCATTTGGTAAATGATTTCTGAATTTTAAAAATAAAATGTGTTCTAAAATGCATTGCTGCAAAGTTGTTAAAAAACAATCACAACACTAGGCTTAACCCCTAAAAGTTCATGATGATGATGAAAAAATGTTCTTCACTTGCACTGGGCCCAAGATTCAACAATGCAGCATTTGTGCAGCATTTGTTAATGAAAAGTTTTGTTAAAAAATAATAATAATAATAGTAGTAATAATAATAATAATAATAATAATAATAATAATAGTAATAATAATAATAGTAATAGTAATGACAATAATTTATGTGTCACATTAATACAGCATAAGCCATGTATGACAAGTCAGAATACGTACATAATCATATAATGTACAATATAGGTATTTCTAAATATTAAATATTACAGAACTTAAATTCAATTCAATTTTTATATTAAATACACTACAATACATTGCTAATTAATTTTATAAATGGTAGTGCAAGAAGATTAAAATTGAAAAACAATACTAATAAAAAGAAAGAAAAGAAAAAGTCTTCTTATGAGATTGATGCCTGGGCTGGAACCATCCCTTACATCCAACAATCAGTTTAGGGGTTTCAAAACATGCAACAGAATATATAAAAATTATTAATATGAGTTTATATTGATGTAGGTACATGTCTGTGATGTATTTATTCTTTTGTAGTGTAGAATGTATGGTTTAACAGGAAAGTTATCAGTTTATTTTTG
Source organism: Acheta domesticus (assembly GCA_031308135.1). Lineage (NCBI taxonomy): Eukaryota > Metazoa > Arthropoda > Insecta > Orthoptera > Gryllidae > Acheta > Acheta domesticus. The sequence continues at coordinate 62,247,078 of JAHLJT010008446.1, read as the reverse complement.
AATGTGTCTACTAAGTTTAAGCTTTTAAATTCACTAGGGAGTTTGTGTTATAGTGTAATGCCTTCTATAAGGGGACTTTTTTGAAAGAGTTACGTTTCATTGTGTGGGATATGCAGATTTCTTTTTTGTCTAGTATCATAGTTATGAACTTCTGTGTTTAGAGTAACAGAAGCCTTGTTTTCCAAAAATGCCTTCTTTGTGAAGATTAATATTTCAAAAATGTACATGCATGGAAATGGTAGGATTTGTAATTTTTTTAAAACTAGTTTGCAGGACTCGTGTTGGTGAAAGTTTGCCATTATTCTCAGTATTTGTTTTTGGATGATGAAAATGTAAATACTTTCTGGGGAATTTCTCCAGAATATGATTCCATATTTTAGATGCAAGTGAACATTTGCAAAGTGCACTGTTCATAGCGTATCCAAGTTAGAATTTGACTTCAGGATGTAGATGGCATAACATGACATGGTAAACTTGTTGTTTAGATCTGTGATGTGAGAGTTCATTTTAGATCATCTTGAATAGTCAATCCAAGGAATGTTGCTTCTGTGCAGTTTTTACAGGCATGTTTTATATCATCAGTTGTGCTGGAGGCTTTTCTTTAGAGAGTGGATTCCGAAAGTTTAGGGAGATAGTTTTACTGGTGTTTATGACGAGTTTATTTTTCTGGAACCATTTTAATAGTGCTTCTAGAACTGTTTGTTCTTCTTTTATTTTGTAGGTCGCATCAACTACTAGGTCATTAGTGACCACTATTGGATTTAATGTTATAGTATGAGGAGGAAACGATATGATGATGATAGGGGGTGAAAGGACGAACACACAAAACCATGCCCAAGGCGGGACTCGAACCCATGACCCCATGGTCTGAGATCACAATGGCACTACTGCTTTAGCAATCTCGGCCACAGGGCTGACTTTTGTAGGGTTTGTTGAGTAATTGCTTTAATAATAATGTTTGTGTCATCTGCAAAAAGGACCATTTTGCTCTTTGTAGAGTCATGGGCATGTTATTGATGTATAAGAGAAATTGTATAGGGCCTAGGATTGATCCGTGTGGCACTCCATAATTTATCATTCTAGGCTAATTTAATTACTTTTTGTGTTCTGTTGCTTTTTGAATTTTTTTAAATTATTTATTTTCTTATGGCTTTTAGCCATAAATGTAATGAATAACAAATGTAATGAATAATAAATGTAAATTACTTAAATGAACTAACATTTGAGAGTTTATACATTATTTTCAATACTTTGGAAATTTGGACAAAAATTACATTACCAGGCAAATATCTGACAAGTTTCTGTTACTACCACCACTGCTGGCTTAAGCACCATGACTATCATTATGATCACTACTATCACAAAATTTCAGAACAAAGTCAGATCTTCATTTCTAATCCAATTCGTACTAGCTTCTAAATCAATCCAACCATTTTTCTGAATATTGTTGAGAACCTTTCTAATACAGGTGTAGAAGTACACTAAAGCACTTATTATCACTATTTAGGAAAAAGAATCTGATAGTTTAATATTTTATTAGACATTTAATTTTTATTGAAACATTATTTTTCATTTAAGTTGAAATATGAACATTTTTTTAAGTAAATGTATATCTTATTAGGACCTTATTTCTGCTCTTCCTCTCTTCTTTGAATCAACTCCCTCCAATGCTTACTCAAAAATCCATGATAATCATGCTTTCATTATCATGATAATGATGACTGACATGGGAAAAAATTGTATAGTTAATGCTTTTTACATTAATGTGACATAGTGTATGTCATAACATAGTGGAAAACAAATACAAATACGCTTTGAATTATGAATTTCTTGAGTTTTGGACCTCTCAATTCCCTGTAACCTGTGGCCACTGTAATTTCTTACTTATTCCACTGTAAATGTTTGTACTATTAAAACTTATCTTGATCACAGTTCCTCCATTTTTAAACAAGTTTTCATGTCTAATTCCATTCATTCTCTTACAAATATTACATATCCATGATATTTTATTCCCAAAACTGAGCTTCACTTATTATTTTCACAGAATGTGTAAATGTAATATTTCAACATCATTGTCAAACTTATGATATAGTCTCTTCATTATAACACACAGCACTAAAGTGATCATAATTAAAAATTTGCCGTTTCTCAAACTAATAATGACAACTCAAAATGTTTTAATTAAAAACAATTTTAACTTCCAAGACAAAAGAAGGAAAATGCCTCAACATTTCATGAGGCATTGGAATTGATTCAAGGAAAGGAGTATAATAACGGATAAGACCCTATTATTAGTTGACAAACAAGTTAAATTGGGAATTCCTGATGTCACCCTGACAAAACTTTAGGGCTGTCTGGGTATAATACGGAAGTTTGACAGAACTTTAGGGCCATAATTATATATGCCTGCAGTAATATTGATCTTTTCTGATAGTGCAATTCTTTTCTCTGTTCTATTGTTATTTGCACAAAATTTTGCACAAATACACAGAAATTTAGACCTTACTCTCTATGGAAAGCATTAAGGTAGATTTTTGAAAATGACTACACCTACTCAAGATGGTTTGTGTGTTTCTCCATGTTCTTTGGTCAATTTCAAAACTAATAAAAAATACAAAATTCAAGAAATCCTTTTATGGTGTCATATAAACTGCAAACTATGAGAATTTAAGAATATATTTTTATTTTTATATTTTTTTTATTATATATTTTTGTCAAAATTTGAGGTGTCATCTATAGGTGACCCTGAGTACTGTGCCCACATGAATATTAAGTAAGGCAATGGGTAAAATTTAAGCTATTATTGAATTGTTTTTGCTGTCCTGGATGGCTGAGGTGGCTAAGAGTGTGTACCGACTCAGCACAGTGGTCCAAACAGTTGTGAGTTCGAGTCCTGCCTGGGACATGGTTGTTTGTCCCTTGTGTCTCATGTTGTTGTCGTATGTATATGTTATCGTGGAGGGCCGCACATTCTGCTGACCTCAGATCAGAGGTGTCTGCTAGTGTGTTGGTTTCCAGTTCACAGTTGAATATGCGTCCCATCAGGACGTAAGGCTAACCGGCTGTCAACTGGAAAAAAAAGCCTTAGAAAAAAAATTTCTCCTGTTATTTTGTAGTTTCAACAATCATGAATTTGTTTAAATTCTGTAAATTCAAAGACTCTCTGCTATAAAAAATGTTGTTAGCATTATATTTTGAAACTTTAACACTTTTATATGCTGAAATTAATTTCTTGCTTGATAAAAGGAATGGGCTCTCTCTGGAATACGTACGTCATGTGAAGTTCCTAGCTTTCTTTTGAATATTGTAGCCATGTTTCATAGCTTTCTTCAATTAACAATATATTAATACCATATGGAGGGAGCAGTACTTAGTAGTATTACAATATATTAAGTATTACAATATATTATATATTAAGTTATTGGGTATAAATTTGTTATTTATAATTATTATGAGTCACATTATATAGTTATAAAGCTATCTCATAGATTTTAAGCCTCAAGCAATGAAATATGCCAACTCTTTATGTTATTATTAGTTTTAATTAGGAAGTTTTTGATTTGAAGCTTTCCTTTCCAACAAAGCAGGAAACTTATAATAGGTATTTTAAAAAAACATCCTGCAATTATAAACACATATGTCTGACTGTATTGGTACTATAGCCAGTACAGGGCCAAAGCCTCTGATGCGGCCAAGACCTACCAGTGGTGTCCCCCGACCATGGGTTAAGGAGTACGTGTGGTTAGCACATAGACATCTCTTCCCTGTATTCTGGTCTTCTCAACCTGAGAAGTGAGCTTTCTCATCATCACACAGCAACAGATACTGGGACATTGTAAGGAAAGTGCACACTATAATCTGCCCCAACCGGGAATCGAATTCTGGGTTGCGTCAAGGAAAGCGAAAATATATATAAGTCATAATAACGAACCAAAAACAAGTAATGAAGTTCATTAGATAATTCCATATTTGTTAACATGAAGTGGATTTTCAAAATCCTAAATATTTATGCACATTGTTATGTATGATAACAAATTTTTATTTACAAACATTCTACGCGTCAAAGTTTCCTATTTGCATTTCTTGCACCATGACTCCCAGTGTCACCAATAGGTATCCTCTTTAGGTGCCAGCGTCAAAAAACATAATACACTGATTTACATCAAAATAATGATTATCTGTCATTTGTAATTGAGATTGAATTCATATTTAGAATTATATCAAAAAGTATTACAAAATAGTATTAAATAGAGTGCTAATATATTTTCAGTGATCATTAAATTCAACAACAACAAATTCAAAACATGTTATTTTTCTATTTTACCTTAAATAACTAAAATTTATATTTGTTTTTTATGTGTTTTTAAATCCTTCTTGTAGAATGAATGTACTTTGTAACGAATATGCTTGTTTTTTAATTAACTGGAACTGTAGCAAATTCATCAGAGTCAAAAATATCATAAATTCGTAACAAGCTATCTCTGTTATGTATTCATTACCCTCTCATAAAATTCTATGCATAGTATTGGAAAAAATTAATTTAAATATTGAATTGCATGATTTCAAATTCATTAAAGCCTTTGTTTTTTATTACATTGTTTTGCTAAAATAATTTAAAAATCAGATTTGAAAATAATTCATTAGCTTCACCTACATAACATTTGTCTAATTATAATGATTTTAAGCAGCAAGATCAGCTTTGGACAATGAGCTTTTGATCATTACCATTAGCATTAGTAGCACAATTCTGTTTTTTAAATAACAGAACCTTTTCAATAAAAAAAATAAAAAAAGAGTAGTTACATCACATCTTTTACAAACTCATTTTATTAAAATGAATTATTTGAATTATTTAAATCATGAAAATTATACAATTTCAGTGTATTTATATTATGTGTTACACATTGATCTACCTGTAATAAATACATTCAAATATTTCAGAATACCAAAGCTCGATTCAATTCAGCTCAGAGTGAACTTAAGGAGCTGAAATGGCAGAATGACCTTTTACGCTTGGAATCAGAAAAGGTATAAATTAAATTTTTTGTTTTACTTTTAATGTAGTTGAAAATGCAATACAGGAACATGAAAAAATGTGTTGTCAGAATATTTATATATACAACTAAGTAATAAATAATATAAATATCTATTAAATAATCTAAATATTAAATAAGGCATGATTCCTGTTAGAGATGTAATGTCATTTGTAGATTAGCTTCTATACATCTGTGTAAGGAGTAAAAAAAGCTAGTCAATGAGACAGTTTCATTTTCAGTAACAATTTGTCCTTGCTTACTCATTAGCAGTTTTATTTCCTGCAATGAACAGATTATGAAATATTTATTAGTCATTTTATAGAAATATTCACAATGATATATGTTTTCGTTTAAAATAAGGTGAAGCATTTTTTTAAACTTCATTTGTTTGATTTTGAAACGATTAAATGGTTTCCTAAGAATAAATTTAAGAAGACATGGATCTTACCCAGAGAACATTTTTCTCTTTACCTATTTGTAGATAAAAACAGAGCGTGATGAATTACAACAACGATTTACTGATGCAACATTAGAACTTCAACAAAGAACTAGTATGAAAAATACAATTTTACAAGAAAAAATAAAAGATTTATTAGAGCTTCTAGAAGTGAAAGAAACACAGTTGTCTGGCCTTTTAAATAATGCTGTGAATCCAGCTGCTGTGCATGAATTAAAAAAGAAACTGGAATCAGATAAGGTAGGAGAAACAATTTCTCAATTCCTTCTTGTATAAAAGACAATGAAACTTCATTGCTCAATGTTGATTCAGCAAGGGCAGCTGAGGTAATCACATACTTTTGCTGACTCACTAGAATCATGATTGCATGCCTTGGCTATGTAGGGTAACGTCAGCACTTCATAATCCAGGCCTCATTTGTGTTGCTGGTCAGTGTGCTTCAAGTTTCTGGTAGTGAAAGAACTGTGTAGTGAAAGAGATCGATATGCTCCCCTCCAGTTCATCTTACCTTACGGTATGTTTGAGCACAAATATGACTGCAGGTCTAAACATTGAACAATGAGTGTGTTTAAAATATTTTGTGTAGTTGACAGTTTTAGATTTATTTATCTATTTATAATAACCGCATGTTGTTACATGTAACTTCAACTTTAGAATCCTTTCATATTATTTATTATGCACTATGTAGCACATATTGGTAGAATATTTACTGTATAAATATGTCAAAATAGAATGTGAATATATTATGAGATTAAGTGTAATAATGTATAAAAATATATATATATAATAATATTTTAACAATTGTCTCACAGGATCTTCTTGATAGAAAAAATGCTGCTATCCATGATTTACAGTATGAAGTTGCAAGATTATGTAAGGCTCATGATGATTTGCTGGATACTTATGAAAGTAAACTAAAACAATATGGTATCCCAAAAGAAGAATTAGGATTTACTCCAATGCGAGCTATCAACAAACAGAAAGCACAAGTTGGTCGTGGTCCTGCTGGTCTTGTTACTGACAACCCATAATGCAAAGGCAGAGTTTTAGATTGTTTCTATTACCAACTGTATTTCTTTCTCCACAACATTGTTCAGTTTTTGTGTTTTTGCAGTCTTATTCAGTGTGTAGCCTCAAGTTCATTACTATAGTTTCCATTGTAAATATTTATTTATTTATTTATTTATGTATTTATTTATTTATTAGATTTTTTGAGTTAAAAATGTATTACTGAATTTCATTGTTCTTCCATTTTAAAACAATGTATTGAATTATTTATTGAATTATTAATGTATTGAAGAGCACAATGTTATTATGGGAGCACAATGGGATTATGATATTTATAAACTTAAATTCTTATGTAATTATTAAATCGTTCCATCTACATATCTAATTAAATTCTTATGGCAATTCAACTTAATTAATGAAGTTGTTTTGACAGGAAACTGTTTATGAATGAAGTTATGGAGGAAGGGAGTCATGAAGTGTTTAATAATGCTCATATCACAGATATGACAACAGAATGGAATGGAAAATGAAATTAAATGGAAAATGGAAGAACAATCAAATTCAATAACACATTTTTAAAACTTATTCAATAAACAAAAAAATATACTTGCAATGGAAACTATTGAAATGTACCTTTCATTTTAAATATCTTCAATATAATTTAAAAATTTGTATGAGAATGATGTTGAACAAATGAACGTGACACAACAGTTTGCAACTTTTTTGTATGCTAATTTGTTATGACGGGATCTCACCAATCTAAACTTCTTTTTCAATAAAAATGAATGTATTTCTTATGTTTAAGTCTTGTAATAATTGGCACAATTTATGTGCTTTGGCAAATATTATTGGAATTATTCATTGGAGTTGATAATGTTATCAACTAACAAGAAAAGTTGTTGTAATGTATGTGATGTATTAATGAGAATACTAGTGTTGAACAGGAATTGAAGGAATAATATTTGCCAGAAATTAAAAATTTGAGGTTTATTTAAAAAACAACAACAGAATCAGTAAAGATTATTACTTATATGTTCAAAATACTTGATATAGGCTTTAATTTCTGTTTTCTATTACAATTTCGTTACGAAATTTGTAATTGTAAGTTTTGATCTAGATATTAGATTATTACACTAGATATTAGCTGTACCGAATTGTAAACCATCTTCCACTTATGTGTCAAGTATATTTTAGAAAATACTTTGTTCTCAAGCTGTGTTCAGAGTCAAAGAAATGAGACTTGTATTGTCAGTGGTGCTATTTGAGAAATGCAATCTTGTAACATTTTATAATAAAGACCATACAGATGAAAGTGTAGTAGATTTTTAAATTTTGTTTTATGTCCCAATTGTAATGATGCTAAATATATTAATTGCACAGCTAGTCCTCTCACTATTAGGTAAATTACCCAAAAAACTAGTGGTGCTACAGAATGGCACAGACTTTCTCATAGTAAAGTTTTCTAATTTCCTTGGCTTTATGGTCTTGCCCCATCCTCATGCCAGCTGCCATCTATTGTGCTCAAAGTACGTTTTTGACATTTTCACAATTTTTTGGTTTCCTAATAATAGAACTGAATTATTAAGAATATTAAAGAAGAGTAAAACCTTGTCATTAATGGAAATTTTCGTTGAAAACTTTGGAACCAATTTTAAGAAAATGTTTTTTTTTAAGCATTACTGTAAATGTGAAATTTAAAGCTCTTCTTCACAGAAAATTTCTGGTTTTCGAAAACCTCAATTGGAAGTCATTTGAAGCAATTCCACTCATAAATGCAATAGTGCTTACAAATCGCTGGAAATGGGCAAATTAACAGCATATGAGATAATAAAAAAATACATTTGTGTAATGTTTGAAAAAACAAAAGAATACAGCAAAATTAACTTTGTGTAGTTTTTACAGTGCAATTAGCACTATCCATAGGAAAAGTTTGAACAAAAAATATGGAGCCATTTTTGACAAAATTGCTTGTGAACATTTGTGAAAATACGAAATTTGTTATTATTATTATTTCTGATTTTTCACACTTTCTCTGCTTTAGCAGGGAAAACTTTCACCTCTCCAATTGATGTTAGGAACAACATCTGTCCAATTATGAACTAGGCTTGGACTGTGCAGGAAGGAAATTCATCCTGACCTACATGAACGTCACTCATTTAAAAATTTTCTAACAATATGACATGTTTGAAGGAGGGTGGCTTTCTGGGCTTCGTCAAAGATATTTTTGATATCTAATTTCTCCAGATTTCTTTTAAAGTTCTTGGTGACAACTCCTTCAGCTGATCTAACCATGGGGAAATGGGAGACCTCGTATTATGTGTTCAATAGACTCTCCATTGTTACCACATCTTCTACATTTATCGACCTTCTACATTTTTTTTTAAATATTTTTTTTCATAGTTCTTGGTTCTTATTACTGTCGTGAATTCCTGTTACAAAACCTTCAGTTTCCGGGTACAAGAAACCGTTGCTCAACCACTTCAAGGACGCAGATTTGTCAATCATAGGGTCCAACAGAGAATTCAGAAATTTACCATGAAGTATCATTTGTTGCCAATTTTGTATTTCCTCCTTTAGAGTTGGTACTGTAGTATTCGTGTCTTGGGTGCTTAAATTAAGTGGTGTGTATCCACTGTCAGCACTCACCACCTTCTGCATGAGGGAATCCTGAGACTTAAGTATACCGTTTCTCATTTCTTGTTCTTGGGTTCTGCAGAGTTTAAAAATTTTGAGTAGCCCTCGACCACCTTCTCTTCTGGGTAAATACAAACGGATAACAGAAGAATTAGGATGCAGACATCTGAATTTTGTAAGAAGACTTCTAGTAAGTCTATCCAATGAATTTAGATCCGCATCAGACCATTTTACAATACCGAAACTATATATCAGCATAGGTATAGCCCAGCTGCTGATGGCCGTAATTATGTTTTTTCCAGCTAGCTTCGTATTTAGTATTTTGGTTACCTTCTTCTTGTACTTCTCGGTAAACTCGTGTTTAATTTCACTGTGGTAAAGTTTCATATTTTGTTGTATTCCGAGGTATTTGTAAGCAGCATCAGGTTGCAGTACTTCTATGCCTTGGACATTTTTACACAACTTTTCTGCTTTACCTTCGTATGCTTTTGGTGGCGCATTTATCAAGACCGAAGCTCATCCTAATATCTCGGCTGAATATCCTGGTAGTATCTATTACGGCACAAAGTTTTTCATGTGTTCCAGCATAAAGATCGTCCATAAATAAAATATGATTTAATGTCTTATGATCTGATGAAGTAATTTTGTAGTCAGTGGTACTATTGTTTAACAATGACAACGAATTTAAGGCCAGACAGAACCATAAGGGTGAAAGAGAGTCTCCTTGGTATATCCACGTTTAATGTTCATTGTGCATATTTTCTCCTTATTAGCATGCAGATTTACCCCCCCCATGTTATTATTATTATTATTATTATTATTATTATTATTATTATTATTATTATTATACATTTTTTCTCGGTATTCATCGGATATTTATTTGACTTTGTGTCGGGTTAATAACCAAGACACTGGCCAATTCATGTTCCGTTGTAATTTAATAATTTTTCGCACAATCCTGCATGTGCTTAAGATTATTGACTTTTGCGTCATTTTGAAAGTATATTTTGGCATTTGAATAAGTTCCAGATTTTTATGGATGTTATTTGGTACAACCCCTGTGCACGAAATGACCAGAGGAACAATATGGACTTTTGGGAGATGTGATAGTGCCTTGACTTTTGCTGCTAGTTCTGTGTACTACGTTATTTTTTCTGCATGTGCTGTTTGAAGACTTGCTGTTTGTGGAACAGTGATGTCAATCAGGTAGCCAATCTTTTGCCGTTTGTCTACGAAAATTATGTCTAGTCTGTTTTGATGAATGGTTTTATCTGTAAAAATTTCTCTAGTGTCTATTTTTTATCTGTAATAGTACAACTTATAGTTTGAACTTTCAAGTACAGTATCGGGAACATATTTGTAATATGGACAGGTCGTTTCTTGTAGTATGGATTTCGCCGCCAGTTTCTGGTGAATGATATTTGCAACTTGATTGTGCCTATAGGTGTAATCTGTGTGGGCCATTAATTTGCACCCTGATGTGATGTGCTGTATGCTCCCAACTGTTGTATGGCATTTTCTACATTTGTCATCTATTGTTTGTTTGAGGATATGCTTTCTGTAACTTTTAGTGTTGATCACTTGATCCTGTGTGGCGACCATGAACCCTTCTGTTTCGCCAAATAGATCACCATATTTTATCCAAGTGTTTGAGGCTTTTGAGTCTACACGAGGTTGCTTGAGATCATTTGCATGGCGTCCATGGAGTTCCTTTCTTGACCACATGTCTATTTTGCTTTTATTATCTGCAACTCGCGAAGAAATGTCCAGCTGTTTATTGTTAAGATCAAGAGGATTTAATTTGGTATCTGCTTGAACTATTGCAGCGTGTAGTTCTGATGTTGCCTGTTTCTCATAATAAAAGTTCCTTAATGAATGGATTTGTTTGTATCCCAGATTCTTTAGATTTATTGGGCCTCTTCCTCCCTCATTTCGTGGATGTGTTACTTGTTCTATTATGCTATTTGGATGGTGATGTCAGAATTGTACGAGTCAGTCTCTGGATGTCTTCGAGGTCTGTGTCGCTCCACAGTATGATTCCAAATGATGTGTATACTGATACTGCAGATGTGTTGATTGCTTTTATCATGTTATTGCCTGTTAATTTGGCTTTCAGGAGTGCCGTGATTCTCGATTTTTACAGTTTTGTCAGAGATTGTTTGATTGCCTTGTTGTCTATGATTGCTGCCTGATCGAATCCTACATACTTGTATATTTTTTCATCACTCATTGCCTGTATTGTTATTTGATCACTGAGGCTACTGTCTATCTTCTGTAACTTACCTGTTTTGTCTACGTAAAGTGTCTTACATTTGTCAATGCCAAAACTCATATGGATGTCTTCCGAAAATTTTCGAGTTATTTCAAGGAGATATTGAAGCTGTCTGTATGTCGAACTGTAAAGTCATCCATGTACATTAGATGTGATATGGTATGGATAGTTTTCTTATTTTTACGAATTTGGAATCCATAGTGAGTACTATTAAGTTATGTTGACAAGGGGTTTAGAGCCAGGCAGAACAACAACGGGCTTAAGGAGTCTCCTTGGAAGATTCCTCGCTTAATTCTGTCTTTTGTTGTGATTGGTAAGTCTTCTTCTTCTTCTTCTTCTTCTTCTTCTTCTTCAAGTACATATACCCATGAATACGATAAATGTGAACAAATTGCTGCAAATGTAAATATTAATGACGTGAGAGACATGTAAAAAAAATTTTTGTAATTTTTGAAAAAACAAAAGGATAGAGCAATGTGGCTTTTACGTCATCTTAAAGAGTGCATTTAGCACTATCCCTACCAAAAGTTTAAAGAAAAAATTGAACCGTTTTTTAGACAATCTTGTTTTTGTAATTTTTGGAAATTGCATGCAGTATTGCTCGAAAACTACTAACATTTTCAAAAAAATGCACCTGACCTTAATGAAAGAACTAATAATGGACAACAAATTTTATTTGAAGGAAAAATATCTTCGATTTCGTAGTTGTAGGAAGACGCCAAAAAAAATTCAAACTTTTGTAATTATCAAATATTCAGAGTTAACCGTGAAAATCTGACCTATGCCACATTTATACGTGTATTTCACTCCATTCTTACAAGAAATTTAAAGAAAAAATTTGGAGTCATTTTTAGAAAATGTTGAAAATGTTCGGGGCGCTTCATGTAAAGTTCCCCCAAATTTTGAAGGAAGTTTTTCAAAATCGCAGCTCCTCGTGTCGAGCTCGATCGGCCACGGAATATCCATTTTGGAAGGAATCGTACGTATGGTTTAGGCGCTGGTGGTTGTTGACGGACGAACGTTTCGAGGGGAAAAAACCAGTGGCGTCTCCTGGCTGGTAGATGTGGGGATGCGATCATGATATTACAGATTGAACGCATAATTCCAAATATTTAAAGTCTGCGTCATTCTACTTTACTCTGAAGTATTTTAGAAGTGTATGTTGCAAGTTAGACACATTCTGAATCATCCTTGAAATCATCATTTTCTCATTGCATGCACTAACTTACAGCTAAATTTTTCTAGGGTGGCCGCTGAGATTCGCGAGTAGAGGGGGAAGCTGAAAGTGATGGGGAGAGAGCCAGAAGATGGCGCTCGCTCGCGCCTGGTTTGTCTGTCAAAACCAAAAACATTAGCCTACCTTTGCTATAGCACAAGCTAGCGAACAGCCTTCGAAATCAATTTGCTGTAGTGTCTTTGCTCGGTTAATGGAGAAACACCAAATTCACGAGATGGCCTGGGTCTGTTTTCATCCATATGTTTTCCACTGTCACTGATACCCGTTTCCTCACAATCATAAGTAGTATCATTTTCACCGGCTTTACTATCGCGTCGTTTCCTGTAAAAATAACGATTTCTTGATATGGTGCATTAAATCATAGTGCGGTGAAACACACTCTCATTGAAACTGTCGAGAGCAGATTCCACGTCCTTTCTATTTTCTTAATTAGGAGTAGAAAATGAACACGATTCTCCTGATTGAATACAATTAATTTCCTTATTAATTCTGCGAATAGATCTTTTCGAAACACCCGGACCAGGAATTACTGCCTTAAGAACTGTTTTGATATTTTCAATGCCTTCTTTTGATTCTCTTCATAAATTGATATACTTTTGCAACGACTTCACGCGTCTGACTGTGAAGGATGTCTATATGAAAGTTGCTTTGAACAGGACGCATTGCAATGATCACAACAAAATAATAATCACTTGTACAGAACTTCATACAAATAGTTCTACTCTGTTAGAGAAATGCAACTGAAAACTGTCACCTTGCGGAGACGAATAGTCAGGGTCAATGTTTACTGAACTGGAGTAGGGCTGTCAACACGTCCTGGGAAGGGACGCGCTCCCCCCTAAAGCGATAGTTTTAAGGAATGGAATCTTCCGGTAGCTCTGAGGTCTGATCTTGAACGGCCGTGCTAAAATAATTTCATTGTACATAAACAAAACAATAAAACTAAAAAATAACCACAAACAAATACAGTGACATACCTAATTTTTGAACTCGACATCTATTCGCGTTGTCTTGGTTGTCCATCAGTATCTACCTTAAGTGTTTCGTAATAGGACAAAGAACTGCACGGAATTTCACGAATCCTGTCTATGACACAATGAAACGTTTCACTATTGTTCCCTGCCACAAATAACTCACCCACTACCACAAATGATGAGCTCGCCATGTCGCACACGCACACACACACACACAAGTTTTATTCTTTCGCGTTACAATTTCGAATTCACGATTCTCTTTAACATATCACCAACTAGGCAAAGTAGTCTATTTAACGCACATTCAGTAGTAAACAGCATTTACCGTAGAATGCAGGACTCACATGACGAACGAAATAACATCGCGCGCACCGTTTCGAGTTCACGGATTGTCTGTCATACCATTTCCTTACATGATGATCTTGTTTTGTCAGGCCTGCTAACACACATCGAGTTACCCAGTTGTACTGAATCAGGTTGAAATATGCTTAAGCATAGTTGGCAGACTTGCTTGACTTGTGAAGAAAGACAGTCGTGCCGTCAGCCCCCCGCTCCCCGCTTCCGGGCCACAATAGTGGCACGTGACGTCTGGGATTCCCAGGCGTGCTGCCGAATTATTAGAGAGAGAAGGGCATCAGAGGAGGGGGTATGGAAGGTTATTGGGAGGGGATACACGAACGCCAATGAGAAGCCTTTGATGTGAGAAGCTATGTCACATCACCGGCAGCCGAAACCACGCAGCTTGCACACAGCGTATGGCCGTGAGTTCAATGAACTCGCCAACGAAGTGAGGTCGTTGAAGGGATGTTTCTCGGTCTGTCACATCCAGCGAGGGGACTGACGCCTATTGGACCGCGCACATAAATGGCGGGAGGGAATAGAGAAATAGAGGGAGATACTTAACAGAAGAAAATAAAATACTTTACTGAGAATATTTTTAAGTGATGGAAAACTAGGGGATGTAAACACATCACTCGCATACGTTGAGCCTACGCCACTGGAAAAAACCTACTTTTTCGGTATCAGAGAACCCCAAAACGTGTATTTCCGTTAAAATATCGAAATCGATTTTTCGGAGCATTACATAACTTTATATACTACGTATATTACTCCGTATATGCGTACGTATATGAGAAAGTAAAAAATCGGGATTTTTGTTTTCAACAGTTCTATATATTTCTTGGGGGGCTTAATTCGAATTTCGTGTTTGCCACCGAAAAATGTCGACTTCATAGAGAAAATTGTAGGGAAAAAAATCGCAGTTCTTCCAGTTTTTCGCTTATATCTCCATTACTATGCGTTTTAATAATCATAAGTTTATTATCTTGCAAATGGACTGTTGTCTGGTGGCAAGTTACAAATACAATAATCTTAGAAAATATTCAATATGTAATACAATAGTAAAACAATATTATTATTATAATAATAAACAATAATATTAATAACACAATAATTAATTATACAAGACTACTCCCAGTTTTTATACAATTAAGAATTTGGAAAGTAAACAGTACCTTACAAGTAATACAATAATTATTTATGTATCTACGGCGCCACGAAGACGCCCTCGCCCCGAGGGCGACCCCCTAACCCAAGAGCCTCTGGGCCGAGGGGTCGGATGCCGCCCGTGGTGCATACAAAACCTTACGGCTTACTAGCTCGTTGCTGAATCCAACTAGAATTCGAAACATTTTATTTTTTTTTCGGGGCGGGGGGTCTCAATGAAAGACGAATTTGCATCATTTATCAATATGACGTCAGATAAACAAAACAGCATGTGTATCTGGGGACTGATTAGTTCGTACAAAATGAAAGAATATTGTGAAGTTCCTGCGTAAATTCTCACAAAAGAAACTAACAAAGATACGGAAGGTGGTTTCCAGTAAAATCTAGACAAATATATGGAAATGATTATAGGGTGTTTGAGAGTTATTTGGAAATAATCGTGTGAATTGCGCTGGTGAAACAGTACTTTTCGGTTATTTGTGTCAATTGCGCTGGTGAAACAGTACTTTTCGGTTATTGGTGTCAATTGCAGAAGCACACCTGTCTCTAGGACTAAAACAGTGATACATAACAGTGGAATTTGAGTGACCGGTGGCAATTGCAAATTAACGGGAATATTCCAAAATTATAATTTTCATCTCAATTAAAAATAATAAGATTTATAACAAGTTATTTTACTTATTTCAGCATTATTTAATTTATTATTGTGTTCACTTGCATCTTAACTTTAAATAAATCGAATTCATAAAAATTTTAAGTGTTGGTATTAGAGCGAGCAACAATGTATTCAAAAGGTCCTAGGCCATAGGAATCAGAAAGGCCCGCAATAGTACTAACAATACCATTACGTGTTTTGTTTCAGGTCCGTAAACACACAGCAACGAACAAGCAAACCACAAAAAATATACTATAGATACTTATATTTATACTTTACTTCTGCCAATACTCGTGCAAGTGTACTTTTACAGTATTGCTAAAGAAATTATTTTTTTATATTTTTAAATATTGCTTTCAAACAATATCACTACAAAAGAAACATTAGTTATTTAAATTATTTTAAATTTAGTAAACGAAGATGGTTGAAACAGTGTTGCAGGTAAGCTATTACAATCTCGAATCGTTCTATTCACAAATGAAAACTTTCCTACATCTGTTCGTTGTTTTTTCTCCTTAATTTTATATTTGTGGTCATTTTTGCCAATGTACGATGCCTTTTCTAACGCTTTATGCATTGCCAGTAATCTCAGCTTCCTTCGCCTTGTCTCTAATGTTTCCCACCCAAGAATAGATTTAATGTTCGTATTTTTAATGTTTTTGCCTACAACAAACTTAGCCACTCGTTTCTGAACGATCTTTCAATGCTCTGTATTTCCCCTGTTCTATACGGGTCCCAAGAGCTAGCGGCGTATTCGAGTAAAGGTCTGACCAATGACGTGTATGCTAAATCTTTGGACTTATTTCCTCTTTTTAAATTTCTCATTACAAAGTGAAGGCTTCGCTAAGCTTTATTTAATGCTGAATTCACCTGTTATTTCCAAGTTACCTATTACTTAACTTACTATTTAAATGATTCCCAGGTATCTACAACTATCTGTACATGGAATTATTTGATCCTCGAGAAAATAGTTGCATTTTGGTGTAGATAGTTTGCGAGTAAATGTTAGAGATTTACTTTCGGAAGCATTTATTTTCATACGATTATCGTGTGGTGCCCATTTTACAAGAGTGTCGATATCATCTTGAAGAATCTGTCGATCTTTCTCTTCAGTTACTTTTCTGAAGAGAATGCAATCATCTGCAAAGAGTTTCACCCGAGATTTAATATTTTCTGAAATGTCGTTCATGAAGACTATGAACATCAGTGGTCCTATCACACAGCCCTGTGCTACGCCAGATGTTATACTTGTAACTCCGGAGTACGTGTGATCAACCCTAACAAACTGTGTGCGGCCCATAATAAATTCTTTAATCCAATTTACTACTCGTTTATCTATACCTGGTAATGCGACTTTGTTCAAGAGCGGAACAAGGTCAAAAGCTTTTGCGAAGTCTATAACTATAACGATTGCGTCTATTCTGTCACCCCTATCCATTGAATCAGATATTTCTTGTGTTAATTCCAATAATTGGCTCTCGCAAGAATGTCCCTCCCGGGAGCCATGTTGTCCGTCATATATCCATCCTAATCTACTCCACTCCTTCCTTATGTAGTTTGCTATAACGCGCTCCATTACTTTGCATAATACGGATGTTAAGCTAAGTGGACGATAATTTTAGACTGCGGATAATTTTAGCTCTATCTCCCCCTTTAAAGATTGGCAGAACTATTGCTCGTTTCCAGTCGTATGGGATACTTTGATTGTTTATGGATTTTTGGAATAGGCGCACAAGATACTGGATAATGGCTTCACCCTCTAATTTAAGGATTTCCCCAGGTATATTGTAGGGTCCCCTAGATTCATTATTTCCTAGATTTTGAACTATTTTTCGGACTGTTTTACTTTCTATAATAAATTAAGAGCAATCGCCAGTTGATTCGACATTGATTTCTTCCGTTTTTTGCTGGAGAAAAGACAGATGCAAAGTAAGCATTGAATAATTCCGATTTTTCTTCATCGCTAAATACTAATAATTCACTGTTTCTTCCTACGGCCGGAATTGCGAAGGTATTTCTTTTGCTACGCAACCATCTAAACACATTCCCAAATTTTGCTTTAGATCCCAAAGTGTGTTCTTGTTTTATCGAAACAGCCACTATTTACAAAATTAAAGTTGACAAAATTTCCTACAAAATTCCTACACTTACTTTACTTGTCTGAAAATCAGTTTAGGCGCAAGAGCGCGCTGAAAAACGGTGACTTTTTGCCCCTGTGGTCAAACCGGAAGAATAGCTTTCTTTCATCCTCGTACCTGATTCACTCCAATACTCGGGAAATCAGCAGGGACTTGTTTTTCCGCGCTGAGTGTCGGCAAAACTGTCTTAGTAAACGAAACTACTGGTGCTACAACAGCACATACTATCTCGCATTATTTGCAACTGCTACACAATATTATACTATTACATGAATTTGCAAAAGTGTTTTCAACAAGCAAAAAGATTTTCCACATTGAGACTCGCACTCAGGTCCTCCAAATTAACTGGCCGTGCTCCTATGGCCAGACACACCAACTCAGGCAGACGCGTAAAAATGTATTTGCCTCAACCCAATATTTCCAACGTGCATTTTTCGAAAATTAAGAAATCAACGAAAATGGGACCTCCATCATTCTTTCTGGCATCCCTTGTTTTATCCATAGAAACAACTTTAAAGAAATAAATTGTAGCGATTTTTGACAAAACCTTTCTTTTATATTTTGCATTAGTTTCAATTAGAAATTACGTGAAAACTCCTCGTTTTTTTCTCAAAAAATTGTTCATTGCCTTCTTAGAGCTGATTTTCAGAACAGATTTTGTTTCAGACAAAAATCTCTATCTTAAATTTTGTAGTTTTTAAATTTTAATTTTTTTTTCAATTTTTGAAAATATGGAGAGTTCGCCGAATGTGGGACTAGCACCATTTTTTACCGTCCATTGATACATACGATGGAAAATTTTAAAGAAAAAAATGGAAGTGTTAAAAAAAAAGGTTTTTACAAAATAAAAATTGCCTATATTTTACGCAAAATTATGTGAAAACTATGTTCGAAAATTTGTAAGCGTCGCGTTCTTAAAACTAAAATTCTAAAGAGCCTTAAAACTAAAATTTTGAGGCCAAAGGCCTCAAAGAAAAGTTCCTCACACCGGAATCTGCAGGATGAGATCTTCTTGACCATTCTATTACATTTTTGCCGGTTCGACGCGTCTCGATTCTACTCCACCTGTTCTGAGCCTGTAGAATCTGCAACTGTATGTGAAATTACTGATTACTTGATATTCAATGCTACTGAATTACACGGGTGTGCCTCTTTGCTCGATAATAAAGTTAAATCAGAATAGTTTGTATTGACAAGGGTGTATTATATTGTTATCAATTAGAAGGTGACACATAAAACAAGTGACGGAGGATAAGAGGGTCTTGAAGAAAAAAATATATATTACAGGTTTAATATGGAAATGGAAAAACACGGAAGAGGGTGGGGTATAGCATCCGAGTGTTTTCACTCGGGTACGCTAGTACATCATAATCGGTGTCGTAAATTGTCCTTTTATAGACGATTGCTTGTAACGAAAAAGGTCGTTGATAAGGCTGGCATTAAAAAACAACAACAAAAACAACCTTTTACGTATCCAACGTGAGCTAAAGGTGAGCTAAAGCGTTGAAATTTTTTTCCAAAGGGAAGTTATATAATGTAATATAATGAATTGTTATATCGTTTTCTCGTACAGAGCCTCACATTTTAGAAGATCTTGGACAAAGGTCACATAGATTCCGGTACAAACACTTAGTTCTTCGACAGTAAAAGAGTGTGAAGTGTAAGAATATTATTTTGAGGAGTTCATTTTGGTACAAAACAATAAAGAAAATATAACACATAAGTGGTATTGTGATGTATCAATAAGTGAAGTAATACCTACTGTCATTGATATGAGTATCCAATTTTTTTTCTCGCTTGGATCTGGATGTTACAAACTGACGTTTTCGAAAAACTTCATTAGAAGTCACTTGAAACACTTTGAATCACACGTACAATAGTGTTTAGAAATTGATGGAAATGTACATATTAAAGGTGTGAACGATCTTTCAAATAAATTACATTTGCGCAATTAAAAAAAAAACAACAACCAAAATGAACTGTACGTCGTATTAGAGAGTGCAATTAGCACTATCCGCTCGAAAAGTTAGAAGAAAAAGTTTGGAGCCATTTATGAGAAATGGCGTTTGAGCGTTTCTGAAAATGCGGAATTTTGAGCTAATTTTCACAGAACACGTTTGAGTTTTCGAGAAACCTTATATGACATTATTTCAAGCACATTTACTCATAAATATAATAATATGAACAAATCGCCGCTAATGTAAATATTACCGACGTAAGAGACAAGTCAAAAAAGTTACATTTTTGTAATTTGTGAAAAAAACTCTTATCATCAAGTTTGTAGTTGTACGAAGACTCCGAAAAAATTAAAAAAATTACAATTTTCGAAAATTCCGAGTTAACCGTGAAAATCGGACCGATGCCAGCTTTATAAGTGTATTTTACTTTATTCTTACAAGAAATTTAAAGAAAAAAATTGGAGCCTTTTTTGAGAAAACATTTGAAATGTCCAGGGGGCTTCATATAAAGTACCCCCAGATTCTGAAGAAGGTTTTTAAAATTCGCAGTGCCTCGAGTCGAACCAGATCGACTGCGGAAAATCCAGTTTGGAATATGTCCTACGTATGATTTAGGCGGTAGACGTGTTCACAGACGGATAGACGGACGGACGATTTTGAAAAAAAGGGAGGAAAAACAACAAAAAACACGTTTTTGGTATCAGGGGACCCCAAAATGTTTATTTCCGTTGAAATCTCGAAATCGATTTTTTGCAGTATTACATAACTTTCCATATTCTACGTATATTACTCTTTACAGGGTGTCTGAGGAAACGTCGAAACTTCGAAAATAAGCTCTTAAGACAATTCTAAGCATATTAGGCTAATAAACTACCGAATTGGAATTGAATTCCGAATGGTTGAGCCGCAATGAGCACTCAAAAGTTGGTTTGAAAAATTGATTTCTAGACAAAAATTTGCATTATAGAAGCATAGAAACACTCTAGAAACATATAAGTTGTTTATTATTTACAAAAGAAATGAATACATTTGTTTAGAAAGAAAAATTAAGCGAGAAATAAAAAAGCACCCAATTTACACAATTCGACTGCTTTTTTTTTCTCGCTTAATTTTTCTGTCTGAGCAAATATATCCATTTCTTTGTAAATAATAAACAATTTACATGTTTCTGAAGTGTTACTAGCTTCCATAATGCACATTTTTGCCTAGAAATAATTTTTTCAAACCAAATTTTGAGTGCTCATTGCGGCTCAATCATTCGGAATATCCACGTAGTTTATTAGACAAAATATGTTTAGAATTGTCCTAAGAGCTTATTTTCGAAGTTTCGACGTTTCCTCCCCAGACACCCTGTATATGCATATGTATAAGGGAAATTATAAAAATACTAACGAAGGGAGGAAGTTTTTTCTTCTTAAAAAATTGAATTATGAACTATGGTTGTTTTTGTAAAATGCTTTTCAAGCGTTCGATGCATATCAGGCGGGAGAACGATTCCTTACCGCTCTATTACTATATAGTGATGCTCTACAGTGTAACAGAGTAACTCCTCTAGCGTGCCTGCGTTCGGGAGTGTGGTTCCGTCATTCACGGCTAGACCACTTCTCGTGCACCAATCAACACATACGTGGTGTCATTCGACGCGTCTCGGTCTCCTGATGCGGAACTGATAATTTGTTTTCAGATTCGGCTATAACATTCTAAGAAACAAAACATGTTTTTACTTTCTCGCCTTACGAATACTTCGTAAGAAGAGAAAGTTATGTTATCGTGCGCCGGAAAACGGCGAATTTTCGCCAGAAAAACTCTTATAGCTGGGGGTCTGGTAACGAAAAAGTGGATAAAATCTGTTACTAAATTTAGAAAAACTAGTGATGCTCAACAGCATATACTTTCCCGTATTATTGGAGACAGCTACGTAGGATTGAAATATTGCACTTTCGGCCCTACTAACATCTTAGCTATTATTTGAAAACGTTCAGTTCAAACAAGAAGCGATCAACTCACTGTTTCCGTTGCAGTGTTGTCAAAACTATGTGAATTCTACAACTGCATAAAAATATAATACAAAAGTTTCGTAAACTTGTATTGGAAAAAGAAGCCTGATACCATACATCTATATCAAGTTGTAGAAAAACTACTCGTATTTTCAAAAAAATAAGCATGACCTTATTTGGAGATATATTTTTGATAAATATATTTCATTGAGAAAACCAGTTACCATCTATCGCCGCCCAAAGTACATTTTTTTGACATTTTCTCAATTTTTCGGTTTCCTAATGGTAGAACGGAAATATTAATTTTAGAATATTAAAGAACACTAAAACCTCGTCCTAAATGGCAATTTTCTTTGACAAATTTGGAGCCGGTTTTAAGAAAATGGAGTTAAAGCGCTACTAAAAATGCCAAATTTGAAGCTCTTTTTCACAGACAATTTTTGAGTTTTCAGAAAACCTCATTTGAAGTCATTTGAAGCACAAATACAATAATGTTTACACATTGCTGGTAATGTGTATATTAAAGATGTGAGAGGTCTTTCAAAAATTAATTTCGTGTAATTTTTGAAAAAACAAAAATATACCCCAAAATGAACATTACATCATATTAAAGAGTGCAATTATAACTATCCGTTCCAAAAGTTTGAAGAAAAAGTTTGGAGCCATTTATGAGATAATGGCGTTTGAGCGTTTCTGAAAATGCGGAATTTTGAGCTATTTTCACAGAAAACAGTTGAGTTTTCGAGAAACTCTACTTGATACTATTTAAAGCACATTTACTCATTAATATAATAATGTCAATAAATCGCCGCCAATGTAAATATTAACCACGTGAGAGACGTGTCAAAAAAATTACATTTTTACAATTTTTGAAAAAACAAAAGAACAGAGGAATATGAGGTTTACGTCATTTAATAGAGTACATTTAGCATTGTCCCTTCCAAAAGTTTATAGAAAAAATTTGGTGCCGTTTTTGAGAAAATCTTGTTTTTGTATTTATTTTAAATGCACATATTGCACGCAATATTGCCCGAAAACTACTAAGATTTTTGAAAAAAATGTACATGAAATAAATGAAAACGTACTATGGAGAAAAAATTTTAATTGAAGGAAACATCTCTATCTGCAATTTTGTAGTTGGAGGAATAAATTCAAACTTTCGCAATTTTCGAAAATTCGGAGTTATCCGTGAAAATCGGACCTATGCCACCTTAATAAGCGTATTTTACTCTATTCCTCCAATAAGTTTGAAGAAAAATTGGAGCCGCTTTGAGAAAATTTCGAAGATGTCTGGGGGATTCATGTAAAGTACCCCTCAAAATTAAAATATCGGTTTCAAATTCAAGAATCAATTTTGAAGAAAGTCGGCTGCAGAGTTAAGACGCTAGCGTTGTTTACAGACGGACGGAGAGTCGGACGGACAGACAG
>JAHLJT010008446.1:62151278-62216278 GCA_031308135.1 Acheta domesticus | reverse complement strand
GTTACAAATCATTATAAAAATAAACAAAATCCTATACTAATTTCCGCATTGCCGTTAGGGTTATATTACGACAAAATTTTATGAGATTCCTTCATATGAGCCATTGAGAGCAAAAGTGGTGTAAGTCAATTTTGGAAGATTTGAGTTAGACGCATTGGTAGATGGTTTAAACATTGTTCCATGGCTAAAATGGTGTGAGTCGAACTTCAATATTTCTTAGCTAGAGGCCAGCTCAGTGCAGAAGTAACCAACTAGTTGATCATGCCGCTGCGTGCAATTGTGATGTAAGTCGGAGGTGGGACGAAACAACAGCTTCCATGGCCTCCCTAGAAATAGCTTTATTTATTTTGTATTTATTTTGTCAAAAAAACAGTAAAACTGTATATGGCGTATGGGGAAAGAGATTATCTGCGCATATTTTCTTGAGGCCCAGGAAAAAAACGAAATTAGCAACATTTGAAAAACTAGAACAAGAATTTAGAAAAAAAATATTATTTAGAAAAATAAAAATTAGAAAAAAGTTTTGACCCCGAGTAATAGAAATCAATTTCACTTGGTTTCACTTGGTACTTCTTGTTTATTTGAACCCATCACAGAAGAAGCAAGTCGAAAAAAATATTTAATCGCTTTTGTGATATGTGCACAGGTCAATGTCACATCTAAATTGCTCTCACTTAGTTGAAAATCGTGACAAAGTCCTATTTTTCCACTACATTACTATCTCAGACGAAAATTGTGTATGGCAATTATTTGAATATAAGTCGTAGTTTTCAGAAACGTAATGTGCAAAGTGACTAAAGACAACAAAATAATTAATTAATTACTTAATAAGCAAATACCTGTAGCAAGTTAAAATAATATATCCTTAACACGTTCATAATACTTTAGATCATTTATTTCTAAGCAATATAGTTTTACAGCGTTTTTCGTTTACACGTCATTTTCCGGAAAATATATTTTTTGACTCATACCAATTTTGCTCTTCACGGCTCATATGAGGTAAGAACAAGTTAAAAACGGAATAGACATATTCGGGCAATTATACTGAAACATCTTGGAAGGAGAAATTCCTTTTGCATTGCTTAAAGTACTTTGAACGTGTCACCTACTCTTGTATTCCTGTTTACTCTCTCTGACAAGAGACCAGCAATAATCTCCCATTATTCAGGACACTCCTTTGGTATCTCTTCTCCATTATACCAATATCTTGATGAAACTGTTCACCAAGTTAATTCCTAATATCACCCAAATTCTACGGGAAAACTTAAGATGGGTGTGAAGAAAATTATTTTTCAGAAATATTCTACACCTCATATTTTTGTAGTTTTGTGAACATTCTGTGACCAATGTTTTATAATTGTCTTCGTCTTTGTCCCGAGAAATGCATGCACAACTCGCTTAAAGGATTGCCAAGCTTCTAACTCAATGTCTCGCAATATTTCTTCCAAGATTTCATCCTATATGAGTTTTATGATTTGTGGGATTTTCCTTACAACACCAGCCCACGATTCGTTGTAAAGGCGATACAACTCTGGAGAGCATCCCATGGTTTGTTCTGATCACAAACAAGACACCCAAAGTATAAAGAAAACCCAAATTTTGTAATTTCATATATTGTTTCCCTTTGAAGTTTGGGTGTAAATCTTCCACAAACGTAACAGAAATTATTAGGATGATTCACACACTTTCCATGTGAAATGACGATTTGCATTTTATCGAACAGATTCTAATCAACAGATCACGTAGCGAATTTCACATTATAAAACCTACAGAACTGTAATATATTTGAAGCGCACGCAAACCAGACACAAACTTCACGCGCACTTCGGGAACAGTGACACTGACTGACTCAGACTCTGTCACCCGAACAGTGCGATACTTGTATACGTGCGATAGGTTAAGGGGCTAAAATAATCCATTTGGGTGACTGACGCACAGTAGGAAATATGAGGGGACACGTGACTTGTTTTCAAAACAGACTGTCAGTCACTAGGACCTGCTCGTAATAGAGCGCGACTACTAGACGCGAGAATAAAGACAACAATCTTTGAATACAAAAGGTAACTAGTGGTGCTTCCAATGCACATACTTTCTCGCACTGCTTCTATACGGTCCTAAATGCTACTCCACTACTTCATAAACCAGCAAAAGTGTTTTCTACCAGAAAACTTTTTCCGTTCCAAACTAGCACCGTACAGGTCGAACAGAGCCATAAAAAGAATCGAACCGAGCAATAAAATGGTAAATGCATGATAAACAAACAATTGATACGATGGTAAAATACGACTTACAAATCCAAAAGAGACGAGAAAAATTGTTGAATGTTAAAAACCGAAAAAATATATACAGACACTTCCAGTTCATTTATCGTAATTATCAATATTTGTGATTCGAATGGCTTCACATGGTTTTCAATAAAGTTTTTAGTATTCTCAATTATTTCCTGTGACAATAGAGAATTTTGACAAATAATATGCCCAACCAAGACTCGAACCGGCGCAGCTTCCCTCCGAAAAGTTGTGCCAATTCTCGCTGATTAACGACTGCGACCAAAATGGCCCTGCATGACGCTTACACTTGTATAATAGTAATAGCGTATGGTGGTTTCATTTCTAGCATTAGGAAGCTGAAAAATCCAGAGAATGTGAAACATTCTAAGGGAAAACTGAAAGTTATAAGATTCTCATAATGGATTTAGAAAATCAAAATCTACGTAAACTGCTTTATATCTTTTCTTAAATATATTGCTTCATAAATGGATGAAACAAACACCTACTGGATAATTTTTACATCTTTCGAAAGCGTTTGACGTCATTAACAATAACATTCTGCTCTCAAAATCACCTTCGTATGGAATTCGTGTATTGCCCTGAATTGGATATCCTCGTAACTCAAACGTCGGCCGCAAAGACTAGAAATGCTATACTGGCTTGAAGAAAATTATTTACTTACCTTTCCAATTCTTTGCCAATTAAGCATGGAGCCCCGCAGGGTTCAGTCTTAGGCCTATCCTCTTTTCTTTATACGTTAACCATATGTCCGCGTTCATCAGAAACGAAAGAACTATTCACTTTGCTGATGACACGATGTGCTTTTCAAAAAGGAAACAATAAGTAGTATGATTTCACAAGTTCAAGTTGGTTTCGTAATATAAAAGTGTTAATGAAGTAAAAACTGTTTCACTGCATTTTTTACATTTCAAACTGTCCAATCACACGCACCGTTGGAAATGAACAATGTGCAATTGTCTAATGTTAAGGTAACAACATTTCTGGGTCCCAATTCAGTCATACCTCAAGTGGATATCCATGTAATCGAATTAAACACTAAATTAAGTTCATTACGTTATGCATTCAGATTATGCCTGCCTTCATGCAGCTCGTTTCATTTATTTTGGAATGTACATTCCCGCTTGAGTTATGCCATAATATTTTGGGGAAGCTAATTCTATAATATCCAAAATGTAAGAGTTGAAGAGAAAATTATACGAATAATAAGCAAATACAATCCACGAGATTCCTACAAGCCTCTCATCACTGAGCTTGGAAATTTTACCGTTGCCTTGCATACTTATTTGCGAATCTGTAGTGTTTTTCATAACTGACTTACATGAAGGTTCACAAAGGAACATGTTTTCATGCAATATAGTTATTTATAATTACGTATCGTGATAGGAATCATATACATCATGTGTCCATTACTGTGTCACTTCAAGAAATCCATATATAATACATTTACGTTCCTTTAGAAGACTTGCCAAATGGTATTAAACAATTAGAATCGAAACAGATATTTAAGTGCAAGGTAAAATATTTTCTGCTGCATTACCGCTACTACACAATTAGAGACTACACTGACCATCAAACAGAAACATATTTCCTTTATAAAAAAAAAGGATCAACACATAACATTCTTCACATCATTACCAACTTTAAACTCTGGATGACCTGCGCAAGTTGCGGTTTTTTTCAACAAATAAAAACAAATACGTCCTGCACACATTCGGCACATGGTGTTTGAATATCCTTTTGTTTTTGACAATCAAATAGTAAGCTTGTAGTGAAAAAAATCTATTTTTCACAAACGTTTGACAGACATTTCGCATGTTAGTTACACGCAGGGCTTAATTTCTGGCGGAACGAAATGGAAGGGCGTTCCGGTACCTCTGGAATATATTATTAAATTAAATATATATAAGTATATACATTAAGTGCAAAATTAATAATTCATTATTAATTTAATAATTAACAATTCATTTGGGGTACGTTCCAGTACCTACAATTTTATAAATCAAGCACTGGTTACACGCATCTTCAGATGTGTACATTTATTAAAAGTAATGGACATGAAAAAAATGACAAATAAAATTTTGAAGTTATTGAATAAAAAATCTAAAATAAAATGTATTCAGTCTGTTTATTCTATATTCTTTGTAACGTTTATTTTAGATTATTTTTATTTAACAATATCAAAATTTTATTTGTAATTTTTTTATTTTTTATTTTATTTTTTGTTATTTTTTATTATTAGATATGTCCTTTATTTTCATTAAATGTACACACCTGAAGATGCGCGTAGCCAACATGCGAAACGTGGGTGTATGAAAAATAAAGACTTTTTTAACTGTACACATACTTATTGATTGTCAAAAGGACGAAAGGATGCTGGTGTTTATTTACAATACTTTCAATTTACGTATTTAAAAGTGGTGCAGCTAGTTTCTCTGGTACGTATCAATTAATGAGCAGCGAAGACGAAGGTCCATTAAGTACGGTAATCAGAAGTAATGATGTGGCTATAAAACTAGTGTGAGGGTTACTACAAACATTATTTCTGCTACTAGTGTGACCATAAAAAGTTTTCGAGAGTCTCCAAACTTCAATAGGCTTTCACTCTTCACTATTATAAACGGTGAGGATAAATCTTCAACACTTGCTGAATTATCAGGAAAAACTTTAAACCTAACCAAATGCGGTATAAGGTAGTCAACGCAAGCCAAGGTACCCCTAGGGAGAAAGAGGGAGACAATCAGCGTTTCGCGCTTTTGAATTCATTCTGGGTACCCTTAGCCATACCGCGTCTCGGATCTTCTACCTGCAACTCTTGGTTCCGACCTGCCGCTCTTCCGGCTCGCTCGCCGCCCCCTCTCCCGCCCCCGCACTCAAACGCTCCGCTGCTATCCCTCGTCATACTGCCCTCCGACACCATCCCACGCGCCCCTGCGGCGCTACAAACCTTGTCTCGCCTCACCTCACCTCACCTCGCCCCCTCCTCCCAACGGCTTCCTTTCCTCCCGCCCCACTCCCCGCTTTCCGCCCTCTACCTCCTCCGCCGTAGGATACAGCCCGCGCGCCGCCGTCGCCTGCCACCGCCGCCGCTTCCGCCGCCGCCTCTGCACCGTGCCGCGCCGCGCGGCGCACCCGCCCGCCACAACAACAGCTGCGAGATAAAACTTACTAAAATTCAAATGCAGAACTGTCGTAAGTCAGGAAACGGCTCCGGGATTCGGTAAAAGGACATTTGCTTCCATTGCGACAAGCCAATATGAGAAGCAGCTTCGCTCTATGCGCGCCTTCTTATTGTTAAATTTTTTACGACCCGTGCTTTTTTGCATTTAGACCTGCCATAATACGGGCATCGAAACAAATGAGAAGGCTTCGAGGCATCGGCTGAAAAGTGCCCCGGCCGCGGGGTTACGACAGGACCGGCGTGCGGGCGCCAGAGCGCACGGCAGCGGCCCCGGATTTAGAGCCCCGGAGATACCTCGGCGACCCTCCCTGCGGCCTCCCTCCCGCCTCCTCCCCATCGCTCAGCACACGTGAAGAAGAGGCTGCTCTCGGGAAGGGAAACAACCTCTTCTGAAAATACCACAGGACCTCCATCTACCCGGGAGCGCCGCCGTCCGATCGTCTTGGCGCAGCGGTTGCCGAGCATTAGAGATCTGCGGTTCACGGCTATATTTTACTTTCGGCGTTTTTTGGATTCCTCTTTTAGCCCTTGATTTATGATGGGAGACGTTTAAATTTGCCGGGTACATTATTATAAATAATATGCCACTATGGTTCGATTTTTTTTTCAAATAAACGTCAGATGTTTCCTTAAACATGTTAATGTATTGATGTAGAATTACGTAGTTGCATCTGGGCACAATGTCCATCAAGAGAGAGAGAGAGAGAGAGAGAGAGAGAAAGAAAGAAAGAAAGTTAACGGGTTGGGAAGGGGAAAAAGGAGGAGGGAAAAGAAAAGTATTGTGTGTACTGGACGATCATTTCGAACATAGAAAATCAATACCATCTCATGCGCCTTAATATTGGCAGTATATTCCTTCACCGATCCGTCTTGAGATGTAAAGATACTGGTGGAAGACGCTCTATGTCCTTTTTCGATTTCGTCGCAACCTCTCTATCCCCCGCCCTCACACGCTCCCTCCCACCTCCTCTCTCGCTTTCTCCATCTCTCCTCTCTCTCTCTCTCTCTCTCTCTCTCTCTCTCTCTCACACACACACACACACACACATACATTATACACACCACATACACCCATAAATTGATATAAACTTTGTTGTTAAAAATAATTTAATTCGGGCGGATTGATAAAGGGAATTTTATGAAATTATTTTGCATTTTTTCACTTTATGTAAATCAATATCTGGCGGTTTGCTATTGCCTTATGCGCAATATAAATTCGTAACCCAATGGCATGGAGATTTCTAAGCAGGTTTTCAGAGAAAGGAGACAAGGTATCATGATGAAATAATGGTGTAGTAAAGTATGAAAATGTATTTAGAAAATTAGATACTCCGATGAAGATTCGTCATAACAAACAAAATATTCTGCGTTTCAACACATGAGAGACTAGTTCACGAAAGCGAACTTCTAAAACAAACAGGACTTTGGCCTATTTCTGAACACCTGCATGCAGATGCGGCTCCTTGAGGTAGGCAAGGTAGGAATTACCTACTCTGATTTCCCCGCTTCGCGCATTAAAAAAAAAAAAAAAAAAAAAACAGTGGTTAGCGTAGAACAGAAGTACTCCTTATCCACACTCGATGAATGTCCGTTCTGCTTACACAGGCAAAGTATTATACTGCCTGCCAGCAAATACATCTTCGATTTCGTTCACACTAGATTCGTGGCACGCCTGTTTAATTAATAAGTTAACAACTGAGAAAGTTATTATTATTTTAAAAAATATTTATATCATATTGTAATGATTTGTATTTTATACAATAAAAGAACCGTCGCAGAGGATGACTATAGGAGGCGGACGCTTTTGTGCGAGACCGGACGATAGATTCAACAAAGGATTGCAGAATGGCGTGCGGACTTTTATTGTGTACGGAATGCCGCGATGAATAAGTATTAATCCAAGACAATAAATAGCTTAAGGGAAAATTAAGAACAATTTTCTATATCAGCACATATAGTTATTAGGCGGCAAGTGTGTGCTTTTTTTTCTATTAAACAGAGTGACTGTGTTCCGCCTGTTGTCAAAAGACAATTGACGGAGAACCGCTGGTGTGACTAAACTAGAAATTACGAGATTCGAACTGAATAACGGGAAATTGGGGTGTTTCGGACTAATCAACATCTAAAACGGGAACCGAGCATAAAAAAGTAAAGTAGCATTAATTTTAACAATGATAGTTAATGTAATTATTATCATTTGGACTGTATAATTCTAAAGAACCTGTAACAAGTATTGTACCACAGTTTCTGGTTGATGGCCCCCATCTCGATCAGGTTTTTCGTCCAGTTTCCCTGATCCTTGAGCAAATGCTGAGATGGTCCCTTGTTTTGCTTCTGGACATAAATGTAACTTCACTATTTGTGCACGTCTTCTGAATTTCAGTGGGAAATATAGTTATTCAAATTATCGTTTTTCATATTATCGCGGCAAAAAGTAATATTCTTTCATGGAGGACATGAGGGTTCAGGGCAGGATTTTATAGCTAATTTACCTTTGAAAATATATTTTATTATATAGGAGCGAATATTTTGTCAACAAAACTCGAAAAAAATCTCTCTTTTCTGTATTCAAAATTCGACTAGAATATGGTTTAGGATGGAGACCACAGAATTATGAAAACGTGCACAAAATTCACTTCTCCCATAGCTCGTCACACGCAGTTTTTAACTGTTTTGACGTAAACAAATAAAAATAAATAAATAAATAAATAAAATTTTAGGAAATTTTGGCAAATACCGTTAAGCAAGGGGACGCCTGAGAGGCGTAGATTAGAATTATTTGGGATAAATAAGAAGGACAAATGACTAAAAGAGCGTGTTTTGTCGGAGAAAAGTCTTGCTGGATAATCGCAACCATACTTTACTTCAGAAAAATTCTAGTCTCAGAGGTGAGAGGACCTCATGTTTTGGTGATGCCGTGAAATTATTATTTAGTCGTGGAGAAAAGCACATTGCGAGTTTTTTTAAATAGTGATGGTCAATTCAGTCGTGAGTTGTGATTAATTACATGGTGGCCGGATGTGACTGGTAATTGGTGATGCTGTCTTGGACGTGGAAGGAGACGGGCGCAGTTTGCGACATCGCTTCAAAAAGGGAAGTGGCGGCACATGCACTTAATAAACGCGACGAGAGTTATTTTTTTTGTTGAAGGCCAAGCATATAAACAATTTCTTAAGTTAATTTTTATTTACAAAGAAAATGGCCATATAGGGAGAATGCGCATGCCTCGTGGTATGAATGAATTGTAAATATTGTGTGTTTGTTTATTTTAATGTTTTCAATTTTGTTTATGTTGAGAAAGAACTGTGTTTATGTTTTATTGGTAGAGTAAGCAACACGAAATAAAGCAATTCATCAATATAAAGTAATTATTTAAAAGATCATATCTCATTCTACAGTCAAAAATCCGAATGAATGTTGTTTTCCATTCTAGAGTGTTTGAAAAAAGGGTACAATAGAGGATAGTTGGTATCCAAGGGATGTATTTTTTGTAACGAACCCAGGGTGTAAGCCACCGGGGCTCGGAGCTCGACTGCGTAAAAAAAATAGTGGTGCTAAACAGCACATGATTTCTCACATTATTTCTAAATTTGCAATTTTCAAAAATTCAGTGTGTTCAACGAAAATGAGACCCGTTTCATTCTCTTAAGCATTTCTTCTTCTAACCAAGAAAAAAAATTTGAAGCGTTTTTACTTTCCGGTATACGTACGTATACACGGAGTGATATACGTAGTATAGGGAAAGTTATGTAATGCTGGGCGAAAAAATGGCCAATTTTCGGCGGAAAAAAATTAATTGCCGGGCCGTGAAAACGAATAAGTGGATAAAACCAGTTGCTAAATTAAGAAAAAAAAATCCTCCATCTCGTGGTGTGGTCAAAATCCATGATTTGTTGCTTCTTTATACTTAAAAATCGATTGACGGCATTCCGTCCGTCTGTCCGTCTGTCCGTCTGTGGTCAACGCTAGCGCCTAAACCGTTCGGTCGATTTTCTTCAAAATTGATATTCCCCAGTCGATCTGATTCTAGTCGAAGCTTTGTGATTTTGAAAAAGATTCTTTAAAATTTGGGGTACTTTATATAAAGCCCCCGGGGATTTTCAACATTTTCTCAAAAACGGCTCCAAATTTTTTCTTTAAATTTCTTGTATGAATAGAGGAAAATACACTTTTTAACATGGCATAGGTCCGATTTTCACGTACAGCTCTGAATTTTCGAAAAATGTGAAAGTTTGAATTTTTTTCGGCGTCTTTCTCCAACTACAAAATTGAAGATAGAGATTTTTTCTTCAAATAAAATTTGTTCTGCATATTGAGTTCTTTCATAAAGGTCATGTAAATGTTTTTCAAAATTTTGGTAGTTTTCGTGCAATATTGCGCAATTTTAAAAAATTACAAAAACAAGATTTTCTCAAAAACGGCTCCAAATTTTTTCTTTAAACTTTTGGTAGGGATAGTGGTAAATGTACTCTATCAGTCACATAAAAGTTATTTTGATGTATCGGTTGGTTTTTTCAAAAATTACAAAAATGTAAATTTTTTACTTGTCTCTCACGTCGTTAATATTTACATTATTGGCGATTTTTTTTACATTATTATATTTACGAGTATATATGCTTTAAATAATGTCAAGTAAAGTTTCTCGAAAACACAACCGTTTTCTGTGAAAAGTAGCTCAAATTTCGGCATTTTCAGAAATGCTCAAACGTCATTTTTTCGTATATGGCTGCAATTTTTTTCTTGAAACTTTTTGTAACGGATAGTGCTAATTAGACTCATTAGTATAGCGTGAAGCTTATTTTGAGTTTTTTTTGTTTTTTTCAAAAATTATATAAATGTAAATTTTTGAAAGATCTCTCACATCTTTAATATGCACATTATCCGCAATTTGTAAAGATGATTATATTTGTGAGTGTAAGTGCTTCAAATAACTTCCAATAAAGTATTTTGAAAACTCAAAAATTTTCTGTGAAAATGAGCTTCAAATTTCGCATTTTTAGTAGTGCTAAAACGCCATTTTCTCTTAAACGGCACATAATTTTTAAAAGAAAATTCCCATTTACGGCTAGGTTTTTGTGTTCTTTAATATTCTAAAATTAATGTTTCTGTTCTACCAATAGGAAACCGAAAAAATTAAGAAAATGACAAAAAAATGTACTTTTGGCGATGATAGAGGTAGCTGGCAAGAAAGAGTATGTGGCAATTCCGAATAGCTAGCGAAGACCCAGGAAAATAGAAAACTAATACGGGAAAGTCTGTGCCATTCTGTTTCTGTTTTTTGACAAATAAATAAATAAAATAAATACGGTCATGCTTAATTTTTTCAAAATACGAGTAGTTTTTCTTTAATTTTGTGACAAACGTAATAGGCCGCTGTAAATTTACTGCGCTTCGGACAGCTGGATGCGTCGTAAATTAGAATGTGCAATTTTGTATATTATTTCTTTCTTCGTTTCTTACATTCGAACTTTGTTATAGACTTACACATTAATATTTTAGAAATTGTTTATTTTGAAATATTTGAAATAAGTAAAAAGAATTAATAGCTCTCAGAATAGCGACAATGCAGGGTCTGCAACAATGGAATTCACTTTGCGCTCGCGAATATCTGTGAATTAGTGTCATTGATGTGACCTAATGGAGCTGTATGAAAAGGAGTTATAATTGTCTAATTTATGTTGATATTTGCAGGCAAATATTTAGTTTTGCACCAAATGCTGTACCATTTGTAGTGAGTAGAGAATTCGTTGCATGGTTTTAAAATACTCTTCCCTAATCATGGCCCAATGGAAGGCATTTCTATATTTCCAGGGTATCAGGCTTCTTTTTCCAATACAGGGTTACAAAACTTTTGCATTCTATTTTTGTGAAGTTGTAGAATTCACATAGTTCTGACAACACTGCAATGGAAATAGTGAGTTCCAAGCGAAGAAGTTAGTAGCGCATAAAGTGCAATATTACAGTACTACTTAGCTGTTTCCTCTAATACGGGAAAGTAAGTGCTGTTGTAGCACCACTAGTTTTAAATGATATTTTTAATTGCCTATATATTGCGCTAACTGTACTAACTTCCAAAGGTTCGAGATCATAAAGGTCGTTCGGAAAATATCAATTTTGAAGAAAATCGGCTGAAAGGTTTAGGCGCTAGCGTTGACCGCAGTCGAATAGACGGACAGTCAGACGAGAGACGGACAGAGATACGTTTTGCCGTCAATCGATTTTCGGCATCAAGGACGCACAAAACATGGATTCTAGGTACACAACGTGTTAGAGGAATTTCTTTTCTATATTTATCAAAAAGATTTATCCACTATTTCGTTACCAGGGTCCGGCAATAAATGTTTCTCTGTAGAAAATTCACCGTTTCACGGTGAACGATTACATAACTTTCTCTTCTAACGAATACCTTCTTAAGGACAAGAAAGTAAACTAGTGATGCTACGGAATGGCACAGATTTTCTCGTATTAGTTTTGTGTTTTCTTTGGCCTGGGATAGCCATTCGGACTTGCCACATACTCTTGCCAGCTGCCATCTAACGCCGCCTAAAGTATTTTTTTGATATTTTCTTAATTTTTCGGTTTTCTAGTTATAGAACGGAAATATTATTTTAAGAATATTGAAGAACAGTAAAACCTCGTCCTAAATGGCAATTTCCTTTGAAAAATATGGATCCGTTTTTAAGAAAATTGCGTTTAAGCGCTAGCGAAATTTGAAGCTCTTTTTCACAGAAAATGTTGAGTTTACGGAAAACTTCATTAGACGTTGTTTGAAGCACCTTAACTCACAAATCTAATAGTGTTTACAAAACGCTCGATATGTACATATTAATGGTGTGAGAGATCATTCAAAAGAATTACATTTATGTAATTTTTGAAAAAACAAAACATACCCAAAAATGAACTTTACGGAATATTAAAGGGTGCAATTAGTACTATTCGTTCGAAAAGTTTGAAGAAACAATTTGGAGCCATTTATGAGAAAATGGCGTTTGAGCGTTTTTGAAAATGCGGGATTTTGAAGTAGTTGTCACAAAAAACGATTTTTCGAGAAACTTTATATAACATTATTTAAACACGTGCACTCATAAATACAATAATGTGAACAAATCGCCGGTAATGTAAATACTGACGTGAGAGATAATTCAAAAAATATTTTTGTAATTTTTGAAAGAAAAAGAATAGAGAAAACGGATGTTTATGTCATATCAAAGCAATTTAGCTCTATTTCTGCCAAAAGTTTAAAGAAAAAAATTGGAGCCCTTTTTGAGAAAAAATTATATTTGTTATTTTTTGAAATTGCACAAATTGCACGCAATATTGCGCGCAAACTACTAAGTTTTAAAAAACTTTACATGATCTTAATGAAATAACTAATTATGGACAACAAATTTCACTTGAAGGAAATATCTCTATCCTCAATTTTATAGTTGTAGGAAGACGCCGAAAAAATCAAACTTTTGAAATTTTCTAAAATTTAGAGTTAACCGTGAAAATCGGACCTATGCCACTTTTATAAGTGTATTTTACTCTACTCTTACAAGAAATTTAAGGAAAAAAATTGGAGCGGTTTTTGAGAAATGTTTGAAAATCTCCCAGAGGCTTCGTTTAAAGTACCCCCAAATTTTAAATTAATGTTTTTCAAAATTTCCAAGCTTCGACTCAAATCAGAAGGACAGAGGTTTCTTCAATTTGGAAAACTGAAGGCGCCCGTGATAATACTTTCTTTCTCCGCTAGTTGGTGTAAGAAATGTAGCCAAATTTGCGTGGTCAGACGGAAGAGCAGGCCTCATGGCCTGAGGCTCGCCACGTAAAATAAGGTATCAATTCAATTCAATGCAACCATCCTTCATTAATTACTAAGAACGTATATAGAAAGTATTTTGGACAGAAAAACTCGTCATGTGGGGCCCTGATAGCAAAAAAAGTGTATAAAACTTCCTCTATGTAGTAAATTTCATTCTCTAACACGTAGTCAGACGAATCCATGTTTTGTGGATCTTTCTCTCCGGGGTCTCGGAAGATAACGCGTAGCGTGGTCATAAATGAATGATATACAAATAACAATAATAATAATAATAATAATAATAATAATAATAATAATAATAATAATAATAAATTCCTAAATTACGATGAAACATGAATTCGCCTGTGTCTTGGTTACTAACCCGACACAAAGTCAAATATATATCCGGCGAATACCGAGAAAAACAGTGTTGTATAATATAATAATAATAATAATAATAATAATAATAATAATAATATCATAATAATAGCATTATCGTATTTGTGATTGTCCCTTCAGCCCTCAGTATTATCCTATCACCTCATTATTCATAGTTCAAGGCGTAATAATCTTGTCTTATCAACGGATACAGCCGTGAAAAGCTGATCCCCATAGTTACATACGTTAATCTCTCCGAGGCCTCGGAAGTTAACGAAGTCGCGTGGTCATAAATTGCCGATGCGCTAATAATAATAATAATAATAATAATAATAATAATAATAATAATAATAATAATAACCCAAGATCAGGCCTTGAGAACACGACCCAAGATCAGGCCTTGAGAACACGACATTATGATAAAGCGGTTCTCAAAATTTCCCAAGATGATAAATGCCGCATTTGCCTGGAGCAAGTAGAAACCATTGATCATATTGTCTCAGCTTGTCCAATTCTAGCAAAGACGGAATACCTGAAAAGACATGACAGGGTGTGTAACTACCTCCACTGGCAGATCTGTACCGCCCTCGAAGTTCCAAACACATGCCCCAAGTGGTACGAACACTCACCAAAACCGGTGACGTCTGTTGGAATGTGTACGATATTGTACGACCAACAAATTCAAACTGATCGCACGATAGCGGCAAACAAACCGGATATAGTTATCCGGGATTTGTCGAAAAAATCGTGTTTACTTATCGATGTTGCTGTACCTTGCGATCAAAACGTCGTTACCAAGGAGGCAGAGAAACGTCTTAAATACAAGAGTTTGGAAATCGAGATGAGCCGAATGTGGGGCGTAAAAGCACAGGTCGTCCCGATAGTTATCGGAGCTCTGGGATTTGTTCCGCAAAATTTGAGTAAGACCTTGTCTAAACTCCCAGGTAATTCAAAAGACTGGGAAGTGCAAGAAATAGCTTATTTGGAACAGCCCACATTTTGCGTAAAGTATTGTAGAGGCACTGATAGTCACCGGATCTGCTACTTAGGTAGCTGGTTGCAACCTGGAGTAGATTTTATATTCAGCCGACTCATAACATCTTTAGTCGTGATGTAATGGAATAATAATAATAATAATAACAACAACAACAACACAAATTTTGCGTAACAAATCCCAGAGCTCCGATGACTATCGGTACGACCTGTGCTTTCAAGCCCCACATTCGGCTTTTTTTATTTTATTTATTTGTCAAAAAAACAGTAAAAACTGTATATGACGTGTGGGGAAAGAAATTTATCTGCGCACATTTTCTTGAGGGCCAGAATTTTATTAAAAAATGATGAATGATGAATGGCTGATCTCGATTTACAAATTCTCATTTCTCAAACTATTATTATTATTATTATTATTATTATTATTATTATTATTATTATTATTATTATTATTATTATTAGCCCCGATAGTGAAGAGAATATGCTATTCCGGGAGGTTTCCGAGTACCTCCCTTTCTGAAATTGTGAAATCCGGCGACCAACTGAACTTCGGCTTGCGGTGGATTTTCATTTTCAGGTATCTCTTCTCAGTGGGGTACTACCCCAGCAGGGACAAGCTCTAAGTTGCAGGGACAAGCCTAATGTTGTGGTAGTGTACTGCCTAGGCTGTGAGACGAGCCGCGTCTCTGCCGTGGTGGCTGCAGCCACCACGTTGGTTTCGGCCAACATGTTGTGGCTTTTCTTAGAAGCCCAGCTGAAGTATTACGTGTTGCTCAGCAGTACGCTCTGAGGAAGGCCATAACATGTTGGCCGAAACGTCAGCCGCCACAACAGAGACGCGGCTCGTCCCGGACAGCCTGGGCAATAAAAAGTCCTGCCGCGGAAGCCTACGCAATCATATTGTGGTAGTGCAGTGTATGTGAATGTGTGTGTAAGCGAAGAGGATAGAACAAGAAAGAGGAAAGAAAGATCGCGTGCAGTCCTTGATCCATTTGTTAGTGCACTACTCCGATACTCACCTGGTACTAATAGAGAAACCATGGAAAAGTACCAAACAGAGCATCCGACAGCTAGAATTCATCTCCAGACGTCTGAATATGACCCAGCTAACTAATTAATGCCGAAATCCTCCGCCGCCGGCATTCGAACCTTTGAACCTCCCGGTCATAGACACTGCAGAGACAGTGGTAATGCTCACGCTGAGATAACTCAAACGTTATCAAAACAAAGACGTATGAACAAGCGGCTAGAGATACTGAACTGCATAAAGCAATTCTCGGTACAACAATGCATGTCTCAAAGGTCGCTCATGAATACTCTTTCTTGTCTGTAAGATTCATACAAAAAAGTGAAATGAATGTTATTTTAAAATGGGATTCACGCACAGTTGGCAAATAAACGACATATTGTTTAAAACAAAATATGCGTATTTTCGAAATTACTTCAGCGAACAACTGGGATTCGTTACAAACACAGAAATATTCCATTAAAATTGCAGTATTTTACATAGTGTTTTATGTAGATTCAGTGGTAATGCATTTAACTCAATTACCATCAATGCACACTTTTCTGGATTCATATTAAATTAACTGATTTATATTAAACAAAAAAACACAATTCTTTTTGTTTTATAATTAATATATGTAACAGGCATTAATATGCACAATTTCATTGACCGTTGCGATTGTAAAAGTATTTTTTTATTGATATTTTAAAATGCTGCATATTTTAGCTTCATAATAAAACATTCATGAACTCCAACCAAATAGACGTATTTGGCATTCAATCTGGACAGCAAAATTAAGTATATGTAAATAGATGAATATAACGCTTGGTTATATTTCAATACATAATTATTGGAAATGCAAAATTATTTTTCCCATACTGAAAAATATCGTTGCAGTACAGATATACTGAGACCAAAAAGCGATTGTGGGAATAAAAAATGTGACGAAATGTTGCGCACGCGCGATTTCACCAGAGTTTGTGCTAGCCTCAACATTCAGGAGAGTATCATCTCTGAATCTGTAAGAATTTCATACATTCACTAGCATGTCATATAAATATTAGTTCTGCAGTCGGCTTACTTGACAATCGTACAAACGCAAATATTTTATGTATTTTGTAGATACGGTTATAGAAATCTTCATTTAATACATGACTGACGGAATATGCAGCTAATTTGGAAGATTAGTATTGACAAGTCTAATATGTGCAATGTACAAAGCACTTTTTAATACAGAATCAAAGTATTTTAGACACTTTTCAATAATTTCAAAGAGGGGTTCACTATTATTCTTTCGATTTGATGCACTTACAGAAAGGCTTTTTAGACTTTCTGACTTTTTGAAAATATTTTGTTATAAACCCTATATTACAGAACTTTTATATTATACGTGTATTCGTATTATAGTACCTTTTTTTATAACAATTAAAAAAACATTACATACATATCATAAATTACATGCTGTGAAACCAAAGTTGGTCCCATTTGAATTTTACTTTCATGCCTTTTTACTTTCTCGCCTTACGAATACTTCGTAAGAAGAGAAAGTTATGTAATCGTGCGGCGGAAAACGGGGAATTTTCGCCAGAAAATCTCTTATAACAGGGGTCTGGTGACAAAAAAGTGGATAAAACTTGTTGCTAAATTTAGAAAAAAAAATCCTCTATCTCGTGGTGTAGTCAAAATCCATGATTTGTTGCTTCTTCATACTTCAAAATCGATTGACGGCATATTCCGTCCGTCTGTCCGTCCGTCCGTCTGTCCGTCCGTCCGTCCGTCCGTCCGTCCGTCCGTCCGTCCGTCTGTCCGTCTGTCCGTCTGTCCGTCCGTCTGTCCGTCTGTCCGTCTGTGGTCAACGCTAGCGCCTAAACCGTTCGGTCGATTTTCTTCAAAATTGATATTCACCGATCGTTTTTACTCGTTTCACGGCCTCTTGAATTTTAAACCGATATCTTAGTATTTGAGGATACTTCACATGAAGCCCATTTTGAGATTTTGTAAATTAAAAAAATGGCTCCAAATTTTTTAATTATATTTTGTTGTTGAATAGTGGGAAGAATGTTGAAGAGAATGACGTAGGCATCATTTTCGTTGATAGGCCCTATTTTTCGAAAATTGCAAAAAAACTATTTAAAAACTGCAAAATTGAAGATAGAGATTTTCGCCTCAGACAAAGTCGGTTGTACAAAATTAGCACTTCAAAAAAGGTTACGTACCATTTTTTGGAAAAACGAATAGTTTTTGCGTAAATTGCGATTCAAATTTACAAAAAAAAATTTCTCAAAAACCGCTCCAAATTTTTTCTTTAAATTTTCTGCACGTGTGTAAGAAGGGAAGGTAAATATATAAATAAACTAGTGGTGCTATAGAATGGCACATACTTTCTCGCAGTAGTTACTTTCCAAATGCCGATCATCCGATAAATTGTGTGGAGTAAGCAGTTAACCACTGCCTTTCTTGGTCATGTTTTTTGAAAGACATGTTTTTCGTATGTTGACAATTACCGCCCTCCTAATAATAGAACTAATACAAGTACGTTTTGACTGAAATATTAGCAGTTGTTCCGCAAGTGGGTCTCGTAGCGCGGTTGATTAATGCACCTTCGGGTTGAGATCTTCAATAAGGAAGGTACCGAGCTCGATTCCCGAGGGGAATTTTAATTTGGTGAATGTGATGTTGCAGGAAAAAAACATTGGAGAGTGTAGATACTTTATTGAAAATCATTTGAAGTACTTCTACTCACGAATAGATTCAATATAGATAAATAGACAGGACTTGTCTGTGTTTTCCCTAACTGCGTTTTTTAAACAATTTTTCAACTCTGTTATTCGATTTCTGAAGCGTATGACATGTCAAATCAACCGTTGTCTAGTATATATCTGTATGAACCAATTTAAGTAAAATTATGAGCATTTTAACGCTAAATTGTAATACAATATAACCAGAAGGCATGCGATGAACTTTGATATCCCTAACGGTTCCAAAAAATTCTTATTACTTTCTCGCCTTACGTATACTTTGTTAAGCGATTCACCGCTGCCTTTCTTGGTCATGTTTGAAAGACATGTTTTTCGCATGTTGGTAATTACCGGTTTTCAATGATAAAACCCATACAATTACGTTTGACAAAAATATAACTAATTGCGAGAAATGTACTGGAAATGTCTGTATATATTTGTTCAAATTTTTAACCTTTAACAATTTTTTACTTATCTTCATGGATTTGTAAAGCGTATATACCATCGTATCGATTGTTTCTTTATAATGCATTGACCATTTTATAGGTCGGTTCTATTCTTTCGTGTCTCTGTTCGACATAGGCGGTGTTGGTGTGGCGTAGTGTTATAAGTGCTGGTTCGTTGACTTTGAGTCGTGCCTCGGTACGGAAAACGTTTGCTGGTATAATACACTTTTGCTGGTTTATGAAGTAGTGGAATAGCAATAAGGACCGTATAGAGGCATAGCGAGAAAGTATGTGCGTTGGAAGCACCACTAGTTATAACTTGTAAGCGTATTGAAGGATCGTTGTTCGGAGACCGTAGTTGCTGAAGTACTCAAAGCGGAGAGTGATCGTCTCATGAACGGGAAGGAAACATCGGTTTCATTTAAAACGTCAATTACTTAAGTTAAATTCTTTTTGTTTCACCGTAGATCCACCTTACATACCATAGGTCCAGCATCCAGAAAATATCATCATTCCATTCATTAACCTTTAGAAAAGATTTTACATTTTCTTGAACATCATTAATACTCATTTCGAGCATGTGTAAATAATGTAGTGTCATCAAGGTAAAAGCTGAGATATTGTATTCATAGAAACTAACATGTAACGATGTAAGCGAGTCAAGGTATGGTACAATTAGTGCACACTTCCAGTAATAATTTGCACAAACACTGCTTCCCCGGGTGTGTTCGTTAGTCAGGAAGCTATGGAACAAAATGTATATTTCCGACCCCACGGCGAAGTCTTGTATCTTTTGAAATAATTTGCCATTAAGTCTGCATCTTCGCGGTTTTTAGCACATCAATTATTCCGGCAATGTGCTTTCCCACAATGATCAAACTCATGTTATTTGCTTGCAGGGTATTAACCGCTGGTTACAACATTGCCGAGTATTTTGCAATTGCAATTAAGGCGCTAAGATTTTGAATAAAGATTTTGTAACCGCTGAATGCAGCATCATATCACTGCCGAGTGTAATGTAGAAAGCGTTCCAATAAAATATCAAATACAGTAATCCCTCAACATCCGCGAATTCGCTATTCGCGAGTTCCGAACATTCGCGATTACAGAAATGCTAGCAGTTTTAACATTCGCGACTTCAACATTCGCGACTTCAACATTCGCGAGTGCGTCTTTTGGTCGAACCATTTTTTTATAAGAGTCGTCTGGAATTCGACCTCAGCAGACGTCGGAGCTCGAGGGATCACTTTCTGCAAAAATTTCGAAGATATTTGTCAATATATATATATATATAT
Organism: Acheta domesticus; assembly: GCA_031308135.1. Classification (NCBI taxonomy): domain Eukaryota; kingdom Metazoa; phylum Arthropoda; class Insecta; order Orthoptera; family Gryllidae; genus Acheta; species Acheta domesticus. The sequence goes on along the minus strand of JAHLJT010008446.1, from coordinate 62,196,170 downwards.
ATATATATATATATATATATATATATATGTCAATTCACATTTATAGAATAACACAATTTTAAAATAATTGAATTCAGTTGGGTCAAATTGGAGGTAAGGGTTTTTGCCAAATGAACCAGAAAAGCCATTCAGGATCTTTGCAACTCTCATTATAATGAGCTCACTGTAGAGGAGCTTCGAGAAATCATTAGTAAAGAAAAACTCCTCGACGGTAATGATGAAGTAACGGAAGCGAAACTGGTTCCTGGAGCCACTTCCAATGTCAAAACTGTTAATGGAGTTCTAAAATCAACAAGCTCTGGTGGAACTGGCATTCGAATGTGATTCGAACATGGAAATTACTTCGAATATTAAGTGAGAATAGAAGCAGCAACGTTTTCATATTTGGATATTAAAACGAGGAGGGGGATGAAACAAAAAAATGACCAAATCCTATATCCAATCACTTGCAACTTTGAAATAAGCTTCAAACATTATTTTATTTCTTCATTTGGGAGGTTAATTGTGAATTCTGTTTGTAGTAGCGCTTACTCAGTTCTACTGTAAATGATTGTCAGATTTTTCTTTCTTTTTTAAACAGTTTTTCTATATCCAGGAACCTAACCCACCTTTCTTCACTATAAGATAGACCTCACATTCGCGGATTTAACATTCGCGATGTTTTTGGGAACCTAACTCTCGCGGATGTTGAGGGATTACTGTAAAAACGAAAGGAAACACATTTGCACAAGAATACGGAATGATGCAATCACGTAATTTTTCGTCAAGTACGTTCAATGTGTTTGGTTCTGATGGGAGAACACTGACGAGGAGTAAGCCCAATTAACTGTTTCAGGAATGGAACAAGTAGTTGACAGGTGGGAATTTACAATGGTGTGGAAGCTGTAAGGCGACCAGCGGCGGCGGTAAATTTGTGGTCATTGAGAATATTATGGACAAGCATAGTTATCTTAATGTTCTTCAGAAAAAGTAGCGTAAAAATTCCAAAACATTACGCGTGTACCACAATACAAATTTTACCAAAACCAAGCTATTAAGTACATAAGACATGATTCCATACGCAGAATAGTTTAGGTGTGGATACTACAACACTGTAGCAAATTTCTTCGACCTCCTTCTCAATATTCGGATATGAATGCAATTGAGAGCTTGTAACAGAAATTAGAAACTTAATTAAAAAATATTTAAACAAAACATCTGAATATAATATGACGTGATAAATGCTAAAAAATGTCTGTTGAATACGCGGAAAAGTGATGGACAGTATGTCAAAGAGATGCTATTCATCAATTCCATTAGGAAATGCTGAAAATGAAAAGTTTCCCAACAAGTTAATTTTCTCATCTTTTTAATCCATTAGTTAATTTTGTCATGTCCGAATATTCTTTGGAATGAAAAATGTAATGTTGGTTTAATCTGTCATCACGTCAATGATTGTTACGGAAATAAGAATTATATTACGTAATCCACTAAATACAATTGGAAACATCCAAATATTTTTAATTCTCGGAGAGTAAAATTACGATAATACTTTAATTCAACATCTTACAAACCTGTTTTACCAAAACTTACCAAAACTGTTTCATATCCTTATCTATCGGTTCTTTCATGGTTATGTATACTTCATTTTCCCTATGATGCAACTACATAACTACATGCTGTAAAAACTCTCGTCACTGTCTTTTCTCTATTAGACGAATAAATATATCTCAGTGCTGAGTAATGAGAAACTCTTCGTTATTGCACAGTAGTTTCTTGACGATTTACCTTCCATAAGGTCGAGAACGCTGTGCTTAAAGCGAGTTGAAGCGCTGGGAAGTTTTCTAAGTATTGTCGAAGAAATAATTTACTTTTTTGCATACAAACGACGAGAAACGAAAATTTGTGATCTGATGGAATTCGGGTGGATAACATTACACCCTGGTATCGACCATGGCCCTACCATTGCACTCGACATTAGGCCGTCAGCCCTCGCCTGAGAGCCGACATTAGAATTGTAATTTACTTTGCGTTTTCAAACATTATGAGCTTGTGAGTCTACATTAACACTTTGAGTCTTGGAAATGCGCACTAAGTTTCGGTGACATACCGGAAATGAAACGAAACGAAATGAAACGATGCTATGAAGAAATTGAAAAATTATGTTACAAAAACTTTCGACGGGAACCTCTGCTTCTGAGCCTAAAATTATAAAGGAATTATTTACTGCTGATATTATAAGAAACATGCTGGTGGGGCTTTTACCGCTTGAAAAAACTCATCTATATACGTAAATATTATAACAGAAAATTTTCTATACATTATTTAAAGTTTCTTAACAGATTTTTGCGTTTTTTAACGCAGCCTTCAATATGCTACGGTCTGTTAAGAATATCCCACTTAGTAATAATACGTGTTGGTTTTGACGGTTTTATTATTATAACTATTGTTTTAATTTCTAGGGAGAATATGCCCCCCGTCCCTTGCTGGGTACGCCCATAGGGATGTTTATTCCTAAAGGGTTCCAATGCATTTAACGAAATATCCGTTCAACAAATATGATTAATTGTAAGTTTTTTCTGGAATATTATTACACATTATATACATATATCATATCTAAAGATCATACAAAAGATAATCTATTTCACATGCGCCGCTCGCATATTCATTTCAGAATATTTCGCGATAAAATATATAATACGAAAAGCATGAAAGTGAATTGTTGAATAATTAGAATTACTCTTTCGGCTTGCTTTAATTTTATCCTTTGCAAAAGTTTCTCATTGCATGATATTTTGTGAATCGCTTGCGGTCAATTCTTCAGAACTCTTTTAGACGGGACGGAAGAGCTCAGCGTCAGTCCCATCCGACGCGGTTCCTGCACGAGAAAAAAAAAGCGAGCCTAATGGGAAGTTTGCAGCTCTGAGTTGCCGGCGGAATCCGCTCGGGGGCAGGGCTGGGGCGGCGTCTTCGTGACGGCTGCACCTGGCTCGGCACTCTATGTCGCTGCGCGGCTCACTAGAATTCATTGCATGTTTTCGAAAGTGCGAACACGGCTTGGGACAAAGTTTGTGTAACGAGTAAAAAAGTATGACGTTGGGAGAGCGTCATTTCGGAGTTTGAAAAACTGACGGGCCACTGTGCCCAGCCATCTGCGAGCGCGGCGGTGAGGGCCGGCGGCGGAGCGGGCGAGGCGGCGGCGGTGACGGCGGCGGCGGCGGCGGCGGCGGCGGCGGAAGCAGGAGCGGGAGCGGAAGCGGACAAGGCTGCCCGCCTGGCGACGTCGCCAACGCCCGGCTTATGAAGAAACTTGCGTCTCGGCCCTCGTTCGGTCAGCCTGATGGCGAAGCGATGGCGGCTGCCGATCGGAGCTTCTACGACCGCCTGCCGCCCGCCCTCGCCCGCCTGCCCTCGACCGCCCGCCCGCCCGCCCACGCCATCCTACAGCTACGGAGACGATCCGTCGAAAGAGTCAAAACAGACATACAGACAACGCTACTGCACATACTGCCCTGAGAAGCTGATTGGAAAAAAAAGTTGTTCTTAATTAGAAAATCTATATTTCAATTGCAGTTTTCAGCGAAGAATATGCGATAATCCTGCGTACGGTTTAGGCGTTAATGTGGTTCACGGACGGGTGGACGGGCGGACGGACGGTTGGACTGACACAGACACACAGACCGGAGGCAGACACACAGATAGGCGAACAGGGACGGACGGACACAGACAGACGGGAGAACGGACAGACACACTGACGGATAGAGGGACAGGAGGTTGGAAGGACAGAGGGATGAAGGACAGACCGCTGAAGGACAGACGGATGTTTAAAAATAAAAACACATTTTTGGTATCACGTCCCATAAAATGTGTCTTTTGACTATATTACGTATTCGAAAATGTAAGAGATTGGTTGAGTTGACTAGATATTTTTTCCTTAATAAAATGTGCTTCAAAATTGGCCCTTTCGAATATCATATACATTTTTTTAGTATGACTAGTTTTCCCGCAGTTTTGAATGAAATCGTAACGATTAAATAATCGTAAACAAGACTATCTCATAAACAGTTCCATATTTGTTCTTAACAATGTTCATGCGGATAAAGTATTACGCACTAAACGAAATGTTCTAAACTCTATTTTTATTAAAACGTTTGATTTAAAAATACAAATATATTTTTATTACGAGTATCGGGATAAAATTGCACTCTGCGTCAAAAAATGGTGATTTTTGAACAGGAAAACGCGTTTTTCCGGTTCTTTATATTGAAATAGTGGATTATTCTTATTCATAAATGTAGTACTAACTTCTTCTAACTCGTTGTTAGTCATAATTCAGATGTTGTGGGTTCTTGATAACGAAAAGTTATTTACGACAAAAAGTATGTCTGTCCGAATCTAAACAACGCTAAGGGCTGAACTGTAGGTACGATTTTCACCAAAATTGATATTCGAGAATTGATCTGAGTGATGTAGCGGACCTTGGAATTTGAAATGTATATTTTGATTTTTTGAGGGTATTTCATATGAAGCCTCGACAGCAATTTTGCGTGAAATAAAAATACTTTTAACAATATTTTCTCAAAAAACCGGCTCCAGATTTTTCTTGAATTTTGTTCTCAGATAGAGCGACGTATTATTATAAAAAGTCCTGCATGTCCCAAAAGTGTGCATGTTTCGTTTGAATTCTCTCTGAACTTTCGAAAATTGCAAATGTTGGCAAATATTTCCAGATATTATGCTATGGCACCTCTAGTGTAATTACCTAGCGCGACATTTATTAGCTACTTCAGTAGAGAAATAAAATAATCAGGATTTATTTTATATCGGCAAGATGAATCCTAACATTCTTTTTAACGAACTGCGAGTATGCACACAATGTATTCAAACAATACAAATCAATTCAGCCACAATGCAATAATTGATATGATTCCTGCTTGTTGAAGCGCCAACATTTATCCACTTTGTCGTCACTAAATTGGGAATTAATCACTTCGCATATCCGCTGTTACCGGAAATAGCTCTGCTGTGATCCACAATTAGAGGAAGTTATGACGCGAGAATCGTCTTATTTGACTTGGATCTAAATGGTAAGCGTACCTGTGATTACTAAAATTATTTTACTAGTGATATTCGAACAACTGATACAACGTTGAAATGATAATGGTCGATAACTTTGTAGAAGGAATCTGTCAGAGTGTTCGGTGTATATTACCTTTCGGTGGAGCAAAACGTTCATGTACTGTAAATAAAATTAATAAAGTTAATGAAACAGTATTGTGCAGTTTATAAATGATTCCTTCACTATTATTTTAAACTACGAACTAGTCTGGCATTATGTCGGTATTCCGTTTGGTCCAGGTTTTTACTAATGACCGTCTTCAATTGACACATATCTATATCTACAATTAAATCATTCTAGTGGCCTAATATAATTGAATAATATGGTTGTTCTGGTACAAGCAAACTTGCCCTAATATTTTGCGAATATTTAACAATTACTCTATTAATTTCTTGTCTGTAAAACGTATTCCAACGGTCGTCATGGATAGCAGCATTATGTCGAGACTAAGAAATTGAAATAAATGTGAATTTCGACATTGGGAAAAGCAGGGAGGGGGAGAATAGTGGTTGGGAAGAAAATATATTGAAATCTTGGACATTCGGAAAACCAGAGAGGGGGTGTGTAGCGGTTGGGAGATGAGGGGAAAAAAGAAGGAGAGAGAGAGGGAGGTGGAGTATGAATGAAATGATTGTTGTTAAGAATGGTGGAGTTGTTAATTAGTTTTTATGAAATAAATTACTATATCACTGTGGCTACTTTCTGTCAATGATTTCATACTGAGACGGAGTTAAATTAGAATATAATACGAAAATTACAAATTCTGTGATGATACATATTTTCGTATTCGTATCCATTTTGAATGCTTTATCACAATTAAATAACAGATTTTAATTTTTTGTGTTACTGAATATTGAACGGTAATTTGCAGAACTTTTTCAAGTCAGAATCACCTCAGTCAGATCTATTGGAAAGAGAAAATAAGATTATATCTTGATGTAACAGAATTTTAGTGTGATAGCCAACCTTTGCTTAACCACTACCATCAACATTCATGCGTAGAGTCGTTATGGTGGAAGTCGAGATGTCTGCTTTGTATCACAATCTATCATAAACGCAACAATAAAAATTTGTAAACCATCATGACGGTTATTTTTGTCTTTCCATTGAGGCTTACAATACTTCATTAACATTATATATATACTGGATGTTGTATTCTCAAGAAACTCTACTAAAGTTGCGTGCGAACTTTGAGCGCGAGCACCGAAAGAGCACTCTTCCATCTGTCCCGTGGACGCTTGTTCGGACGTGCACGTGTGCCCGTCGCCAACCAAACGCTCTACCATTGTTCGCCGTTGGGTTGAGGGATGAGTGAGTGATCATCGATTCCGGGTGCAACGACTTCTAAGGTCATTAGTCCCTGTGAGAGTAATGCATGTTTTATCCGGCAGATGGTGGTGTTCTGTCCACAGTGAAGCGTGAGGTGCGGAGTCGACTTACAACGAAACTCCTGGTCTCTCGACATGTGTAGTAGTATAATGCAGGTAAGGGTAAGTATAAGGGGCAGAGAGAGAACAAGGATGAGGAAGGAAAAGATCGCATGCAATCCATGGCCCGTTTGGTATGGTACTGCTCCGGCATTCCCTGGTATTTATAAGAGAAACTATGGAAAACTAGCTGTAAGACCAGCCAGTCACTAGAATTCTTCTCTAAACAGTATTTGAATTTGACAAAAAACTTCGCCACCGTCAAGACTAGAACCCCAGAACTTTCATGGTCAATGATGCTGCAGAAGCAACGGTATTGCCGTAGAGTGTTGAGCTATACCAGTGGGTTTCATTCGGTTCGGATTGAACGATTTCTGCCTTGACATCAAAGTGTCAAGCTAGCACTCGCTATCTATACTCTGCTCCGAGTCCGAAGGTCAAAGGCTGGTGGCCCAAAGCACACGAAATGTTTTCTCGAAAGTAGCAGGCCACTGTTCAAGGACAGTTAAAATACTCTCGTATAACTTTGCTGTAAATTAAATATTATAAAAAACAGTCTTCACGAATACTACAGTAACGTATTACAAGATATACACACTACAACAGTTCTTGACCTGTATCAGAATATGAAAATAGTTTCTGTACCTTACGACAACACGTAAATAGCACATATTTAAAGGCGGGTGATCACTTTCTTCGAGCATTGCTGTAGCATGGCGTCAGCTGTATCGAAAGCAGTGACATTGAGAATGGGAATTCGGTCGGTTCGCACAATATGAGAATAGGCAGAACAACAAAACCAAATATTTGCATTTTTCGGTGAAAATTGAACTTTCCATTGTTCTTGTTTTTTTCAGATTTCAGGGACAACTGACGAAACCATAAACACCTCTCACCTGGCCGGAGGATGTATAGTCTTGTTTAATTACTGCTCGCATTGGAAATTACTAACATTTTTCACCATCTGTGGATTGTTTTATTAGATCAAAAGGAAACAGCGTTTACCACTACTCCTTTCAGCGAATACTCTTCTAAATATTTCTTCAATGTTTCCTCACATCTTTGCCACTGATAACAAAAGTGTTTAGTACTATCGAGTGTGTGATTCGTAAATGTGCTTACCACTCCTGCGTAAAATGCAACTATCAATCTGCGATCGAAGGTCTTCACACAATGTGCAGAACTACGGAACGGCAATTCACTCTGACCCAAACCCTCTCACTTCTTGTAGTGCCGCATATCGCTAACAAGTATCTCTGTCATGAATTGCAATATCTATATGTGACCACTATTCCACCATCTTCGACCGACATCACCGTCAGAAGCCAAATGCCATGGAAATTTAAAAGAAATGTAGAAATACATTTTTCTACGGCAACAGTCTAAAAAAATTGTTAGTGTTCACTTATTAATATATCTACAAGTTATAATGTGACCGGTTCCATATCAGAATAATTACTGGATAGTAAAGTACGTGCAATAGTTATTAGTTTGCTAATATTTGTAAAACGTGAACACCGTCAGCCTTCACCTTTGCGAAACCAATGAACTCGATAATTGAGCGTAGATTATACAAATGTAGTTCACCCGAAATGTCGGTTAACCGAAAGCATATTTTTTTCAATAACAAATTTTCGCAAACTTGTCTCAGAAGTCACATCTAATTCATTCACAATACCGGTCCTGTTACAGATGTTGGCCAAACAGAACATCCACTCTCTAGCAACTGTTTTATCCTGAACTTTCATCATTATGATTAACTCTTAAGACTTCATATTTGTGATTTCTGAGATGTCCACATAGACTCTGTTTCTCTAATTTTGTTAGTATTGAATGTCTCTGCACACATTATTTTTTCCATTATATTATCATAACATAGTATGTGCCTCCCAGTCATCCTGAACATTCACCTATTTTAATCATTTTGAATCCCCCAGTCTGTTAAAATTTCTCGTTGTTAGAGTCCAAGTCTCAACACCGTATAAAGGATAGGCGTTAGGTAGCATTTTGATATTTCTCCGTTTAAGTGGAAAACTCAAATCCGTACTACAAAAGTAATTCCCCATTTTATTTTATGTGTGTCTTACTATTGGCGATTATGGTCTTTTCCCAGGTTGAAGACTATGATTCCCGTAGCAGGCACTGTAAGATCTTCAACTTCAAAATCAATTCAATAGGTTGATCATTCACGTTCCGCTAGTATGGAATCGCCATCGCTCCTTTTTGCGGAAATGACATGGATTTTGGTTTTATGAGTACTGAGTGATTGGATAATGAATACTATTAGTGTTTTATTTACATCCTTTGAAAATGGAATTTTTCAAAAGGTTTATTAATACCCTTTAAACAAACGACTGGTCTTCTGACCTTGCTGGGCATTATTAGGTTATAATCACCATCTCCTTCCGATGGTCACTTTCTCGACGAGCACTTGTGCGCGGTTAGAGGCATATAAGCGTGGCCGGCCTATTTGTTGGCCCACGTGGGTCCGGGTCCGTGAGCGTGCGCGGGGGCGGGGGGCGAGGGGGGGGGGTGCGGTGGTGACAGCGTACGCTCGGCTGCGCGAAAGCGAGCACGGAGCGCGGCTGCCACGTGGGCGCCGCGGCGATGAGCCTCTTCCCGATTGCGGAAGCCGGACGGCGAAGAGCCGGAGGGAGAAGGAACGCGGCTTAGCGGGCGCAGAGGAACGGAGCGCGGCGAGGAGGGGCCGCGAGGGACCTGGGAGGGGGTAGGGGAGGGCGTGGTGGAGGGCGGAGGGCGCTGAGGAGGAGCGCGAGGGCAGAGGGGGCGGAGGCGCACCACGAGGAGGCGGAGCGAGGCCGGGCGGAGCGGGGAGGGGTTGGGGCGGGGCGGGGCGGGGCGAACCGCGGGGGGAGGGTCGGGGAGAAGCGCTCCGCAAAAATGGCACTTTAATTGCGTACTCCCCCTCGCAGGCCCGCGGCCGCCTCCGCTCCCCGGTGTCCGCACTCCCTGGAGACCGCCACCGCCGCCGCACCCTTTCTCTCCACATGTGCCGCGGATTCAATATGTGATATCGCCGCGCTTCAAACGCGCGTCCAATTCATTTCTATGCTAATTCCCCGCCCCATAAAGCACACGCCACTACAAATAGCGCGGATTTGGCGGGCCTCGCGCAGAGCAGCCCGCGCCCAAGGCGCAGGCGGGGGCTGGGCGGGGGCGGGACGGAGCGGGGGCGGGGCGGGGGCGGGAGGCGCCAGGGCGAGCGGGGTGAGGCAGGGCAGCGCGGCGGAGCGGGGGAGGAGCGGGAACGGATGAGTTCGGGCGGGGCGGATGGTGCGGGACGAGGAGGCGCGGGAGGGGGGCGCGCCTTCTCCTTCCCGACGCGCAGGTGTGGCGTGCGCAGGTGGGCCGGGGACGGGGTCGAACTCGCGCCCAATGGGAGATCGCCAACGATCGCGCGAGTTCGGTGGCGGAAGCCACGCTGGATCTCTCTGCCGCCGCCTCCACCCTCGCGAGTCACTCGCTCGCAACAAAGAGCATCGATACGGCATTTACCCTCGCCCGCTTTATTTTGCACCCTGGCCATTAGGGTACGGTATGGTTACAACTAACATCGGCATTGAAAGAAATTACAAATAAATATTAATTTAAGGCCTTGTTGTAATTTTTGATCGTGGTATTTGTATTATTATAAGATATATTAGCTAATTTCATTGTTAGATTGCATAAATAGTTGTTTCTAAGTGTAAATACATCAAATAGCTTCATTGGACCATCTTCAATTATTTGGATTAAACGCTGAGGGAGAATTAACTGTGTACTACAATATTGTAAATGCATATGGTCAACTCGGCTGGAAATATTTAATATATCATTTGATGAGATGTCTAATGATGATTTTTAATTGACAATGTGAATTCTTTTGAATATTTATGCTTTCTTGATAACACTGACAGGTAAGCTAATTTTCGTTGTATTCGACTTTTAGAGACTTATGGTTACGTGATAACGAGTACAAGGTTTTTCTTCTATTTGCACATCGTATATGATGGATGGAGTGAGAAATCGATCTAGAATAAAGGAGAAGCGCGAATGAGGAGCTATACATGGACGAGCGTCGAGGCTTAGGGGAAAGCAAGAGATACAATGGGGCGCATATTGAGACATGGACGATTTAATTAAAACAGTAATAAAAGGGAAAATGGAAAGAATTACGCAGTAAGGCAGCGAGTTTTACACAGTGAAATAATTGAGAAGAATGAGGATGCGACAAAGAGATGAAAGCGCAGTAGTAAAGGAGCGTACAACGACGTGCTAGAACAACTTGATTGATAACCAGTGAGTTTTTTGTAACACGAAATGCCGCCAGAGAAATGAGATAGGATAAAGGAAGGATGCTACACGCAGAGGCAAAGCATGGAACATTGACTATAATTGGCGACGTTAATAGAAAACATGAATGGAATAAGCTTAAACAATTACAAAGGCAATATAAAATAATAAATCGTTAAATAAACATTACATTACGGCATATTTCATTAATTCGACAATTTATACTTAACGAGAATGATGTTTTATCAAATTACGTAATCCAAAAATTAAATTTATTTTGAATAATAGCATTAAATGATAAAAAGTTATCAAAACATTAAATTACCACGCTAAAATACAAATATTGTATACATTATTTATTCAATTATTCTTAACAATACGTATATAATTTTCAGAAATGACACATAAAAATGTACAAAACAATAAAATAAATACAAAACAATAACAAATACACCCGAATAAGCGATTATTGCTTGTACTCGAAGGCATTTCTGAGAAATCTTGTACATGTATTTCTGAAAAATATATGTACAAAACTGAAACATAATTGAAAAGAATAGATATACATTATATCCCGAGATACAAAAGAGAATATTGAGTAACGACTACTGTCGAAATGACGCTACTGACGAGCAGACTTATATAATATAACAAAGTAATTCCGCGAGATATTTCATTTGATTGTGTGGAAATTACAAATATTATTACTAGGGCGACTGGTTGGAGAGCATTTCGTGTGTTATGAAGACTTAATGACGAAACATTTCCCTGGAGTGTGTACGTAGAAATGTTAATACGTCTAACACACGCTCCTATTAAAAATATTTTCATTCAAATAACTCGACCTTTAAAAAATAACAATAAAACATACATTTCATTAAATGTCCAAAACATCTTTCATACATTATTGTAATTAATTAGGTAATTAGGCGTAGAGACACATTTATTACAATAAAATTATTTTAACATGTCTACGGCGGCTAATTGATATTACAGAACAACTATGGCAATATTTTGACTTAGCATTATTTCATACAAATACATCTCATTCAGTTTCCTATTAAGGAATTAGATTGTTGATAAAGTTGTAACTAATATAAATGTTGGTACTTACGTTATGTGGAAGCTACCTCTCGACGGCAAATTCTTGACCCCTGCAAATAAAACTTATTAGGATTAGAATGTTAACGATGCTTTTGACACTCACTGAAATAAATAAAACATGCACAATCTCAACTCTCATTCAGCGCCTGTGTCTGCTCATGAACGTCGCCTACTTCACCATGCCATTGTCCGCCTCCTCTTTCTTTCTCTCTCGGTCTCCCTCTCCCTCCCTCCCTCTCCCTCCCTCTCCCTCCCTCCATCTCCTCCCTCCCTCTCCCTCTCTCCCTCTCCCTCCCTCTCCCTCTCTCCCTCTCCCTCTCTCTCTCCGCAAAGAATGTGGTTGCATTTGCAGGCTCAGTTGAAGAGATTTCGGAACCCTCGGTGCGTCTTCGCTCTTTATGTTTCGCCCTCTCCTGCGAATTCCATTCCCTTCCTCTCCCTCTCCACTACAATCGCGTCTTCCCCTCTCCCGTTCGACACGTCCGGACTACAAGGCTCAAACACCGGAGTACATCTATAAAGCGCATTAGGCTGATCGCGTAGATTCGACGATCGGAAGCACGCGGCACGACATTTAGTCTGCTCGTGATGCGGCGATCGAGAGAATGGGGCCCGCAAGGGGAGGAGGGCGCGCAGCGAGGGAGACGAAGGGAACGCGGGGTGCTGCGCAGGGCGGGGAAGAGGGCTGGAGTGAGGAGGTGGGGGAGAGGAGGCGACTGCAGTCGCCCATAACAGAGGCGTTTGCCGCTCCCTGCCCACCTCTGAAGAGATGTTCGATACTGGCAGAAGCAGTTACCGGAAATGTTCAATTTGGGGATGGAGAAAGTATATCTTCCTCGCAAAATTGGTAATTTAAATGCTGTGACTGAATGACACAACACAGCTGAGTTATATTGTAAACGTACGTTCAGTGGAGTATACCCTGCCATATGAGCAAATATTGTGCCATGCTTTTATGGTAGGTGTTCTCTTTGAATGTCTGACATTTTACACGTGAACTCAATAAAAACTTCAATCTACGATTTTTTTTGTGTAGACAATATAAACGGGCATTCATTCTAAAGATATCTGAGCTATTGGGCTCCATGTTTCTAAATTGACATTTCAAAGACCCCTACACTTAATACCTGCGGGAATCAATTTTAGTATTTCCCCTTCCTTCTAAAACACAAATACGTTTCATACCAACTAACTTCAATGGCAAATATTTTTTCTTTATTGAAAATTATGTTACTTCGAATTAAATTAATAAACTTTAATACATACATACCCATGAAATAACTTAATTTGTTAGAGCGATTTCAAAAATAACATATCTTCCAATTTAAATAAACTTACGTGAGTTTTCTGTCATCTCAATTCGACACGCAAGATATTATTCAGCACAAAAGAGCGGAAATTATTTACATCATCGGGGTTATTGACGGCAGCAAAGAACGATATTCGAAAAAAGGCTTTTAATGCATGAATTGGTCTTCTTCTTTCTCATTAATACGGGGATGGCGCTAATGAGTGCGGGTTCAATTTTTATTAATTTTTCTGCCACCCCATTTTTATACATATTTGGCAATGTTTTTAAGGCCAGATGCCCTTCCTGACGCCAACCACAAGGGACGCACAAGCACAATACACCTAGACAACACACACAATCACAAAACACACACAACCATGCCCGAGGCGGAATTCGAACACACTATCCTTCGGTCCAAGGTCGCCACGGCACTACTGCTTTAGCGATCTTCGCCACCTGGAATCGGTTTCATGAATTAGTGAAATCAGAAAAACAACTGTGTCCCCAATTTTCTGAAATTGGTGTAAAAACATTATAACGAACCCTCACTAAAACATTATCAATTATAAATTAAATTTTACATTCTTAAGAAAAGATGAAAAGATGTGGCTGTTTTCAACACATACAGGCAGCATTAAAACACCGAACATATAGCAGAGGACATCCAACAAACTTATTCCCCAACTAATTGCGTGATGGATGCAGTTTTCTTCATGTACACCCAATTTTCTAGAGCTCCTGCCTTGAATGTACAGTATTGCCTTTCTGACGTGGCCACGAATGTGCATGTAACATCCTAACATTTGACACGACAGTACCTTCCAACAAATTTAAATGATGCAAGAAAATGAGTCACTATCTATCATACGCATTTCTAAATATAAATGTGCCTGCTGGATTATTGTTATTATTATTATTAGAATTTTATTGAATTAAATGAATGAAATTTATTGAAATTTAATTACACTACCAAAGGGCGGTATTTATGGCAGCAACATATCTCAAGTGCAATAAAACACTACTTCCACTAGAGTATCCGATTGTTATTATATATTACCTATGTCACGGATCTCAAACGATTCAAAAAAAAAAAAAAGCGGACAGTCTGCAGATGACAATTGAAAAAAAAGTGTACGGATCATCGCGAGAAGTTAGACAATCCAGAAAACATCACGTGTTCGTTCCCTTCCCCTCCTGGAAGCCGTGCTTCAGAACCCAGTCCCGCCGCTGCCATACCACCAATCCCCGTATCACCCGTACCTTCGCGTTCCTGCCCGTCGTCCCCATCCCGGCTCCGCTCCCCGATCACCCCAGTGCCTTCATCCACTCTCGCTCGCTCGAGCTTTGCCTGCCTTCCCGCTCCCTTGCGCGCTCGCGCACCCCCGCCCCTGCACGCCCCGCCCCCCTCTACCCCGCCCCAGCCACCGCCCCCGTCACGGCTCCGCTCGCGCCGAATCGGTGGAAAAAAAAGCGCGTTGGAGGAGGCCCGTGCACGGCCGGTCGAAATCTATGCGACTGTTGCCGTCGTTACTCACAAACTGGAGAATAATAAAAAGTTGGGAAACTTTCCTTTCCCTAATGTTCTTCTAGCTCCGTCACATTCGGGAATATATTCATTGCCTTCTTCAATAACAAAATTATAAAGACGAAAATTAAACTTAAATGAAAAATGAATCATTTTAAACTGGGGAGAAAAGGGAGTTTTAAAATGAAAAGTTTTAGGATCGCCACGGAGAGGCGTAGCTCGCTTACCTACGGCATGATGCGCGCGGAGGAAGGAGAGCGAAGGCTGGAGGGGGTCGGATGAAGGAGGGCGCGCTGGTGTGGCGAGGGCAGAGGTGGGGGTGGGGGTGGAGTGGCGGCGACGGGGCGCGGTGAGGGCGCTCAAGATCGTGGGGCTCGCCCGGACGCTGTGTCCCTAATTACTGCCGAATCCTAAAGGTATTTATCACCACGTGTCAAATCCCAACCGTATTTCTTCGTGAGCTCTTAATTTTTTACAGGGAGTGTCTGAGCGCAGTTCACTTATTGCGATCTTCGGCTCCTGGAGCGGTTCCATGTCGCAGAAAGCGCGCGGGGTGGTCGGGGAGTGGCGAGGAGGAGGGAGGAGGCGAGGGCGGGGGCGGGGGTCGCGAAGCGAGCGGTGTTGAGGGCGGGAAGCGGCGGGGGTCGACGGGGACAGGCAGGGACAGGAAGGGACGGGTGGGGAAGGGCGGGGAGGGACGAGGCGCGGGTCCCCTTCACTGCGCCGCGTCGCGCCTCCCCACCCGATGTAATGACAAACACATGTGCTGTTCTATAACTTCGTTACGGACGCAAAACACTTCGGTTACATTCGCAAACGCTTTTAGCCTGCTGTCGAATCCTTGGTCCCGACATCCAATTCTTTAATGTCTCGGAACCTTTGATTTACGATTAGGACTCCTTTTTTTTAAATTAAACTTTGACGCCCGCGTGTCATGGCGCGTTTTTTGTCGCAGCTATAAATTCTGTTGTTTAATATTCAAACCATTAGATAGAAGTAAAAATTCATAATGATTTATTAACATTGCCGAAGACAGATTTCGCGAAATGAGCTCCACAATTCGAATTCGCAAAAGCGATTACGAAAACAATAATTCTATTAATTAGATGACGCTATGACTGTAGTATTAGAAAGCAAGCCAGGGGAATGTGGACTCGCATTCTTTAAGGATATAATTCGTACTAAGTAATTGAGAAAACTGTAATTACTTACGAAAATTATTCAATTTTAACGCAAGGGCAAAGAACACCAGTCAAATTATTAAAAATAATCAATGTTCTCGTAGTTTTTCAGTGTCCTGCAGTTGAAAAAACATCCATTGGTTCTGCCGGCAGCACAAAAAAAGTCCATGCCCCCCCCCTAAAAAGTTTGAAAGGGGGGCCCGTAGCCTTTCATAATAAAACATACCTCCGTAGATATGTTAAATCCTTGTTTTTCCTTTTTCATCCTGACAATTTCGGGATTTGTTATATGACATATGAGGAAGAAGCTCTCCTAGCCATCTGACAATTTGTATACCGTTCAACCTAAAATTCATTGTATCATTAAAATTATAAATTCATTCTATTTGGAATAAGTAGAATATACTTATTTTTTGGTAAAATGTAAATAAAAATTTCAATAAAAAAGGGCCCCAGATATTTAGTTGCCCCCTTTTTTTTTAGACTGTGCACGCATATTGTAAATTTTTTAATGTATACTTTTTTAATTACTTAATTCTTTAATTAATTAATTAATTAAGTAACGAATATGAATATTTTACATCAGCAACACACACAATATTTATAATTTTTGCCATTAAAGTAGTTTACACGTTTTACAAATTATATATTAGCGTTTTCGTTGATAGATTTATTGATTGTTGGTGATTCCGGGTGCGTCAACGGCTAAGGATATTAGTCCCGTAAGTGTAGTGCATGTGTTCCCTAAGGAGGCGGCGATGATCGTTTTCCGCTAAATGGCGAGAACCGGCTCCAACCTACCATCGGCTAGCAGTTTTCTCCAACCAGGTATCTCCCACCAGCGGGGCACCGTCCCAGCCGGGAGAAGCTCTATTCTCCCGACCGGTCTCCAGACATGGGTGTAAGTAAGGGGTGAGGGTAGGACAAGGAAGAGGAATGAAGATCGCTCGCGGTCCGTTTGTTAGGGTACTGCTCCGGCATGCATCTGGTGTTGTTAGGAGAAACCACGGAAAAATACCGATCAGAGCAGCCGGTCGCTCGAATTCTCCTCCAGAGAGCGACTGAAGTTGACCAATCTGACAAGCTAGTTTCGAAAATCCTGCTACCGTCGGACCTCCCGCTCAGCGGCACTGCAGTGACATCAATTGATGCCCTGACCCAGCACTCCCGGTAGAGTTTCCGTAATCTTTCTGAATTCGGAGGTGCAAATTCCTTGCAGTTCTGCTATTTTAGTAATGTCATTCTTACAGAAACGGAAATAGAAAATGTTATATTAAATTATATAAAATATATAAAATTAAATAAAGTAATAAGGATAGTAAATGTAATGTGTAATTTTAGACATAAATATAATAGACGCGAAAAGGTAGGGGAGAAATTGTAACGACATATTGTAACTATATGATGTTTTAATTATAGAAAATTGTCACCTGAAGAAGAGTTAAACATACTCGAAACGCGTAGTGAAGAGAATTCTACTGTGAAGAAATTTTATGAAAATGACTGAATTTTAAGTTGTTTTAAATGAAAATTAAGAAGTTATAATGTAGTAAAAGTTGAACAAAATTGTATTTTTTTAGATGAGCAGTCCAAAAAAAATAAATAAATAAACTGGGTCAAAAGAATCTAATATGCATGCAAAAGATATAAGAGGCACCATATAAGAGTAAAAATCTGATGCCTTTGAAATAATAAGCAAGTTCTCGTTTTCAGGATTTACTTTAAGATTTACTGGGTACGGGATTTTGTAAATTTGCTACTCCTTCAGAATTTTGTAAATTTGCCACTCCTCCTTCAGTAGTAAATTTGCTACTCCTTATTCGATAGCTAAAGGATCGATTCTATTTGCAAAGCATTCATTAAGATTTTATAGAAGTTTCCCTCTGTTACACCTTCCGCATTGTGTACTTTGCTACAAACATTTTACCGGAGCCAGAATTTAAGAAATGAGTTGAAATATTGAACTTTTTGAAAATCGTTAATGTTAGAAAAGTAATGAAGAAATCGACTTCTTTAAAAAAAAATACTGCGCTTCTTTTCATGGCTTTTACTACCATATCGTCTTGCTTATTTCCTTCCTCGTGGTTAAAGAGAGTGCTTAGATTTTTTATTATCCTCAACATTTCTGTTTTGCTGAAAATGCAAGAGATTTGCAGCCACATTTAATTTGATGTTTTGTCTAAAAAATTTTAAAGCAAAAAGGAAAGAAACTTGCTCTGGGTTCAAATTCACAAATTGCTTACAAATGTAGACAATGCCACCTTTAAAATACCTATCAATTGTTTAATAATTATGGTTTAAAATAATTATATTGAGGCCAGTTTAGGAGTCTTAAGACAAATTATCACATATACATTAATTACACTACGTAACAAGAAATTGTTTATGTTACTTTCTTGATGTTTATTGTATAAAGCGGACATTCTGAACATGAATATACCATTGGTTTTATCCAAAGGTATTATATCGATTTCGACGTTTCGATATTATATCGATTGTTCGATAATTCGATTTTCTTCCGTTTTTGAGACAATCGTCATAGTTCATACATATTTCCAGTAATGGTAGCGATGTGAAGTCGAACTGTATTAGTAAAAATGTAGAAGATGTCAATACATAGCATCATTTAACAAGTCATCATTATATATTTTAATCACAAAATTCTTTCCTACGTTTATTGCAGGTCTGCAGTTAAATTAGCATGAATGGTCTATTTTAACTGAAATAAGCCAGCATCCAGAGGTAAATTGTCTTCACACCCTTTTTGTTATGTTTGTGGACATTACATCAATGCTAAACAAATAAAACATAAAATAGTGCCAGGCACAAAGTTCTGTAAGGCCTATCTTGCTTTTCTCGGTGTACATGTTCAAGATCATAATGTTTCAAGGGTCTCCAGAGTCTTGTGGTAGCTGAATATCTACATTGGAGGGTTGGCTAGGTTGAACAAGAACTTTTATGTCATTTGCAATTCTCCGGCTTCAGCGGGAACCTACAAATGATGACAAATATGACTTTCGTATGGTGGACATTACACATTACACATGTTCCAAGAATAGAAGAAATATTCTCTATCCTAGCATTCCATCATCCATCGCTCTAGAACCATTTTGGAAAGAGTAACCAATTCCATCGACATCAAAACAGACCATATAAGAAGAAGAGACGGAAAATTCAAGTAATACCAGTAATTTAAGTTGTAGTAATGAAGACATTTCTACGGAACCGCAGCTCTTTAATCATCAGAGATTAGATGACCTGCATTAGATGAGTTGCAACTAACAAAATCGTAAATTGAACTCCTTGGTCTCCGTCTTAAGTAATATAACTTGCTTGATAAATCTCGCAAAACAACACTATAAAGGGCAAATCATAAGGATTCTTTCGTGCTCCTATCAAATGTATGAAAACTTTATTTTTGTAGTGATGTTAATGGTATCTTTGAAGTCATTGATTGTCCTCACGAACCAGACCAATGGCATCTTTTTATGATAGCTCAGCCACAAGTCTTAAAGCTGTCGTATTGTAGAATGGAAACAAGTTTCCTTGACTTCCAGTTAATCATTTAGTTCGTATGAAACAGACTTGTCATGTAGTATGAAATAGACTTGTCAAACGAACATGTCAAGTTACTCTTGGAAAAAGTCAACTATGGATGTTACAATTGGGTTATTTGTGGTAATTTTAAAATGTGAGGATTTTTTCTGGGGCTTCAAGGTGGATACAACAAGTGAGAATTATTCGCAACTCACAGAGAATTTGCTGAAAAGTTACTCTTAGCTTGGCATCGAATCCCACAGAAAATGCACTATTTGGTTTCTCATAGAGATTTATTTTGAACAAATTTAGGAGACGTGAAGCACATGGTTTAAGCGAAGAACATGGTGAACACTTTCATCAGGCCATTCACTTTATGGGAAAAAAGGCATCAGAGACGTTCGAATCGTGCGATGATGGGAGACTACGTATGGGGATAGTACGTGCAGAGAGGTCAAAATCACACAAGAGAAAATATCGATCTGATGTATGTTTTTGACTTACACCATTTTTATGTTTTGGGATTTCGGTGTATTCAGTATAATTGCAATTAACATATTTGAATGAGTGATACGTTAATACAATAAACAAAAACTTCGTCAAATTTTGTTACATAGTATTATGAATTTTTATTATTAGTAATTTTGTTACACAGTATTAATTAGTAATTTTGTTACACAGTATTAATCAGTGGCGGATCATGCTTGGATTGCTCGGTTGCACAACCCCCAGACAATCGAAAAAATTCGTATAATATGTCAGGAATATACATTTTCCATTTAATGTCATTCAATACTCTACATATTGCAGCAATATAGATGTATATGAAATTATTTTGAAACCCAAGAGCGCCCGCCCAAGCGCCCTCTCTGGAGTCTCATGCGCTCTCAGGCAGCGCTCTGATGTCACATTCTCAAGGTCATTTGCCGCGTGTAATAATGGCTGCACGTCCCTCTGCCTCAACACTGGGCCCCGTGCGCTTTTGCACCGCAACTCTCGCAGATAGAGCCACTGGCTTTCATTGCAGAGTTGAGTCTCATGGAACTAGGGGGTGGGGGTCTCTTCGCAAAGCGGAACTGGTCCATGGACTCCGAGAGGGATACCAAATTTCTGTCTTTGAAACTAATTGCATCATTTTATGGATTTCGCGTGTTATTGAAAGTACACATATTTAGTCAATTCTTGACGGTTTTGCCTATATTATTTAAGATGTTTGGCGATTTCATTTTCATTTGATGATAATTTTGTCGATTCAAATTATGCATTTGGGTGTGCAGATGCCTTTGTGTATGGTTGGTCGTTCTGGCAGTGAGTCCCTCTCTTTGTCCCTCTTTTGTGTGTAACGCTCTTCCGCCCAGTTATTTTACGAGCATCGTTGTGAATAAGTGTGTGTGTGTGTGTGTGTGTGTGTGTGTGTGTGTGTGTGTGTGTGAGGAAGATAGGTAGCTATAGTGTCAGTGTCGTTTCTGCTCCTGCTGCCGACAAAGCATCTTCATCAAGGAAGGAAGAGTCACTACTGATTTTTAAGGGATAATACATTCCTGAAAATTTTCAGATCTTTCATTATTGCAATATATGCAAATGTGGTAAAATTTTCAAAATAAAATTATTTTATTTCGTTACTAACTCCACTTGTAGCAGAAATAACAACTAGGATCGCGAAATGTGTTCAAACGATAGTGCGAAGTTCTTTATCTAAAACGACACAAAAATTGTTTTCTTTAAATTTTCTTCTCGTATGTATCAAGGGACGTAAACAAATATTATGCTAGTCTTATTTTCGTCGAACTCACCACTATGCGAATTGTGAATTGCTTACGTTTTATTATACACTGATATTTGTGAAAATTGCAACACCAAGGAGGAGACATACAATTACAATGGAATTTATACCACAGATTAGGGATATCTCAATATACAAATGATTAAACTTTCATAAAAAAGAGGGCGCTGCTAGGCCAACGTGCACACCATATCTATGCACATTTAATCACTTCTTATGGATACACTATTCTATGCATTAACCGATGTGTAATGTTTCCGACCATTCCTTCTGGGTGTTGCAATTTTCAAAACAGCAGTATACGTTTGCATTCTGGATTCGGTGGAGCTGCCACCCCAGTCTGTTGCGGCACTAGCCGCCACTTGAACTAATGGCACGTCTGATCTCATCTGTCTCAGAGATCCTGACTCCTGAACACGACCAGTTTTAGGAAGTAAATAACATTTGCCACCTTGCCTGATACGTGAACCCTGGGGTTTTGAAAGAAATATATTCTGGCAAAAGACGAACCAAAATACCAAACATAGCTGTAAGATTTCTTCATAGTCTTCTTTGGACTGATGCCGCGGCTTTTGTAGCTGGGCAGTAACAAAACTAGAAATATATTCGACATTATTTACATTTATTTTTAATTCAACCAGCACATCACACAAATCAATTTTTTAATTTTTTTCAATTGTTGACCTCTCTGTTTGAAATACTTTCAAAATGTAAAGTTGAGGGCGAGTAGTTGAATCTATTTTCCTGTCAACAAACAGCTTCAATATTATTTCTGAAATGTAGTGGTGACATGCCAAGTATAAGTGTTTTTCAAATAATTGTTCTGATAGAGTCCCCGTTAAGATCCCTCCTCAACGGTTATACTTTTTCTACTACCCACATTTGTTTATTTCAAGACTAATGCGGAATTCGAACTAAGCACATACTTTCTCGCATTATTTCTAATTTGTGCAATTTTCAAAAGCGCAGTGTTCAACGCTCTATTCTTTTAAGCGTCCCTTGTTCGATCTGTGGAAAAAAAATTAAAAAATAAAAATTGCCTATTTTGAGAGCAAAATTACGCGAAAACTATTCATATTTTGTACATGAACTTGAATTAATATCTGCCTTTAAAGATCATATTTTATTAAAGACAAAACCTCTACCTTCAATATTGTAGTTTTAGGAAGACACCGATAACAATTTTTAACTTTCGCAATCGAAAAATCAGAAATTTCCACAAGAATGAGACCTGCACCATTCTCTTTAGCGTCCTTTGGGTTCTCCGAAGACAAATTTCAATCAAAAATTGGGAACCATTTTTGAGAAAATGTTGAAAATGTAATTGAGGTTTCGTGTAAATACTCATCAAAATCAAAATATCCGTTTCAAACTCAAGAGGACCTCGAGTTCCTTTAAAACTTCCTGGGAATATCAATTTTGGAGGAAATCGGCTGATCAGTTTCGGCTTTGAGCATAGACAGAGAAACAGACCGACGGACAGACAAACGTTTTGCCCTCAGTTGATTTTTCGGTATCAAGGATATCATGGATTCTGACTGCGCAACGTGTCAGGGGAAGTAATTTACTACATATAGGAACAAGATTTATTCACTTTTTCGTTACTAGGGCTTAAGAATCTCTCTACTGAAAAATTACCGTTTTACAGCGCACGTTTACAGTTCTTTCGCTTCCTACGAAGTAAGGCGAGAAAGTAAAAAATGTTTTCCGCTTAATTAAATCACTTTATATTTTCCAAATCAGGGACTTCTATTATCTGCTCTACATCATCACATTTTATCACACTGCCAATTTATCTACATTTTCTTCATACAATGTATGTGAGAGTAACTTTTTATGCCAAAGATAGGACCTTGTAAATGTAAATTTTCGAAGTTATTTGTAATATTTACTCGTTTCTTTCAAAATTTTTTGTTTGTGGACTTGTACGCTAGACTTACTTACTGCCAAATTTCGTGGATTTTCTGTTAATGCTAAAGTATGAGTTGTGCGCTTGTAATATCTCTCCAATGCAGGAAAAATCTTATTTTCAGAAAATTACCTCTTACGATGTTTCGCCTGTCAATCATCGTTGTATCTTTGGCTACAAAATATCTCGATTCTTTTTACTTTCTCGCCTTACGAATACTTCGTAAGAAGAGAAAGTTATGTAATCGTGTGGCGGAAAACGGGGAATTTTCGCCAGAAAAACTCTTATAGCAGGGGTCTGGTAACAAAAAAGTGGATAAAACCCGTTGCTAAATTTAGAAAAAAAAATCCTCTATCTCGTGGTGTAGTCAAAATCGATGATTTGTTGCTTCTTCATACTGCAAAATCGATTGACGGCAAAACGTCCGTCTGTCCGTCAGTCCGTCTGTCCGTCTGTCCGTCTGTCCGTCTGTGGTCAACGCTAGCGCCTAAACCGTTCGGCCAATTTTCTTCAAAATTGATATTCCCCGATCGTTTTATTCGTCTCAAGGCCTCTTGAATTTGAAATCGATATTTTAGTATTTGAGGGTACTTTACATGAAGCCCATTTTGAGATTTTTCTAACTTAAAAGAAAATGGCTCAAAATTTTTTGATTATATTTTGTTGTTGAATAATGCGAAGAACGTTGAAGGGAATGACGTAGGTATCATTTTCGTTGATAGGCCCAATTTTTCCATTTTTCAAAAATTGCAAAAAAACTGTTTAAAAACTGCAAAATTGAAGATAGAGATTTTCGCCTCAGACAAAGTCGGTTGTACAAAATTTGCACTTCAAATATGGTCATGTACCATTTTTTGGAAAAACGAGTAGTTTTTGCGTAAATTGCGATTCAAATTTACAAAAAAAATTCTCAAAAACCGCTCCAAATTTTTTTCTTTAAAATTTCTGCACATGTGTAATAAGGAGCGGTAAATGTATAAATAAACTAGTGGTGCTATAAATGGCACATACTTTCTCGCAGTAGTTATTTTTCAAATGCCGATCATCGGATAAATGATGTGGAGTAAGCCGTTCACCGCTGTCTTTCTTGTCATGTTTTTTTGAAAAACATGTTTTTCGTATGTTGACAATTACCGGCTTCCTAATGATAGAACTGATACAAGTACATTTTGACTAAAATATAAGCAGTTGGTCCGCATGTGGGTCCCGTAGCGCGGTTGGTTAAGGCACCTTCGAGTTGAGATCTTCAATAAGGAAGGTGCCGAGTTCGATCCCCCGAGGGGGATTTTAATTTGATGAATGTGATGTTGCAGGAAAATACATTGAAGAGTGTAGATACTTTATTGAAAATCATTTGAAGTACTTCTACTCACGAATAGAATCAATGCAGATAAATAGACAGGACTTGTCTGTGTTTTCCCTAACTGCGTCTTTTAAACAATTTTTCAACTCATTCGATTTCTGAAGCGTATGACATGTCAAATCAACCGTTGTCTAGTATATACCTGTATGAACCAATTTAAGTAAAATATGAGTATTTTAACGTTAAATTGTAATACATTATAACCAGAACGCATGCGATAAACTTACAATCCCTAACGGTTCCGAAATTAGTATTACTTTCTAGCCTTACGAATACTTTGTAAAGCGGCTCACCGCTGCCTTTCTTGGTCATGTTTGAAATACATGTTTGTAATTGCGATAAATGTACTGGAAATGTCTGTATATATTTGTTCAAATTTTTAACTTTTAACCATTTTTTACTTCTCGTATTTTTTAAAGCGTATGTACCATCGTATCATTTGTTTCCTAATCACGCATTTACCATTTTATAGGCCGGTTCTATTCTTTCATGGCTCTGTTCGACACAGGCGGTGTTGATGTTGCTAGTGGTATAAGTGACGGTTCGTTGACTTTGAGTTTCGGATGTCGGGTTTCTGTACGGAAAACGTTTGCTTGTATAATACACTTTTGCTGGTTTATGAAGTAGTGGAATAGCAATAAGGACCATATAGATGCAGAGCGAGAAAGTATGTGCGTTGGAAGTACCACTAGTTTATGTGGTATTGCAACAATAGGTGACCTATGATAATCACAAAAGATGCAGAAATAATTTAGAGCATTTATTGACCGAGTCAGACAACGAAACTCTTATATGTTTGTTAAACAATTGATTATAAATGCGAAAGGAAAATATAAAAATGGACACGGTCTGACATGAAAAATAATATAGACTTCCTTTCAAACACACGTAAAATATCGAGCACTTGTCTCCTTTCCGGAACCAGACCATCAAACCAGTTGCGTTTCCTCACTCTAGACCTATGGCGTTGGTAATGAAAGAAAGTGTTACTCTTTTCGCATACATATTTAGAGAATAATTGAATTAAACGAAATCCTGATTGATTTTAAATTATAATATTGGAAGAATGGGGGAAAGGTAGTTGCAAAATAACAACAATGAGAGTGTTGTAGTTTCTATTGCAAAGATTGGAATAGTACATTTTAAAATATTTAAAAATACATGCTCGACGTTTTCCCGGTTCTTCGATTGTCGTTTTAAAATTAAATTCTGGAATAGGATTATTAGGTTAGGACATGGTCGTCCATTATCAATTACTCGTTTATTTTCTTCATGCGAAAGGGAAGAAAAGCAATTATATTTAAAAACTATAGTACCATTTTTTCACTATCTATATAAAAAAATAACTCTAGTTTCATGAGTATCGCTAAAGGCTGCAACGCGCAACGGAGAATATCACTATCACGTACGCTCGCTCACTAGCAGGCCTTTGAATCACCGCCTTCGCACGATTCAACGCCTTCGCACGCTTTATCCTTGATTAGGGGGACGTTGCGCACATGCGCTGCCACCACCCGATCCGTCCTGAAGGCGTTGGAGACATTCGCCAACAGTCTGAACTTCCCTCGCATACTGTATGCGTTGCAGGTACGCGCTGGTGCCGATCTGTGATGCTGATCGCACGGAAGACCGAATAAATGATAAATATAAACAAGCTCATAGGAAATGGTTTTTATTTCCTTGGGTGTTGACACACGACTTGCCCACCCAAAGAAAACGCCACTGCTTGAAACCTGCAACTCACAGGACCCTGTCCTGTTCTTTGTAGCATTTCTATGACCAAATGCAGAGATCTTTGCAAGTATTTCCTGGTCAAGAGTGAAAAAAGTGCATTTGAAGGAAGCACAGAAGAAATATTTTTGTCAGTCCTTTAAATTTACTAAGCCATAAAAGTAAGTATCTCTGTGATTGGCACAGGCTATTGAAACACACAGTAAGTGTCACCAACCGTCAGTGGGTGTGTTTATTTGTGTACATCTTTGCGATCTTCCAAATTATGATATTCATGTATCATTCCTGCCGAGGCCTAGTTCCGAGATGCTTGAATTCCTTTGTAAAGTGCAGAGGGACAGACACTTCTCAATTTAGTGAGATAGAGAAACTCACAAAAATTTTCGGAAATTATTTCTTAGCTTGTTTCCCAAAACGAAATTCCTGTGAATTTAGAGATCCGTTAGAGGAAAACGTTTTAATTTTTTTAAAGAAAATTGAAATTAGTTACAGGCAATATATTGCAGTTCAATTAATTAATTTAGAAAGTATTTCATTTATTGTAGAATATTTAAATCAAAGATTTTGTGAAAATTCAAAAATTATTAGTTCATACATTCATAACTAGAGACAGGATCATATGCACATGCTTATTTGCATAGGCTGTTTTATGGGTTTTAGCATATTCTCTAAAAACCTTCTTTATAGGGCATAGATGCTTTATTTTTACGATATTAATGTTTAAAGTCTCACTAAGTATGGCTCGTATGAGCGCTGTATCACTTTTAGTAGTGACGCGTCATTCCTCTATGCACCTAAACACAGAGACTTAGTCACCCAAGAAGAAATCCTCTCTCCTCATGCTTACCAGATTCCAAGAACACGTCAATGTAGATAAAAACAAGCGCAGTTGTTTGTTATCCCTTGCTAGATACTGCATATCACGTTACTTCCTAGATTACAACTTGCTAAGGAACGTTGTTTTTGGTTAGTTTCGATCATCTATCGTATACACGCGCCAATTTTGAAGTGTACGACACCTCCACTGAAAAAAGGTGTTTCAACGTGGATAGGTGAATATCCTGAAATTATTGCTTAAGAGGGCGGAAACACTCTCACGTTTGGAGAAAAGCGTTTCATGCGCGAAAAAATTCAAGTAGATCAGCATATTGAAACAAGTATTCATACCTCAGCGTTCAACAAGAAAGGTCCACACTAAGAACTTTTGACAGTGGTAAGTAGCAGTGTCTTTTGTAAAGAGAAAAAGAACTAATGGTGTTACAACAGGATGCACTTTCTGGCGTTATTTGTAACGGCCACGCAATATCATAATACTACATGAAAAATCAAAAATGTTTCCAATCTGCAATTTTTTTTTTTCTGTTTTAGGATACGGACTCGTGTTGTTGGAATTAATGTGTCAGTCACGTTGCCCGTACAACACCAGCGTCACAACAAAACTCAAGGTTTCCGAGTTCTTAAAAAGGTTGAACATTTGCATTTGCAGTTTTAAAAAGTCAGAGATTTGTATTTACATTATTTCAAGATTCTGTTTTAAAGAACAGATTTCGTTAGGGAAAAATCTCCATCTTCAATATTGTAGAGATATTTTTATTTATTTATTTACCGTTCGGGTGATTTTGGAAAGACACAGTCATTGGCCGTAGTTCTGCACCAATGTATTCGAGCCTTCCTTTGAAGCCTACCACGCGCCGCGCCGCGCCGCGCCGTGCCGTGGGTCTAGGTGATCATTTTCGAGCAGGCACGCCCTGTGGGCGTTCCCTTAATCGCTTGGGTGTGGTTTTTACTTTCACGGACCGGGAGAGGAGGCTCAGGGCATCAACTGATGTCAGGGTCTTGGGCTCAAGTCCCGACGGTAGCAGGATTTTCGAATACGGTTGCTGTCTGGAGGAGAATTCCAGCGGCCGGCTGCTCTGATCGGTCGTTTTCCGTGTTTTCTCCGATCGTTACCAGGTGATTGTCGGAGCAGTGCCCTAACAAACGGGTCCAACACGAGCACTACATGGCCGCTGGGAGACTTTCCGCCCTTCGAATCCACGCGCCTCTACCGGGATCGAACTCGCTCATTGCGGGGTAAAAAGACAAATATGCGAACCACTCATTCAGCGAGAGTCGCAATAGTAGGTAGGTGCGCGTAGTAGGTAGTCGCCGAAAGCATTTTGAACTTTGCAATTTTCTAACATTCATGGAGTTCAAAGGAAGTGGAACCTGCGGCATTTTTAAAGTGTACTTCAATCGACATGAGAAATAAATAAAGAATTTGAAGCCATTTTTGAGGAAATGTGAATTTATTATTGAAGCTTCATGTAAGGTAAGCCAAAAATCGAAATTTGCGTTTCAAACTCCCAGGACTATTCCAAAGTAAGTGTCGTACCAATGATTTAGCCAGAAAATTGTTAAGTAACAGTTTAGAAATGAGATTAAAAATACAAGCCTCTGAATTTGCCTCACAAACTTTGTAATCTAGTTATACGTGTAACAACTATGTTAATGGAGGGACACTAATGAGTATTTTTGCAATGTAAATTATAAAGTCAACAAATTTTACTTATTGTTCACATATATGAACAGATCGTAAATGAACGTTAAATAAAAAAGTCGTAGGGCCTCGGCTTTGGCCAAATTAATAGGAGAATATTAATTTTGAAAAAAAAATCTGATCGACTTGTCGCTGGTGTTGATCATAGACGGACGGACAGACAAATGAACAATCAGACTGTTGCCAATTTTTTGGAATAAGGAATCACAAAACGTGGTTTTTGACTACACAACATATAAGCAATTTTTTATCGTAAAGAAGCCAGATTCATCCATATTTTCCGTATGAAGGAACTCTCAAAACGAGTTTCCCTCTCGAAACAAACCCACTTTTCGCAGTAGCATCACAATACTTTCTCTTTACTAC
The DNA here is from genome assembly GCA_031308135.1 of Acheta domesticus. Lineage (NCBI taxonomy): Eukaryota > Metazoa > Arthropoda > Insecta > Orthoptera > Gryllidae > Acheta > Acheta domesticus. The sequence continues at coordinate 62,167,023 of JAHLJT010008446.1, read as the reverse complement.
ATAAGTACGTAGAAGGCGCGAAATTAAAATGGTACTAGGTTGATGAAAAGCCTCCTTGCTGCCCTGCGAATTCCTAATATATTATACATAAGTGTATATTTTGAAAGTGAATTTGTGTAGAACATTAATAGAACATGAATTTTTGATGTTAGGAATTGCAAGAATTGCAATTTAGGGTAATTGAATCGTGTTTATAACTGATAAAAGTGCACGCAAGCATGCAAGATATCGGACGGTAATATCTTCCATTTCCGGGATTCGTCACATATTCTGTTTTCTTTTGGTTAAGGCTACAGAAGGATGGTGATAGTTTCAAAAATGCATATGGTTCAATTTTAGTGGTGTATTTACGTTTTTTGTACGACGGAACAAGATTTCGAATAATATTTCTAACTATTAATTTCCTTACCTCGAATCATATCTTTTGATTCGGGACCTTAATGAATTATGAAGGTACAAATATATTCAGGAACTGAGCTATGTTCCGAAACAACTTTTAGTGAAAATAATAACAATAATAATAATAATAATAATAATAATAATAATAATATAAAGTAAGAAAAACAGAGGGAACTAATAAATATAATAATAATAATATTTAGTTGGTTCCTGACCTTTCCTTCCTGTATCTGCCAGTAAGCAAAAGCCCAAAAATATGCCAACTGACTTTGCCCAACAAGCAGGGCTAGCAAGCAGAAATTGAACATGGAAGGAGGGGGAAGCAGGTTGCATTATCGATATGTCAGTATGGAAATGGCAGGATGAAGACAAATTATTTATCAATATGTTTTCTTATTAAGTCGACACTCACGCAAGTAAATATAAGCGAGGCCAATGAAATCCAAATTGCTCATCAATTCACAAGACGCAAAGACGATGATACGATGTCGAAGAGTTCCCGATTTATTCCGGTAACTTTGCGAGTTGTATTCGATTTTATTCAGAGCGTGTCGGAAAGACATACAGTTTTTATTTAATAGACGTACATCCAATACAACTCAAAAACGTATTTCCATTAAAATATCATTCATTTAAACATAAAAAAGGCATCGAGCAGCAAGCAAGAGAGAGAAAGGCCACCTCTTTTACACGTCACGGGGGCGAGCGAATCGCGAAAAGAGCGCGCCGGGGCGCGAATGGGCGTTGAAGCGTCGGCGGCCGGGTGACGCGGCGGGCGCACGTGCGGCCGCGGTTGCAGCGCGGATGCGGTTCGCGGGCGCAGCGAGGGCGCGGAGCGGCGCGGCCCGGGGCGGGCAGGGACGTGGGCGTGGGCGTAGGCGGGAGCGGTAGCGGGGCAGCGGGCGAATCGGATCGGGGCGGATCGGCGGGGCGGGGTGGGCTTTCGCGGCGGCGGTTTGGGTGGCGGCGGTGGCGGCAGTGCCGGCGACGGCGGGGGAGGTGCGGGCGATGCGGGTACGGTCGCCTCGCCGCACGCCACCGCCGTCTCCGCCTCCGCCGCCACCGCCCGGAGGGTCAGCGACAAGCGGCGCCTTCACCGCGTGCATCTCCGCCGCCGCCGCCGATGATATACGCGCTCGACGCCGCTATTTTTCCCGCACTTAAAGCGCGCGTCGGCGATGGCGGCAGCATCGGCGGCGGCGGCGAGCCCTAATACCGCGTATGAGGATGAAGCAGAATAAATGTGAACAGCGGCGGCGATTTATCGTCAACTTGAAACAAATAGGGCGAATGGCCGCAAGGCGCGGGCGTCGCGCGGGCGGAGCGCGGCTGGGGTGGGAACGGGGGCAGGGCGCGGTCGGGGCGCGGGGAGGCCGCGGGCGGGACGCGAGCCGGACGCGAGCGAGGCGGCGAGCGCGGGGCGCGGGGGCGGGCGCTGATTTGTTCCTTGGGCGCTCCGCGGGATTTGTCGCGCACGACTAAATTACGGACGCGGGAATCCATAAGCGCGCGGCGCGGGGCTCAGCGCGCAATCCCGTGAAATACGGCGCGGCCCGCGGTCCATTCATTGTTTCGGGGCAAATTGATTGACAGGTGCGAAGATCGGAATTTGTCAACGCGCAGCTTTCTGCAGTATTTATCGCCGGCTCGGCGGCCGCCAACGACCGGGGCGGGCAGACGCCGCCCCGCGGCTCGGGCGGACGAGGCCGCCGCGAGGGCGGCGGGTCGCCGACGTCCCGCCCCACCCCACCCGCCCGCCTGCCACGCCCCTCCCGCCCCGCGCCCCGCCGACCTCGCCCGCCCCGCAGCGCGTTAGTATATTTTATCGGCTATTAATCCCGGGAGTAAACAAGTGTTCATATAGACAAATTTTGCGAGGGCTTTGCAGTAATCCCTTGTTTACTGGCCGCGCCGGCGGCTACGCGCGTGCTGACGCTAATCCGCACCCGTTATCAGCTTGTTACCGGGGGCGGCGGGCCCGCGGGGCGCCCACCGCCGCCTCCGCCTCCGCCTCCGCCCCGCTGGCGGCGCGGCGTCGCCGTCGCCCGGGGCGGGTCCGTCAGCGTCGCCCGTGCGCGCGCGCGCCGCCGCCCTCCCCTGCCCGGCCCTCCCGCCGCCCGCCGCCGTGCCCCCGGGCGCCGAGCGCCGGCCCCGCCCCGCTCCACCCGACGCCCCGCGGCCGGATCCTGCTCTCGGAAGTCCAAACCCATTTTCGCGGCCATGGAAAAGAGATTAGGGCGGTGCTCAGCGCGCGAGCGCCGCGCGCCCGCCGGTAACGCGCCCCGCCTATGAATGCTTGGATTGTTTCCGCATTAGGGAGTCGCTCTTTACACCGGGTCCGGAATAAGCTATCGAGGAACTGGCAGCTGCAGGGACCGCGCGCGCGTACGGGACATTTCTCAAGCGGCGCCTCGGGCCTCCGCCGCCGCCGACACGGCCGCCCTCGCCCCCGCCCCCGCCTCCCGCCGACGCCGTGCCGTCGTGCAGAAATACTGCCCCGCCGAGCGCGCCGCCGCCTCGGCCTCCGCCCGCCAGCGCCATCCGCCATCCACCCTCGGCGCGACGAGGCGGGGGCCGAGAGGGGCGGTGGGGGGCGGGGGCGCGACGGAGCGGGGAGGGGCGGGAGGAGCGAGGCAGCGCCGGCTATTAGGTCCGCGCGAGCCTGCGGTTCGAGCTTTTAGGCGCGCGGGCAGTAAATCGCGTGTAATACAATTATTAATTTCTTGGCGGGCGTCGCGGCGCCCGGCGCCCTGCGGCCGCGCGCTAAGTAGAACAAATAGAGTCGCCGGCCGTCGCCCGCGCGCCGGCGACGTCGTACTTCGGCCGCGCCGCAGTCCCCCGTCGCCTCTGTCGCCTCTCCGTCTCCCCGCCTCCCCGCCACCGCCGCTCCCCTCCCAAGCGCCTTGTCGTCGCGGAGGAGGCAGTCTTGTCCTCTTCTTTGTGCCCCATGCGGCCGCTCCGACTGAGAGTGTGGAGAGCTCGCTCATCTCAAGCGCCATGAACAGTTCAGGAAGTGCTTTTTGCTTTGAAAAATGATATTGGCTCACTTCCGAGATTTTGTGCGAAAATACACACTAGATTGTTGCAAATGACTGTTGTTTTCTTGCGTAGAGTGCAATTATTACATTTACACGTCTCTGTTGCTACATATTATGCAGCAGACTAGCACGCAAGCCGAGTTACATTCATATAATACATTGTTAGACACAATGTGTGGCTGTACGTTAAATGCTGTTTATTCTGTGTAAGTGGTATATAATCTCTCTCCAAAATATCGTGAATAAAGGTACAATGGGCTATATTTTAAAATAACAAATATAAAATTCTCGTAATGCGATACTTAATATTAAGATTAATACATTTTGCGCTCATCTGCTATGGTTATTAATCCCTTTAGTTTGGTGACAGTTTTATCCCGATAGGTGGCATTGTTCCCTCCCCATTGGATGATGAGATCCGGCGCCGACCATTAAGTCGGCTTATATCTCCCTCCCGAGGGATACCGCACAAGACGGGACAACGTCCAAGTTCTGAGCTGGTCTCCCGACGTACGTGGTAGTATTGTGCAAGTGTAAGAGGAGACGGTATGTTCAGGAAGAGGGACGAGAGATCGATGGTCCGTGGCCCATTTTTAGTGTAATGCTCCGGAATGATCTTGGTATTGATCGGAGAAAACATCAGAGCAGACGGTCGCTACAATTCTCTTGCCGAGAGCGGCTGACTTCGACCTGTTTAGTTAATGTTGAAAATCTGCCACCGTCGGGACTCGAATCCTGGAACCTGGATAGCCAGAATCGATAGAGAGACAGCGCAAATTCCAGTTCTGAGCTAATTTAGCTGGTATTTAACATGAAGATGTTAATTAAGAATTGAATTAAATAATGAATATATATAACTCAAATTTCTCGCTTGGTGTATAGCCAGGTAAATGCTACAGATTTCGGTTTTTATAATTGATCTGTCATTTTTTGATTCCTGATTAATTAATGTGTATTTTTTGGTGCAATAACGTTACCCTTGGCTTTATTCACACTCTCCTGCGTTAACCTTTGATTTTACTTTTTTCCCCATACTACGCAATTACGTACTAATGAGATAGTAGTGTAAGGTAAAGATTGTAAAAAGAGGTATCATTGAATTGAATTTGAATTATGTTGTAGTGCTGCGGGAAAAATCGTCAATTTTTCTGCAGAGAAACTCGTATTGTGGGTTCCCGATTTAAAAAAAGAGAGTAAAAAATGTTCCTATATATAGGAAATTACTTCCTCTAACACGGTGTGTAGTCAGAATCCACGTTTTTTGAGTCCTTGATACGCAAAATTTGGGTGATGGTAAAATTGCATTCTCTGTGCACTCCTTTACGCCTGCGGCCAAACCAAGCTCCTAATTCGTTCAAACGACTTTCTTCAAATCGATGATCCCCGATCGATCTGTTCGAACTCGAGGCAGTGCGAGCTTGAAAAGGATATTTTGATTTTGGGGGTCAGTTTACGTAAAGTTTTAATAACATTTTTAAAAATGGCTCCAAATGTGTTGTTTAAAGTTTTTTTCTCGAATAGAGCAATACTCGCCAAAAAATACCACATTCCTCGTTTTCGTTGGAAGTAAATTTTTGGAAATTGCAAAAGTTCAAAATGTTTTCGGCGTCTGCCTACAACTACGATATTGAAGATGGAGATTTTTTTTCTTAATAAAATCCGTTCTTCAAAGACAAATCTTTAAATAAGGTGGTAAATAAGACACAACTTTTTGAATATATGATAAATTCGCGTGAAATATAGACAATAGTTAAACAATTATTTTTTCCAAAAATGTCTCTAAATTTTTTCTTTATACTTTTTCTTGGTTAGAGTTTTAGAAGCTTAAAATATGGCGCTGATTTAATTTTCATTTAACCATGGATTTTCGAAAATTGAGAAAGACAGAAATAATTCGATTATGATGTTGTTGCATCACTAGTTTCCGGCCGTATCATAGATCGCATTTGTTATGAAAATATTTAAAGAGATTGTTTCAGAGATTCTATGTTTCTTTTTCTGCTTTTGAATGAATCTCATTTCGAGGTATCGATGATTTCCAGGCATCGACGTTTGGAGCGAGTTTTCAAATTTGTACGAATGCAATAAAGCGACATTATAAACGAACTGCATAACGCTATTGTTTGTATGACAGCATTATAAATGTATAAGATAATCAAACTTAATTTTGTAACTTTCCTATGATGTCTCCGGTAATTGACATCCGTGTGAGGAAATCGTGGTCGACTGTTCCGTGTACCTCTACCTCCCCCCGATTCTCTCGCTGCGATGGGCTGAATGAGTGATGACGCAATCATTCGTGCCGTAAAATCTAAGACGTCAACCTTTGTGCTGTAAAGCGCCCGATTATGAACGATTTCTTGCAACAGAAAAGGTCATTTATAATGCTGAAATACAAAAAATTTAAAGACTGAGGAACAAATTGCATTAAGAAGTCAACACCAACTTCAATATTGTAAGACAAGCTCGAAAAACAGAACTTCATCTTATTGTTAAACTACGCGAAGAAAACTAATATTTTCACAAAATAAAGGAATTACTTAAAGATAAAATACTGAGGAATAGAATGCATTAAGAAATAATTATCTATCGTTGATAATGCAACTGAAGTACATTCCAGAGGTTTTTAGTGAAAATCGGATATAAGCAATATTACGAGTACTAAGCGAACTTTGCTCCCTTGTTGCATACATTTTAAAGAGAAAAATTCTAGCCAATTTTGAGCTGTATACACGTATAAAAGAATGTAAAATGATATCTAAAGTTAAAACCTTAGATGACGAAGATCGTCACTTAGATTTACTTTCAAATAATTTAACTGAGCGTATCCTCACAGGTTTAGAATTGAATATTTTTATCGAAATTGAAGTCGTATGCTCATATTTTTAATACAAAATATCTTTTAAACTGAAATTATAGAGGATAATACAAACTATACACGAGAAAAATAACAGGAAATAGACAATTTTACGAATGACTCCTTGGATCGCAGACACCTCTGTGTGATAGGGATCACATTTTCACTTCAGTATTTACAATAAGCTTCAGGAAATTCACGGAAATTGATGTTACCTCAACACATGGCCACAAACGTACTGCAGACACATCCATACAATTTCGCATATTCATCCCCTGTCTGTAAATTCCATTCCTAAGTAATATTCTTGTGACTGAATATTCAGCAGAAACAGTCATGTAAATACATGCACTCCACAGGGGTTGAATGTGTGTAATCACGCAATATGAATGGGTGTACGCAGGAATTACACAGGATGAAATCCATTGGCATCTTAGTAGAGATCAGAAGGTATATCACGCTGAGCAATTAGCGGGATGCAGTTGAATTCTTTTTACATATTGAAAATAACTGGTGTTTTCATTTTCAATATTCATCAATGCTGAATTACAATACTTAACAAATGATTAAAATTTAGTATTTGCTTCCTTCAGCGTATAATTCCTTATAAGGTAATACCATTTGAAAGCAAATATATTACTATTAAATGAAGAATTGCATTTCACTGCATATATTCCCTGTTTGTCATGTCACTAATTCCTAATAAGCCACATTTTCTGTATTCAGTGTTACAATCTCGCAAATGAAAATCACAAAAGCTCAAATTATTGAATATAATTCACTGATGTTTCAGAATCTGTGTTTCTTAAAGCGTGAAACGAAGTATGTACTTATGGCCAAAGAGGGCAAAAGTACGATTTAACACAGAATACCTAATGACTCACTATGGTAATTGATTTTCCCTCACGATATTCTATGTGGTGAATCTATTGGCGTAATGGAAGTCAGTGTAGACAATTGTAATCGGGAAGCACCTACTTCCAGGCAAAGTCATGCATTCATTATTTGATTTTGATGGTAATTCCTCATACCTGAGATTAAGCTGTTAGCTTCTGTCATTTATCTGAAGAACAAAATATAATAATGACACTATAATGTGAATGATGAAATAATTATGTCATGGGAGACTGGAGAAATGGGAAAATCTTGAGCGCACTGGCCACTACCTAACGTATCTTTCATATTCAATATGTCAGGCACAAAATTCAAGACTAGGAACGGCCAGTAAAGTGCAGTAAACCTTCGTTAGCGCGAACTCGCCGTAACACGAACAAAACTTTGATGTCGGCAACGGATTACAGTAATATGAAAATTTATAATACTCGGATTTCACGAAATTTTATAAAACGAACTCCGATTATTTTGGTCCCTTTGAATTCGTCTTAACGAGGGTTTACTGTATTATTTTATTCATCATTCTTATAGAATACGTCCTTCGAATGCTGTTAACATCCATGAAACCTTCATGACACAGGGATGGATTAATTTCCGCGGCAAATCCCGCTGAAAGTGTTAAAAATTCGCATCGCGGGGTCGTCCGCGGTGTATCCGCGCTGCCCCAGGTGTGCGTTCGACCGCCCTTTACCCTCCAGCCACGCCACGCCCTCCGCCGCGCGTCCGCGATGCGGCCAGCCAGATGATGGGGTGGGCGGATGACGAGGGCGGGAGCGGGGGCGGGGCGGTGGGGCACGAGGCAGCGAGGGGGCGGCGAGGGGGTGGCGCAGGGCGGGGCGACGGGCAGGCACGCCGTAGGGCCGCGGCCACCGCGAATCCCATGCGCCCTCCCTAGGCGCCAAGAGCCCTCGACTTTTAACTGCACTTGTGGTCGGCCATTACTCAGGGGTCCAGCTGTCATTGCCAATATATTCCGCAACATTACCATCCGCTATAATGCAGGGGAGCGCTGATATATCACGGAATCAATCGCTACTAGGGAACGTCTTCGCGAAAGGCTTACTGGAGCCATTCCGGTCTTCAGGGAATATCAAACATTCTTGTAAAAATGTTCCGCTTTCCTCCAATGTTTCCTCAATCCTGCAGGTATTCCGAGTATCAATATGCCATTTCCACAAGGAAAGTGGGATTTCTCAGATGGTCAGTTTGAAAATTCTCTCATCTCGCAGCAAAACTTCAGCGGCAAGCCACCTGCTGCCAAATCGCCTCGGGGACTCCCCGAATGCCCATGATTTCAGATTCGACATCACGTGGGCGAAATTGAATCAAAATGGCGGTGTGGAAAGGCGCCATCAGGCCAGTTTTCGTATTATTAATATCGCGGCGTAAGTTGACCGGCGAATATATAAAACCGGAATGACCGTCGTCCGGACGGCCCTGGCCGTTGGGAGCCGCGGGGGGGACGGGCAGAGCGGGCGGGGCGGGTCGTGCCCCAGCTGGCCGACCGCCCCGCCTTCGCGGGCGAAGGCGGCGGGCGAGGGCGGGGCGAGCGGGGGCCCGCAGGCGTCAGTGGGCGGACGGTGGCGAGCGAGGGCGAACGGGGATGTGAGGCGGCGGGCGCGGGCCGCTGGTCGCAGCCGTCCCTTGCGGCTTTTGCTTATATTTGCAGATCACGAGGCGACATGCCGTGGGCGCCCTCCGCTGGGGCGGTCGGCAGGCGCGGCCCAGAGCGGCCCAGAGTGGCCCCGAAGCCTTCACCGGTGGCCACTGGTACGTTTAGAAGGATGATGCGAAGGGAGATGGAACTGCTTCGATTTTTTTCGCGAGCCTACATCATGGAAGGTTTGCATACAAGCGCAATCACGGGCTTGTACGCGTGGAAAGATATCATTTAATTAGGTACTATTTGAAGATGAAGAAGCGTTAGGAATCATCACAAGAGAAACATGACATAAACTAATATTTGAATAGAATAGTACGAACTGGACTCCCAAATCAAACAAAGAAATGTCCATTACTCTAGAAATAAATTCGTGTTACAAATTAGACATGATCGGAGAGACACGTAAAGTGACGGACTTGTTCAAAGCATTAGTCTTGTCGGCCGACAATAGAACGTAGGTTTCCTAGTTTTTACTCACTTGTTTTTACCACTATACTACCGAGAAAGATTGCTCTGAATATATTTTTAGGTGCTTATATTATACGTGTATTTAATACTTGCTTCCTTACTGTCACCAATTCGAAATATAAATTAACGTAATAACAAGGTCATATCAAGGATGACATTTACTATATCGAAACATATATCTGATATATTTGATAATCCAAACAGGAGAAAATGCAATAAATAACACGAATATGTATTTCTCTGAGAAAATTCGATCAGATTAGGGATTTCATATCACTTGAACAATGTATGAGATATTCTTTCAGGGTACCAAGAATTAGTTCATTTTTTAGAAATGATATCGTTTCTATATCCCTGACGGAGATATTCAATTGAAGAGTGTATTCAATTGAAAATATTTTTAAAATATCTTCCTGCCGTCAATATTATCTTACTTTGTACCTACATGCTTCCAACAAAATAAACTATAGATTACACCACGTTCTTAGAAAACTAGTAAGAACATTAAACAATGTCAGCAACCGCTCTTTTGAATCGAATGTTGTATACATTGATTTTCTGGTCGAATCTAGCGAAAATGGAGAGACGGCATAAGGTTCCCCTTCTTCAGCGAATTCGGAAATCTATGACCTCTTTAAATTACTGTGGGTGCTCAGGATTCCGGCTGAGTATTTTTATTTGTTCTTATTATTTTTTAGTTCTGTTTTCAGTTATAATCTTCATTACAACGTAATCAATACACTGTCACTGTAAAATTAAATTTTGTTGCCCACGAATTTTATTGTAGAGATTATTAAACAAGTTTTAAAACATCGCCTCGATGTTTAGAAACATATCTGGCTTTTGATCGATACTTTATTAACATGGATAATTGGTAACATCGATGTTTTGTTATCGGTGTTGCATCACTAACTGGCACCACCAATAGAATTTCGTACCGACCGCCTCTGGATATTACAATACATGTACCTACACGAACCACACTTAATTCACAGAAGGCAATCAATCAAATTGTAATTAACCAAATCACTTCTAAATATGAAATTTTAACGAAAGAATTAGGATACAGTGACCACGATGAACAAATTCTGACAATTACAGGAAATGCGAACATAAACACATACACGTCTTTGCAGATTGCTGACCCAACGTAAAATAAAATTATTCATATAGTTGCTGCCGGAATAATGGAACATGGTTTACAATACTGTGGATGCAAATGACATATATAATTTGTTTCTACGCTATCATTCACTTTAATACGAGCTTTCCTCTGAGAAAAGTAAAATTAACTATTTCACAGAAATGTAATACTTGGTTAAAACGCTTAATTATAACACATTCATGATTTTAACATCTACGTAAAAATACTAATGTTTGTTAAGAAAAGCCATTACGTACGCTAAAATTACGAAAAAATTATCAGGATATTTTGAATAACAAAATATACAAATAATAACAAAACAAAAGCTATGTGAAATAACAAAAAACAACAACCAAAGCAATGTGAAACATAGTACAAAATAAGACCACATTTACTAGAAACCTTGTATAGATTGATGTTTTGAAAGATAATGGTAGAGAAGTGAACAATCTAACAAAAGTTGCATGTCTCTTGAACCAACACTTTCGAGAATTTCGGTTCATTTCCACAAGGGTCTAAAACAGGACTCATCGCTTTTTTCGTTCCGTAGAGCCACGGCCGATTGCTCCCAGCTCTCAGCGGGGCGGACGGAGCCCAGCGGGAGCACTATGAGAAATTCGTGTCAAACATCGTGCTATGAGAAATTCAACGGTGGCGCTTAGCGCTCCACACTGACGTGATTTAGTCCATAGACACCTGTGTTCCGTCTACAGGCGCAAATACCAAAACAGCCATTACCATTGTCTGCGGATAGTGTTTGTCACCTCCACTAATATAACATAACAATAATTAAAGAAATAATTCGGGCAGGGAAAGAATTTCAGCAGATTCCCCTTGAGAAAGTTTGCAACAGTAACAATGACTGAATGTTGAGCTGTCAAAAATCATGTAAATAGTTTTATCTAAGAGTTATAATGCCATCGAACTATTACAAAGTACCTAGAGGTAAAGGTACCTAGGTACCTAAAAGTACCTAGAGTACTTACTCTTAAGAGATCTTACATAGTAATTCTCTCTACATTTATGAATATTTTTTTCGCACAATGCGTTCAATATTTCGTCCAAATGATTGAGCACAACGTAACCTCACGACATTAGTCAAGTTGTGGTCTGTGAGAGAGCTTCTCAGTCTCGTTGTACAAAATTTTCGTACTAGAAGAAATTGCTCACAAACATGTATTGACCCAAACATACCAAAATTTGGGCAGCACGCTTGTGGAACTTAGGAAACTGTCTCTGGGGAATGTTTTTGTAAAAATGAAGTACATCTTCCTTGTGTTGGAATTTGTCTTTCAAATCTGAATCATTTTGAAGATCCAATATTTCCAACAGTAAATCGGATTTACGCTGTTAACATTGAAACTGATAAAGCAAAAACATCGATATCTAATTCCATTTCAGAAATTTCATGAAGTTTTTTTTCAAATTATAGTACTTTCTTCATCAGTGTATTTGTCGTACCATAGCCCGCTAGTAACAGCCGCGGCACTTCGCCGATCCTTATGGAAGTAAGAGAACGGACGAAGTTTCACATTGTGGCCGCTGGAGCGCTGGTCGCCGACCATTCGCGAGACCTGGCCGATTTAATGCTTAGGGAAATGCCAGCATATCGGGCGATTTTGGTCACTTACAGTGATATGAGGCATTGCAAACTCATGTTGATGATAATACTAAACAATACTGAAATTATATTTCACTGTGCAGTTTGCTTAAAAGAAATTGTGGAGTGAATACTTCAAAATAACCCTCAAATACATAGCATGCGTGAAATCATCTTGGTTAATGAACCAGTAGTGATTCTTCTTGACATAAAATACAATATTTATTCTTAATTATTTCAGGTATTTACCTGTATATTTAGGTATTTAAAGAGAACTATAATGCACATAATGTCTTTGAAGTTTTTAAAGACAATGGAATAAAACGAAAAAATATAAAACAATTATTTTATCAGTTTTATACTATCTATTTTTATATTTTCAAACTGTAGTTATTCTTTAATCTATATTACACGCTCAAAAAAGTAAAAATTAAAAATAGAAGAAGTGTTCATAAAGAAAACAAATCGCTACATAACTGGAAGAATCTAGTTCTAAAATGGACGACGGACGCGCCAGCGGTCAGTAGCGGAACTTTTAGCTATAACAAGGAGGAGATCAGAGCGCCGAGGCTTTTAATGCATACCAGCTAGCAATGGTCGTACTTATCTGCATGATTCATCGCGTAATGACTCTTTAGATTATACTCTTTAATATGATTAAAATTTTTATGGCAAACTGAACATTTTATATTATCTCCAGTTTTTGAGAAAAAATAGTTCTTCCCATTTATTGTTAATAATTATCGGACTATTATCACGAGAGCCACTTGCTTTCTCTTCCACGACAACACATTTTGCAATGTCTGGTGTGAAACTGAACTGTCTACCTTATCGCTTCTACCTCTCAACGCCCCCCTCCCCTCGCCAAGAAGGCGCCGCTCTCTCCCGCTGCTGCTCCGGCCATTCGCTCCGGGCACTGCCGACGGATTTCTTTTTAATTTTTTTTTTTAATTAAGGTCGCATAAACTACTCGGTCATTAGCGACCACTATTGGAAGTAACGTTATGACATGATGACTCGATATCGTGATGATAGCGGGTGAAAGGACGAACACATACAACCATGTCCGAGGCGGGACTCGAATCCGTAACCCCATGGTCCAAGACCACTATGGCACTACTGTCTTAGCAATCTCGGCCACGGGGCCGGTCGACAACGGATCTTTGCTCCCGAATCGACTTTCTGATGAGTAGATACCGGAAAAATATATAGTATTAAACGTCAAAATATGTATATAAATATGTAATGAAAATGATAAGAAATGTATAAATATGTAAAATCGGATATAATATGTAATACTAAAATTATTTAATTAAAAACATTTACGAAGCACGAAATTACATTTAGAAAATATTCCTAAATAAATTTTATAATTAATGCAAAACTTTTTAAAACATTTTGGAGAGCACAAGCTGGTGCATACTTTGCATCATAGAACTTTGTCGTCAGTAATAAAAGCTTTATCTATTGTAATCCAGTAGTTTGGCAGTCAGACTAGTCGCAATAGAATCCATCGTACAAAGTGGCGATATCTACGACCAGCCAACATACACTGCAGCATGCAACATTTTCATGGAAGTGTTCAACGTCGGCGATCACAAATTTTTCCCGGAAATTAAGGTTACGGGTCACAAAACGCGGTGTCAATGATACTTTTGACACCTAGATTTCACCAATGTAAGGAAAATGCTGATCGTTTTTAAATATATTTCTTTTCAAAAAAATATAATAAATTTAAAGAAAATTGATAGAAGAAAATATATTGTGAAAACAGCAAAATATGTAATATAGTACTAAATATGTAGAAGTATGTAAAGAAAAATTTGGATATTGTGTCAGGAAGGCGGTGATTCGCCAAGATTACAATTTTGAGAACGGTAAGTAGAAAGACAAAAAATATGTAATTACATAAAGAACCGGTCTCTACTGATGAGCCCTGGTCTAAAACAAAAAAAAAAAAAAAAAAAAAAATCAGCATCCTACGTTCCCCGAAATAATTTCGACACGATGTTTGTTTTCGCAATTTCTAGTAATGAAATCCTCAAATATACTATAAAATATACATATTAATCGGCTGGTTTAGATGAATTTCATGATTGTTTATTAAAAACTTGTGTGCCTGCTTTAACGCCCATTAATGATTAATAGCCTGGTTAACTGCCCATCTCGATCAGGTTTTTCGTCCAGTTTTCCTGATCCTTTGAACTGAGATGGTCCCTTGTTTTGCTTCTGGACATAAATACAACTGCATTATTTGTGCACGTCTTCTGAATTTCAGTGAAAAATATAGTTACTCAAATTATAGTTTTCCATACTGTCGCGGCAAAAAGTATTATTCTTTCATGAAGAACATGAGGGTTAAGGGCTAAAATTTATAGCTAATTTACCTTTGAAAATAGAGTTTATTATATAGGAGCGAATATTTTGCAACTAAGCTTGAAAAAACGCTTTTTTCTTCTGTATTCAAAATTCGACTAGAATATAGTTTAGGATAGAAATCAAAGAATTACGAAAACGTGCACAAATTTCATTTCTCTTCATAGCTCGTCACTGTTTTTGACGTAAATAAATAAACAAACAAACAAACGTACACCAGTTAAGTCACAAATTCGCTTAGGAATTACATATTACACCCTTTATGCACAGGAACATTTACGTATGTTTGAAAAACAACAATAAGCAAGCCACTTTTAACTAGTGGTGCTACAACAACACTTCCTTTCCCGTATTAGAGGAAACAGCTACGTTGTACTGAAATATTGCACTTTATGCGCTACTAACATCTTAGCTTAAAACTCACTGTTTCCATCGCAGTAAGAACTATGTGAATTCTACAACTGCACAAAAAAAGAATACAAAAGTTTTGTAAACCTGTACTGGAAAAAGACGCTTGATACACTGGACAATATAGAAATGCATTCCATAGAGCCATGATTAAAGAAGAGTATTTTAAAACAACAACAAATTCTCTACTCACTACAAATAGTACAGCATTTGTAGTAATAGGTAATAAATAGGTAAATATTTTCATGCAAATATCAACATAAGTTAGACAATTATAACTCCTTTTCATACAGCTCCATCAGGTCACAACTATGACACGTAATTCACAGATATTCGCGAGCGCAAAGTGAATTCCATTGTTGCAGACCCTGCATTGTCGCTATTCTGAAAGCTATAATTATTTTTACTTATTTTAAATATTTGAAAATAAACAATTTCTAAAATATTAATGTGTAAGTGTATAAAAAATCGAATGTAAGAAACGAAGGAAGAAATAATATACAAAATTGCACATCCTAATTTACGACGGACCCAACTGTCCGAAGCGCAGTAAATTTACAGCGGGCTATTATGTTTGTCACAAAATTATAGAAAAACTACTCGCATTTTGAAAAAAATTAAGCATGGCCTTAGTTGAAGATGTTGTTTTGATAAATACATGTAATTGTGAAAAAAATGTATTTTTAAAATTGTAGATGTAAGAAAACGACGAAAACGAAGCGCAGTCAATTCCGAGCGGGCTATTATGTTTGTCAGGAAATTATAGAAAAATTACTGATATTTTCAAAACATTCAACTTGACCTTATTTAAAGATCTTTTTTTGATGATCATATTTCATTAAGAACTCTCCTGACAGCTGCCGTCTATCGCCGCCCAAACTACATTTGTTTCGAAATT
>JAHLJT010008446.1:62068778-62146278 GCA_031308135.1 Acheta domesticus | reverse complement strand
ATTTTATGTTCGTTTCTTAAGTCTTTCGCCAGCTGGAGCCAGTTTCTGTCTACACCTCAATAACGTGTTTATTAAACATTAATATAGACTAACGAACTTCAGTTGTCCTGAAAGGTTTTTAGAAGCTATTATAGTATAGTTTCTTGGTAGTTTCACACATAAAAGTTTTTATAGCGACTAAGACAAACCACATTCAAATTAGTTCGAAAAAACACTGGAAAGAATGTTGAAGAGATTGCGTCATTTACTGGGAGATGAAGTGGCCCTTGAATTTAAGTATTTATCGCCAAGAAGGTGAGATATACATTGCTTTTTGTAATGTATAATATTGAGTGAATAGCACAAATGCGCTAGTGGTGGCAATTCAATATTACATAATATATTAATATGGCATGATGCACAATATATGATTAGATTATTGTGGTATATCATGATTAATGCAATTAGATCGCACCAGCTACTTGGCTGTCCAGGACACGACCTCTACCCCCGACGATCCGACTCGCCCGCTACTATCGCTGAGATTTCTTTCGCGTGCTTTTTTGTTTCCTTTTTTTTTGTTGATTTTTTTGCATTGGGTACTTCAAAACAAAAGATTTTACACAGGCATGATTTTGGCTGTACCGCGCGGGACGTTCACTTTTAGTCGTAAAAGGCGGAACGTCTGGTAAACACTGAATGACACCCTCCTGGCTAATGAGAAAGTTATGTTATCGTGCGCCGGAAAACGCGTATTTTCGCCAGAAAAACTCTTATAGCTGGGGTCTGGTAACGAAAAAGTGGATAAAACCGGTTGCTAAATTTAGAAAAAAAATCCAATAGCTCGTGGTGTAGCCAAAATCCATGTTTTGTTGCTTCTTGATACCGAAAACTCGAATGACGCCAAAACGTCCGTCCGTCCGTCCGTTTGTCCTTCTGTGGTCAATACTAGCAAAATTGATATTCCTCAATCGATTTGGCTGATGTCGAAGCTCCTGGAATTTGAAACCGATATTTTAACTTTCGGGTGTTCTTTACATGAAGCCCCTTGGACATTTTCAAAGTTAAAAAAAAGACTCCAGATTTTTTTATTAAATTTTGTTGTTGAATAGTTTGATGCAGGTATAATTTTCGTTGATATCTCCAATTTTTCGAATATTGCAAAAAACAATTTCAAAACTGCAAAATTGAAGATAGAGATTTTTGCCTCAGACAAAGTCGGTTGTACAAAATTAGCACTTTAAATAAGGTCATGTACATTTTTTGAAAAAAAACGAGTAGTTTTTGCGTAAATTGCGCATGAAATTTACCAAAATTTTGTTTCTCAAAAACCGCTCCAATTTTTTCTTTAAAATTTGTTCCCTTCTGTAATAACTGACGATAAAAATAAGGCGGTAGTCCTACTTCCGATTGCGCTCAGTTTTTCGAAAATTCCAAAAAAAATATTTTTAAAACTACCAAATTGTTGATAGAGATTTTGGCCTCAGACAAAGTCTGTTGGACAAAATTAGCCCTTTAAAAAATGTCATCTACAATTTTCTGAAAAAACGAGTAGTTTTTGCGTAATTTGCGCTTGAAATTTACGAAAACAAATTTTCTCAAAAACCGCTCAAAATTTTGCTTTACATTTTCTCCACATGTTTAATAAGGGACGGCAACTAAATAAACTAGTGGTGCGATATAATGGCACAGACTATCTCGGAGAACTTAGTTTTCTAATCTCTTTATTTTGTACTAGGATTTCGGTTATGAATTATCTCCCTAGATATATTCTTTGGGCGCCCAAAGGACATTTTTTTTCACATTCTCGGGATTTTTCGGTATCCTAATGCTAGAAATGTAACCACCATACATTTATTACCATTATACAAGTATAAGTGCCATGTATAACCAGGGTGGTCGAGGTGACTAAGTGACGGGTACGAACTCCTTTCTTCGGTGGCAAGCTTCGCTGGTTCGAATCTTGGTCGGGGACAATTATTTGTCACAATTCTCCGTTGTCGCAGGAAATAATTGAGGTAAAACATGTGCTGAATAATTTTTTTTGTGTTTAACATTCATAACATATTTGTAGGGGCTGTTACATAGGCTATGTATTACGATTAAATATGAGTCGCTCCTATCAAAGACGAGATACCTTACGAGTTGCCATCTACAAACATAATATGATTGTATTGGATCAGATTTTCCGTAAACCCATAATCTTCATAATAATAATAATAATAATAATAATAATAATAATAATAATAATAATAATAATAATAATAATCTTCAGATAAAATTGATAGTGTCTGTGTATTCCAGAAATTATATACGTAGTCGAGATAAAATAATCTGATTTCCGAAGTTACGATACAACACAATCTAGAATGAAACTCATCCACCCATTATCACAATGCACTCCATGTATGTTGGAGAAACATAGTAGGAGTGGAGTAGGCATTTACAGTAGCATTCGTAAAAATACACAAACAATTAAATAGCTGGAAGAAAGACCATTTATTCAATAGTTTACTACTTCTTAAGAATAATTAATAAATTGGAGAACATTTACAACGTGTAATGGAACTGCACAGTTTGCACTTCTCCCCTATAGTACGTCACATATAGTTTTGGAATATTTTTGACGTTAAATAAATAAACTAATCAATAATCTTTTTGCACACCAAATCAATATATCAGTAGCATATCAAAGAAAAAGACGCACAAGACAGACCATAATAATTAGTTATATTCTAACTCGAACCCAGAGCAATCTTACTAGTCTCATTTCTGAAGTATGCGTTTGTGCGGATTTATTCTCTTCAGCGCAGATGAAGAGAGATGCAAACTCGAATGTCCCGCGAAGAATGTCGATGCATCCGCGAAGCCGGGCTGCGAAGACACCGGCGCTGCGGCACGGCGTCGCGACAAGCCGTTGGCGTCGCACCCGAGCACCCGCACAGTCGACGGAGGCGGCGGAGCGGCGACGGTGGCCGCGGAACCCGCTGAGGGGAGATAGAGCGGGCGAGAGCGAGCGAGGGCGGGCGAGAGCAGGGGAGAGCGGGCGAGGGCAAGCGAGGGTGGGGGCGCGCCGGAGCGCGGGCGACGCGCCGAGGCGGGAGGGGCGGGCGTTTATCTGAACGAGATAAGCGAGCATCGAGCGGCCGCCGGCGCGGATGCTGCGGGGAGGGCTGAGGTCCCGCGCTCCGCGGCCCGGCGCCTCCGCTCCCTCTGCCATCTCCAACAACGCCACCGCCTGCAATGAAGCCGCCAACATCTTGCCAATTCCCTTGTTGCCTTCTTCCAGGTGCTATTCTAGACAAGCAGCCGTCTCTGCCCGACATAGAAGAAACATGCCGGCCTGCAATGGAGACACCAAGTTCTGTGCCATCATCTTAACAACTTCCGTGCTAGTTATCGCGATTTTTATACGAGCACCCATCTCTTCCTAACATAGAAGGAAAATGACGACCGGCAATGGAGCCGGCAACATCTCTGTCAACATTTTGGCACTTCTCGTACCGCCTACTCCCAGAGCTACTCTATAGAAGCACCCGTCTCTACA
This sequence comes from Acheta domesticus, assembly GCA_031308135.1. Classification (NCBI taxonomy): domain Eukaryota; kingdom Metazoa; phylum Arthropoda; class Insecta; order Orthoptera; family Gryllidae; genus Acheta; species Acheta domesticus. The sequence goes on along the minus strand of JAHLJT010008446.1, from coordinate 62,142,752 downwards.
CGACTTAGAAGATGCCAGCCTGCAATGGAGACACCAAGTTCTCCTCTGCTATCATCTTCCCAACTCCCGTGCCAACTCCGTGCTATTCTATATAAGCACCTATTTCTACCCATGGAAGGAAGATGACGACCGGCAATGGAGACGCCAACTTTTTTCTCTGCTAACATTTTAGCAATTCCCGTCTACACCCAGGTGCTACTCCAATATGGCCTTGCAAAGGAGTCTACACTACCTCCTCTACCAACGACTTCGGAATTCCCACGAAGTTTACATTCAGGTGTTGCTGCAGAGAAGTACTCATCTTTACATAACTAAGATACCGGCCTGCAATGGAGATAACATCTCCTCGGTCAACATTTTCGCAATTCCTGCACCGCCTTCTTCACATAGGTGCTCTTCTGTACCTCTTTACAGAAGGAAGATGCTGGTATACATTGGAGAAAACAACACGTCCTCTGAAGTCGTAGGCTTCCGCGGTCGGAGTCATGTGGATGATTTTGGCTGTCTGGGTGACGCCGCGTCGAAGGCCGTTGCCGACGTTTCGACCATCTTGTCGTGGTCTTCCTCAGGGCTGGCTCAGGAATGAGCGTCACCCGGACAGCCAAGATCATCCAAACACGTCCTCTGCCAACATTTTAGCCATTTCCGCAAAGACAACACCCAGGTGCTACTCCACAGAAACACCCGTGTCTATTCTGTTACAGAAGGAAAATGCTGTACTTCGAATATTATCATGCGTATTAAAGGAAATGCATCATTTCATACCCAGTCGCATCACTACCTCTTCAGTTGCCCTCACTACCAGATCCTCCATTGTCGCATTGGTCTTTACCGTCACATAATCGCTTCCGCATATGCTAACACAATCTCCAAGTTCCCGCTGTCATTGCTACCTTGTAGCCCCGTTAGAATTCCCTCTGGCCACCAGCTACCCGTCTCCCGCCGATCCCTGTGCCACAGCCAGCCCCGCTTCCTCCAAAGCCGTTGCCGTCGTCTGCGCCTCCCCGAGCTGGGCTGCTCGGCTTCGCCTCCCTAGCTGTTATGTTCTCGCTCGGAACAATCTAATTAAGTTAAAGTGTGCATTGTGTTGTTACAGGGTCGTTTAATGCCCAAAACGGTGCCGCGGAGCAGTCGCTAATATATTACACTTAGCGGGAGCGCCGAGAGGCGGAGATCGCAAGCTGCTTCGAGGAGCGCAGCGGGAGCGCGGTGGCGGCGGCGGCGGCGGTGAGGGCCGGAGGGGGGGGGATTGGCGAGAGGGGGTGCGGGGGGCAGGGGCGCGGCTCAGCGAGCGCCATCGGACCGTCATTCTTTTAATTAAAGGCAAGGCCCCTCGCGGGCGCGCATTGACAGCTATTGGCAGGCGGCGGCGAGGGGGAGAGGAGGACCCAGCCGGCCGTGGCGGGGTGCGGCGGGACGGCACCGGGCGGGAGAGCGAGGCGGGGCGTCGTCGGGACGGCGTGGCGGGGCGCTGGCGCCGTGACGCACGGCCGCACGCGGACGCCGCCGCCGTGGGACAGCGCGCGAGCGTCTTGGCGCCGTTCGCCGTCGCCGCCGCCGCTTCCGCCCCGTTATTGCCTCGCTAATAAATCGCGTGGTACAGAGGTTGCCTCGCCTTCGCCAGCCGCCCTGCGTCCATTAGTCAGCCGGCAAAACAGCTCCCTATTATAACAGCTTGCTTTTTATAGGGACATTTGCAAGTTCCGTTCATATATTGGAAGTGAAATTAGCAAGCAAAGAAAAGAAAATCCACGCCAATGGCCCGCGCCTCGCTTCCACTTGGGAACTGGAGAAAAACTTGCGCTCAAAATTTACGACTTTGATGTGTGTACCCAATTAATGGAAAAGTTTTTGAATTTCGATTTTTTCTTTTATGGCCTGATGCAGAAATAGGGATATAATTCGAGAATCGGCTGGCGGGGAGGGGCGGGAGGGTTGCGCGGCGCCGGGCGTGGCGCCGCCCCGGCGCCTCCACGCCCGCAGACGCCCCCGCAGCTCCCCGTAGCCCCATCTACCCCATCCACCCCGTCCGCCCCGCCCTCCGCATCCCCCCGCGCCCGGCGCCGCCGCCGCCGCCGCCACCGGCAGCGCGGGGCTATTTCAGTAATGCCATTTTTGAGTGACGCTCGCAACGCACAATTCATTAGTTAACAGCGCGCGTTAAAAGGCGTAATAAATGTGAACTTTAATTTACACGTATAAATAATAGGAGTGAGCGTGGTTGAGTGGAGGCGCAAACCAACGAGAGAGAGGGAGGGAGATGTGAAAAAGGGAGAAGGTGAATTTGGTATGGTGGTGGATATAGATCTGGACGCAGAGCGTAATGGGAATGAGCTAGAAATATAAAAAGATAGGGATAATTATTGGAAACTGATATGCAACAACTCTGGGAAGAAATTCATTTGGTGTGATGACCTGGCGAAAAGGACGAATGAGAAGAAATTGAAACTGGAAATACACAAGTTGATAGTATTTTGGGTAGTAAAAAGCTGACAAAATAATTAATATTATGAACGTGAGTAGAATGAAAATAGTAATATTTCGCAAGTCCATAGTAGGTAACGAAGGAAGTTGAACACAGAATGTGTAGTAACATTAAAAAATGCTGAGTGTTTCATTAAACTATCCAGATGAAACCAGGAAACGAAGAGAAAGAGAGGTTGAGAAAGAGATAGTTATAGAGACAGATGAAGAGAAAATAAATAAATAAGTAGACTCTCACTAACAGTTACGGACACCCAAACAAAACACGGCGTAAATACTGTAAAAAAACCACAACCAGACGCACACACTAGGCGGACACACACGCGCGCGCGCGCGCGCGCACACGCACGCACGCACACACACACACACACACACACACACAGGCAAAATGAAATAACAGCCTCACAGAAAGGAAGTATCACAGATAGCTAAATAGAAAGAACAAGACATAAAGACAGACAGGCGGGCAGGCAGGCAGGCAGACAGGCAGGCAAAAGACAAGTAAGAATATTGTGCGATATTTCCTGACATCGGTCACCACTGGTAGGAAGGGTTGCTGTAGTGCAGTGGTTTGGTAGTGTAGTCACATGAAGGTTTGCAATCATACTTCAATGCAGGAAACTAATTTTATTTTTCTTATTAACTACATAACATTAACTAATGAAACTTAGCTTTACAACTCTTCCTTGAGACCTCCTAACGAAAGTTTCTTGAAGTATAAAAATTGAATGTTACGTGAGGGTTGGTGCCACTTCAAGCACTGCAGAGACCCTACTTGAATTTCACTAAACTCAGTGTCAATTAACTAGCTGGATAACTTAACGTCAACCGATAATTAGACAATCAAAAAGAAAGAAAGACAGACGTATAGAAAGGCAGGCAGCTCCACAAAAATACAGCAACGCAGAAAGCCTGACCGACAGCCAACCACACGGATAGACTGAAAGACAGCCACGCAGAAAAACTGACAGACACGCAGAAAGACTGACAGCCAGCTACGCAGAAAGACTGACAGCCACGTGAAGGACCGACAGACAGCCTACGCTGAAAGTCTGACACACAGCCTCGCAGAAAGGCAGAAAAAAACAGAAGGAACTAGTGGTGCTACAGAATGGCACAGACTTTCCCGTATTAGTTTTCTATTTTCTTGGGTCTTCGCTAGCTATTCGGAATTGCCACATACTCTTTCTTGCCAGCTACCATCTATCATCGCCAAAAGTACATTTTTTTTTGTCATTTTCTTAATTTTTCGGTTTCCTATTGGTAGAACAGAAACATTAATTTCAGAATATTAAAGAACACAAAAACCTAGCCGTAAATGGCAATTATCTTTTAAAAATTATGTGCCGTTTAAGAGAAAATGGCGTTTTAGCACTACTAAAAATGCGAAATTTGAAGCTCATTTTCACAGAAAATTTTTGAGTATTCAAAATACTTTATTTGAAGTTATTTAAAGCACTTACCCTCACAAATATAATAACCTTTACAAATTGCGGATAATGTGCATATTAAAGAAAGAGAGATCTTTCAAAAAATTTACATTTATATAATTTTTGAAAAAGCAAAAAAATAACTCAAAATAAACTTTACGCTATACTAAATAGTGTAATTAGCACTATCCGTTACAAAAGTTTCAAGAAACAAATTGCAGCCATATACGAGAAAATGGCGTTTGAGCATTTCTGAAAATGCCGAAATTTGAGCTACTTTTCACAGAAAACGGTAGTGTTTTCGAGAAACTTTACTTGACATTATTTAAAGCATATATACTCGTAAATATAATAATGTGAAAAAATCGCAGATAATGTAAATATTAACGACGTGAGAGACAAGTAAAAAAATTTACGTTTTTGTAATTTTTGAAAAAAAACAACCGATAGACCAAAATGGCTTTTATGTCATTGATAGAGTACATTTACCACTATCCCTACCAAAAGTTTAAAGAAAAAATTTGGAGCCGTTTTTGAGAAAATCTTGTTTTTTGTAATTTTTTAAAATTGCACATATTGCACGCAATATTGCAAGAAAAGTACCAACATTTTGAGAAACATTTACATTACCTTTATGAAAGAACTCAATATGCAGAACAAATTTTATTTGAAGAAAAAATCTCTATCTTCAATTTTGTAGCTGGAGAAAGACGCCGAAAAAAATTCAAACTTTCACAATTTTCGAAAATTCAGAGCTGTACGTGAAAATCGGACTTATGCCATGTTAATAAGTGTATTTTACTCTACTCATACAAGAAATTTAAAGAAAAAATTTGGAGCCGTTTTTGAGAAAATTTTGAAAATCCCCGGGGGGCTTCATATAAAGTACCCCCAAATTTTAAAGAATTTTTTTCAAAATCTCAAAGCTTTGACTAGAATCAGATCGACCGGGGAATATCCATTTTGGAAGAAATCGTACGTATGGTTTAGGCGCTAGCAGTGTTCACAGACGGACAGACAGACGGGCGGACGGACAGACGGACGTTTTCCTTTCAATTGGGTTTTCGGTATCAAGGACCTAGAAAACAGGGTTTCTGGCTACACCACGTGTTAGGGGATTTTTTTTCTTAATTTAGCAACTGGTTTTATCCACTTACTCGTTTTCACGGCCCGGCAATTAAATTTTTTCCGCCGAAAATTGGCCATTTTTTCGCACAGCATTACATAACTTTCCCTATACTACGTATATCACTCCGTGTATACGTATGTATACGGGAAAGTAAAAATATAAACAGACGGAAAAATTCTGACAGAAAAAGACAACAGACGGACATAAAAAGGGACAAAAAGAAATGAACACAAAAGACGGCTAGAAAAAGACTCACAGAGGGATAAAAATACTAACAGATGGATAAAAACCGACAGACAGAAAAAGAATGACAGACGGATAGAAAAACACTGACAGACGGAGCTAAAAACACTGACAGACGGAGAGAAAAACACTGACAGACGGATAGGTGAACTGACAAGCAAGCTGATGGACATATGAACTGGCAGACGGACAGATGGATAAATACGGATAAACAAACAGACAAAAAACAGTCGTGGCAGGTAGAAAATAAACAGACAAGCTTAAAGATGAGAAAAACCAGCAAAGAAAATGAGAAAATAAAATTTAGGTATTAGGATGTAGGGAAATGATTGAATTAATGGCTAAAGGAAAGCGGGAACGGGCTTAATTAGGTGCAAAGAATGACAAATGTAGCATTCATTGTAGAAGAGAGAGGTAATGAAGTAAGGGTAAAAAATGAGATGAAAAGATTCTGGAGCAAAAGGGAGAAAGGCAAGAGGAGTTGGAGTAAGCGGTTGAATAATATAGGAAAAGAGAAAGAGAAGGCTACGACAATGACGCTGACAATGATCATAACCGCGACGACAGTTCCAACCGACTAGGGTTGGCCGCGCCCTCCCCTGCGAACACTATCCCTTCTCGTTCTGATTTACGGCGCGCGCGGGGATCGAAGTACTGCCCCACTCGCCGCCGCCGTCGCCACCAACGACAGGTTGGAGCCGTCGCTGCCGCCCACATCGCCTCCACCCCGCCAGCGGCGCCGACTCCGCCGCCGAGCCGCCACCGCCGCGGTCCCGCCCGGGCGCGGTGCCGCCGCCACAAATCACGGAAACACCGCTGCAAACTCAATATTGCAAAAGTTGATCTTAAACAGGGGCGGTCTCGGCGATAACTCACTAACATGCCCGCGATGGAGCGGCGAATTAACGCTGCCGTAGGCCGAGCTAAGTTTTATGCGCGTGTTAACACTAAATGTCGCGGCGGCGGCAACGGCGCTGCTCCCATCGGGAGCCTCCGCCTCCTTCGGCACTGAATTCGCGCCCGCCGCAGTTCCTTGCCGCGTGCTGCCGCCCCCTCACGATCACCCACCCGCCGCCCCATTGTTTCGTTCGCGACCCCTTCAGCACGCGCCCCCAGCTCCTTTCCTTCGCTCCCTCCCCTGCCCTTCCGCTTTCTCCTTCGCCGCCTCCGCCGCTGCCTCCGTCGTCGACACCGCGCCCTTCTCGCTCTCATCGTGTCAGCCGCGTCCGCCGAAATCAACTTTAATACTCACTTCTGAATTTGTGATTCGCGTTCTCGCGTGTACATCCAATCCCAGCGCCGCCCTCTGATGTAGTCCCATCGATTCGGCTCGAAGCGCGGGGAAGGAGAGCGAGTCGGGCGGGGGGAGGGGGAGGCGCAAAAAAGAGCAGAAAGGAAGAGGGAGGCCGGAGAAGTGGCCGACGGGAAGCGCGTCTTTGATTCCATCGGGGAGCCGCGGGTCGCGGAGACAAAGGAAATCAATTGCGGCGGCGGCGCGCCGCGGCGTGGCAGGAGGCGGCGGCGGGCACACGCGCCCTCTTCAGCGCGGCCGCGTGGGCGGTGGCGACCTTCGCGGGCGGCCGAAGCGAGAAACGACCGCGAGAAAAACGGGGACGGAAACTTACCTAGGATATGAGGCATTCGAGAAACTAATTACTACCGATTAAGCGCAGCGAAAACAAGGGCGAAGAAAGACACGTGAGAAAAGAGAAGAGCAAGAAAAGGGAAGGGCGAGAAAAGGGAAGGGCGAGAAAAGGGAAGGGCGAGAAAAGGGAAGGGCGAGAAAGGGAAGGGCGAGAAAAGGGGAAGGGCGAGAAAAGGGAAGGGCGAGAAAAGGGAAGGGCGAGAAAAAGGAAAGGGCGAGAAAAGGAAAGGGCGAGAAAAGGAAAGGGCGGGAAAGGGAAAGGGCGAGAAAAGGAAAAGGCGAGAAAAGGAAAGGGCGAGAAAAGGAAAAGGCGAGAAAAGGAAAGGGCGAGAAAAGGAAGGGATGGGAAAAGGGAAGAGCGAGAAAAGGAAAGGGCTATAAAAGGAAAGGGCGATAAAAGGAAAGGGTGAGAAAAAGAAGGGCGAGAAAAGTAATGGCAAGACAAGAGAAGAGTTAGAAAATATAAGGGCGTAGAGAGGGAAAGGTGAGAAGAGAGAGGAAAGGAAAAGAGTGATGAAAAAGAAAAAACAACCAAGTACAATAGGGAAACAGACGATATTGCGCGAGCAACCGAGGAATTGGGGAAGCATCCGACGAGATGTGGCAGGACGGACAACGAAACCCGTAGAAGAGTGCGTCCTGCCCATCAAAAAAGAACAGCAAAAATACATTAAATAGAATATAATGTTTTCCATTAAAAGCGCATTTGAGCGGCCAGGTGAGAGTGGCTGGTGCGCTGCCGCGGCGCCCGAAGCCCTGGGCGCGGTTAGCCTCGGGGGTGGGTCCTCCGCTCGCCGCCGGGCACTGCGCTTGCTTCGAATATCCCTTTCTCAGCCGCCCACTGCTTCACACACACATTCTCTTCAAATGATAAGGCATCTTCGTGATAGTTCTCCGACTGAGCTGCGCGTTTTTCATGCCCTTTTTTAAACAGCTTTATTTTCTATCTGTTCAATCCAGTGATTTTACAGAGATTTGCATTACTCAATACTAGCGCTGGGTTTGGGCATAGGCAGGCGGGGAGTTCATTTAGTCGAAGCTCCCTCTCACTTTGTTACTTTTCCATAATTTAGCGTTTGGATTTTTTTAATTTTTATTTTGAATTTGTGACATTCTATTGTTTAATGTTATGTCTGTATATTTTTTTTATATTCAATGTGCATTCTTATTGAAGCGTTTATGGTGGGCGCAATTTATCTTTACCTTGAAATAATTTTAATGGCTTCTGCTGAACGTCTAGATTAAAGTTTTTAGCACATTCCGGTTTTGGTAGTTCCTCAAAAACTTTTACTGGTAGTCTTCTGATGTAAGTATTCAACACGTAATTTGGTGCTTTAATTATACGTCTTAAAAATTTATTTTCAACTACTTGGATTTTCTGGAAGTTACTTTTTGCGTTTTCATAAACTGGCCTAACACCATTTGATTTAAAAATAGACGTATGTACATTTCTAGAAAGCGCAATTACAGGCTAAAGCTTCGCGCGCAGCATGACGGCCCGAAACGTTGGCATCTGTGCTTATTTCGCGGCGTCTTGCGAACATGCAAGTAGATCCAGTTTTCATGTGGGTTGCGCGCACTAAGCTGGGACAGGATGGATGGACGATACAGTACGGATACTTCGGACAGTTCGTAGTTAGATATTTCGCTGCTTCGTGCTTTGTGTTGGGGCAACGGCTACGAAGAAGGAATTGTTGCATATGTTTTCATGGAAGAGATGAGGCAAGGAGTCCAAGAATGCTCAGATTCTGGCATAAGAAGAAAGAGCCTGTCAAAAGAGGAATTTAACGTGTGGTTTCCATAATCGGTTGAAGACGAAAAATTCCTTTTAGTACTTTAGGATGTGTCATGATAAATCTGAAGCTCTATTTAATACTTTGAATGAGGTACTGCAAATGGAGAAAAATTTTAGGGAATCAATAGGGTCTGAAGAGTGATTAGCAGAATTTCGAGGCAAGAGAACACCACACTTTAAGTAAAACACTTATTTCTTGCATAATTAAAAAGAAAAATGTGGTGCTACACATTGGCACAGACTTTCCCGTATTAGTTTTCTGTTTCCGTGGGTTTGGGCTAGCTATTCGAAATTGCCACATACTCGTGCCAGCTGCCATCTATCGCCGCCCAAATTACATTTTTTCGATATTTTCTTAAATTTTTGGTTTCCTAATGGTAGAACGGAAATATTAATTTTAGAATATTAAAGAACACAAAAACCACGTTCTATATGGTAATTTTCGTTTAAAAATTTGTAGCCGTTTTTAAGAAAATGGCGTTTAAGAGCTACTAAAAATGCGAAATTTGAAGTTCATTTTCACAGAAATTTTTTTTTTCAAAAAAACTTCATTTGAAGTAATTTGAAGCACATTAACTCAATACAATACAATAGTGTTTACAAATTGCTGGTAATGTGCATATTGAAGATAGAGATCTTTCAAAAAAATTACATTTGTGTAATTTTTGAAAAAAATATAGAAAGTCCAAAATGAACTTTTCGTCACATTAAAGAGTGCAACTAGCACTATCCGTTCCAAAACTTTGAAAAATAAATGTGGAGCATTTTAAAAGAAAATGGAGTTTGAGCGTTTCTGAAAATGCGAAATTTTGAGCTAGTTTTCACAGAAAAACTTGAGTTTTCGAGAAACTTTACTTGACATTATTTAAAGCACATGAACTCATAAATATAATAATTTAAACAAATCGCCGCTAATGTAAATATTACGACGTGAGAGACAAATCAAAAAAATTAAATTTTTGCAATTTTCGAAAAAACAAAAGAATAGAGCAATATGGAGTTTATGTCATCTCACAGGGTACATTTAGCACTATCCATACCAAAAGTTTAAAGAAAAAATGGAGCCGTTTTGAGAAAATCTTGTTTTTGTAGTTTTTTAAGATTGCACAAATTACGCGCAATTTTGCGCTAAAAGTACTAAAATTTTCAAAAAAATGTACTTGACCTTAATGAAAGAACTCACTTTGGACAACAAATTTTATTTAAAAGAAACATCTCTATCTTCAATTTTGTAGTTCCATAAAGACGCCGAAAAAATTTTAAACTTTTGCAATTTTCGAAAATTCAGTTTTCCATGAAAATCGGACCTATGCCACCTTAATTGGTGTATTTTACTCTATTCTTACAAGAAATTTAAAGAAAAAATTTGGAGCTGTTTTTGAGAAAATTTTGAAAATGTCCGGGGGTCTTCATGTGAAGTACCCCCAAATTTTACAGAATCTTTTTCAAAATCTCAAAGCTTTGACTAGAACCAGATCGACCGGGGAGTGTCCATTTTGGAAGAAATCGTACGTATGGTTTAGGCGCTAGCAGTGTTCACAGACGGGACAGACGGATGTTTCCTTTCAATTGGTTTTTCGGTATCAAGGACCCACAAAGAGGGGTTCTGGCTACACTACGTTAGGGGATTTTTTCTTAATTTGGCAACTGGTTTCAGCCACTTTTTCGTTATCACGGCCCGGCAACGAATTTTTTTCTGGCGAAAATTGGCCATTTTTTTCGCGCAGCATTACATAACTTTCCTGTACTACGTACATCACACCGTGTAAACGTACGTATACGGAAAGTAAAAATGGAAAATTGGAAACAAACCACCATGTTTGACAATCCTTTTTCCTTTTCTACACATTAGTCTTTTGTGTAACAGAAGTACATTTAAAACAACATTTGAGGGGACAAAGTTGCTCGCGTCCGTGGTCTCCCACATGTGTCCCTGGGTAACGCTAAATGAGCAACAATGATTCGCCACCTACGCGCCTTGACCAATTACGAACGAGCAAACTCCCATACGAAAAACCGGCCCTTCTCAGGGCCTGGACACGGATCTCAGAACAATCTTCTAAAACGGTGGGAGGTCTAACCAACTGCAAGTTTTTAGAGTTTAAACGAATCGTCATATCCAAAAATTCAGAATTTATGCCATTGTAGAGCGGGTGCTGCTACCGAAACATCTCGATTTTATACTATAACGAGTATTTCAAACCATATTTTAAAAAGGAGCCGACAAATGGCGTCAGGTATGATCATCGAAATATAAACGACTCTAATATGTAAAACGGAAATATCCATGAAATTGATAACAGTGACAAGTTGGAAGCCTTCCAAGGGGAAGTCTAGAAAACGCACATCGAGTTAAATTGCTATTCCTTTACAATCCTCCAGGTAATCTACCTGCACTAGATCTGCGGGAGCACCGAGTACAGTCGAACAGTTTTATAATCGGGGATTTCAACTACATGGTCGTCAGCCAAGCCGTCAACCAGATGGGACTATCCCAGGACTACCACCGTGGGGAGGCACCTCGAAGATTTTGATAATAATTCATTGGATGTAATGGACACACCACCCATGTTCCTATCGTTTGCGGGAAATAGAACCAGACCCGACGTTGTCATCACTCACCCACAATTACGGAGAAAACTAAAATCACCTTGCTGGATGACGCAAGCGGTTGTGGCCACAGACTCTTGTTTGTAAGTTGTAAGCTCCAGAAGGAGAAAAGAATGCAGAACCGTGCCCCCCGATGGAATTTCAAAAAAGGAAGATGGAGTGTATATAAACAAGGCAGAAACGACATCCTAGCAGAAATAACGTTTACAACTCCAAACGAAAGATCGAGAAAAGTAACTGAGGAAATACTTGGATGTGAGCAGTAATGTATTCCACGAGGCCAAGTAAGAAGTTTGAAATCTTTTTGGAATTCCAACCTCACTAAATTGAAATATGATAAAAAACGAAACCAGACGGAAGCAAAGCATAAGCATCAAAATCTCTTCGAGAGTGCATTGATCTCGGTAAAAAGTAGGCTTTTTGACCCAAGCCAATAAATCTGGCAAAAGAGAAGGTTTTCATCACCACTAGATTTCAGAAAAGACGATCTGAATGCCCAGAGATTTGATACAACATTGAACGATGGGAACAAACAACAACAGCTACTAAATCTCACTCACACTCACACTCACACACACACACACACACACACACACACACGCGCGCACGCACGCACGCACGCACGCACGCACACACGCGCGCGCACGCACACGGTGGACCACCAACGTTGGCCACAGTAAAAATAAAAAAATCTTGAAAACGGTTTGAGGTATCGAGGGTGCTATTTGCGCCATGTTAATACGTCGATGTTAATCACATAATCACAACTAGTGGTGCTACAAATGGCACAGACTTTCCCGTATTAGTTTTCTATTTCCTTGGGTCTTCGCTAGCTCTTCGGAATTGCCACATACTCTTCCTTGCCAGCTACTATCTATCACCGCCAAAAGTACATTTTTTTTGTCATTTTCTTAATTTTTCGGTTTCCTATTGGTAGAACAGAAACATTAATTTCAGAATATTAAAGAACACAAAAACCTAGCCGTAAATGGCAATTATCTTTTAAAAATTATGTGCCGTTTAAGAGAAAATGGCGTTTTAGCACTACTAAAAATGCGAAATTTGAAGCTCATTTTCACAGAAACTTTTTGAGTATTCAAAATACTTTATTTGAAGTTATTTAAAGCACTTACACTCACAAATATAATAACCTTTACAAATTGCGGATAATGTGCATATTAAAGATGTGAGAGATCTTTCAAAAAATTTACATTTATATAATTTTTGAAAAAAACAAAAAAATAACTCAAAATAAACTTTACGCTATACTAAATAGTGTAATTAGCACTATCCGTTACAAAAGTTTCAAGAAACAAATTGCAGCCATATACGAGAAAATGGCGTTTGAGCATTTCTGAAAATGCCGAAATTTGAGCTACTTTTCACAGAAAACGGTAGTGTTTTCGAGAAACTTACTTGACATTATTTAAAGCATATATACTCGTAAATATAATAATGTGAAAAAATCGCAGATAATGTAAATATTAACGACGTGAGAGACAAGTAAAAAAATTTACGTGTTTGTAATTTTTGAAAAAAACCAACCGATAGACCAAAATGGCTTTTATGTCATTGATAGAGTACATTTACCACTATCCCTACCACAAGTTTAAAGAAAAAATTTGGAGCCGTTTTTGAGAAAATCTTGTTTTTGTAATTTTTTTAAAATTGCACATATTGCACGCAATATTGCAAGAAAAGTATCAAAATTTTGAGAAACATTTACATTACCTTTATGAAATAACTCAATATGCAGAACAAATTTTATTTGTAGAAAAAATCTCTATCTTCAATTTTGTAGCTGGAGAAAGACGCCGAAAAAAAATTCAAACTTTCAAAATTTTCGAAAATTCAGAGTTATCCGTGAAAATCGGACCTATGTCATGTTATTAAGTGTATTTTAGTCTATTCATACAAGAAATTTAAATAAAAAAATTGGAGCCGTTTTTGAGGAAATTTTGAAAATCCCCGGGGGGCTTTATATAAAGTACCCCCAGATTTTGAAGAATCTTTTTCAAAATCTCAAAGCTTTGACTAGAATCAGATCGATCACGGAATATCCATTTTGGAAGAATCGTACGTATGGTTTAGGCGCTAGCAGTGTTCACAGACGGACAGACAGACGGACGGGCGGAGAGACAGACGGACGTTTTCCTTTCAGTTGGGTTTTCGGTATCAAGGACCTAGAAAACAGGGTTTCTGGCTACATCACGTGTTAGGGGATTCTTTTCTTAATTTAGCAACTGGTTTTATCCACTTATTCGTTTTTACGGCCCGGCAATTAATTTTTTTCCGCCGAAAATTGGCCATTTTTTCGCACAGCATTACATAACTTTCTCTATACTACGTATATCACTCCGTGTATACGTACGTATACGGGAAAGTAAAATGGATTAAACACATCCATTTTTATATATAGACAACGTATTAGAGAGTAATTAATTACGTATATGTGCAAGGAAAATCCATTTCTTTATCCACAATAAGAATTTTGCTGTCGAAAAATTTGCTGTTTCACAATACTTTTCTTTCTCTATACTAATTAGCAGTAAACGTGAAAGTAAACAAGTACTTTTAAATTAAATATGTACCAGATGTCTCCTTTCCCCATTCTTCCATTCCAGTTTGGTCTCTGACACCATTGAGAATGATCATGTAACTTTTCTTCTTTTACAAGATGTAGTTATTAAAAATTACCAATGAATTCAGGAATCAATGGTAAAGGTGAGTTCATTTGTACCTGGTACACAAATATTAAATTTACAACAAATTGTATTATTATGTTAATTTAACTAAACCTATATAAGTATTTCTGTATTAAGTCAGACTCCTGAAGAAAAGGAAAGTGTTCCTCGAAACTTCGAAAGAAATAAAAGTCCAAAATTTAGAATAGATGGCCTTTTATTAACCTTCTGATCATCAAAATATATAAGACTCTTAAAAAAACCGGACAAAGAAATATAATATTCAATGTCACTTTTGCAAGCTTAATATTTCGTTCCATTCATCAGCAATTTTCCTTCGACGGGAAGATCACTATCACTTACACTGGGCAACAGCAGAATTTTTATAAAAAAGAAGCTGTATGGTGTTCTTAAGTATTGAACCCTGATTTCGAATATGAAAACAGTTTTTGTTTAATGGGCTCAGTTTTCATGTTACATGCTAGGAGAACATGGTACACAGTGGGACGAAAAAAGTTTGGAATTTTTTCGGGTTCAATTTTAATAAATGCTGGCTGATTTTAATTTTAAAATATATACCATTTATTTAGAGACCATTCAAAAAATCCAAGAACAGTAAATTAATAAAAAATTTTCAAATATTTTTTCAATATTTTTTGTTACTCTCTAATTTTTATTTCTTGAATTGCCTGTGGTAATGCAAGGATAAACCTTAGATTATTCTATTACTTAACAACAAGATCAGTAGTTTGATTCTCTGCAACATTGTATAAAGCTTTGTATTGCTTTCTTTGCAATATTGTAATTTGACAGAAATCCTAATCATTGACTCCTACTGCTCCTTATTATCCTTCTTATCCCAATAAAAAATGTGTTTTTCTGTTATTCCCCTATTTTATTTTTGCTTAGGTAATGCATGACCAAATTTTATGTTTCAATAGTTTTGATTGAAATTTTCAAACTGTTTTTGCAATTGCTAAACCATATTATTTACAGCGGTAGGAATATGTAATTCATAGAAGCTATTTGCTGGTTGCAATTTTTTCAGCATAAGTTTGTATCATGTTATGGTATTGATTTAGATCAAGATTATTGTGTAAAGTACAAATCAAATAAAGCTGATAAAATGAAATTACTGCATCATATAATTCTAAGAGCTGTATTATTTAGACAATCAATAATAAAATTATAGCATTGTTGGAGATAAAAATCTTCAAAAGAGGTTTCCAAGTGGCATGGTCTTTTGTACTCATTTGTCTTGATGTTGCACTCAAATTGAAAAGAGGTTTAAATGTTTTGGAAAAAAGGCATGAGACTGTTCAGGAAATGGAAACAATGAGATAAAATAAAGTACAGTATAGAAAATTCTATTAAAAAAACGAATACTACCAAAGACTGAATTTACCATTCCTCTTACAATTTCAATTACATTTGTCCATGGATGGATTTAGATACTGTAGGCCTTCAAGAGTCAACTATATTGGGCACTCCTTCAGAAAAATCTTTGATTAATTAAAAAGCTTTAATTATGACAGATAATTGATAATGGCTTAAACTTTTAAGCGACATGTTAAATACATAAACAATATATTAAAAAAGAAATTTAATTTATTATACAAACGAAGAAAAATTATTTCAAAGAAAGAAAAGGAGTTGTTATTTAAATTAATTTTGGTACCCCATATAAAGTACTGTTATACAGTTCTTACTATGGCAAATAAAAAGGAAATAGCAAGTTTACAACAAACTATAATTGAGGAATGAAAGCAATATTGAATAAAGGGCAGAGTGAAAATATTAATTCAATGTTAAGAGAGTTGGGCTACTTGTTGGTGGAAAGGGAGATTAAAAGAGATGTTAACATTTATATACAGATTAGAAAATAAATTGCTCCCGGAATATTTGATAAGAAAAAACGCTGATATACATAATTATTCAATGAAACAAGCAAATAAATTCTACCAAGAAAATGTAAGTAACAATATGTCATTAAAATCAGTGTTTAATAATGGAATTGTCTTATAAAACAAATTACCAGAGGAAATAAAAAAGTTGGGCTCAGTTAGAGCATGTAGAGAGAAAGTGGGTGTAGTTACATACCAATTGTAAGGGAATAATTATTGTACTATACAATAGTGCTGATAAACTATTAGAGGGTGTTAAAATTGTATTTGTATTGTATATGTCATTATTCTCGGGCTGTTTATCAATAACTAAATAAATCCTTGTACAAATGCAGATGCAAATTAACAAATTGGTTACAAAGTAGAAATTGCTTTTTAAATTTCTCATTTACAAATACAAGTTTAGTTTCTTATTGTTCCATTCAATTTATTTTTAAAATCAAGCATTGTAGTTCAGTAAACTATTTGATTAATGATTATTATTCAGATAAAAACATTTTATGAAGAGTTCAATATTTATTTAAAATAATCCGGCTACAAGGATGGGAGTCCCAAGCCTTTTTATTTTACTGGTAGCAAAATTCAGCTCTGCATTTACTGCACCAACCTTCAATGGTTGGTATTAGCACCAGCAAAAAGAGTATTTTATCATTGTAATACATTTGATGCCACTAAAACTATTTCTAATACTTTTGTGAATTGAATGCCCATCCACTAGCTCTTCTGATTGATCTACATTAAGATTGCTGCTTTGAGTTGTGTGTAAGGAATCTTGCAACTGTGGTGTAGAAGGCAATGACAATCCAGTGTGTATCTTGCATAATAAAAATGGAATATGAACCTTTTGAATCTTTTAATTGCGCCAGAAGACCCCGAGGAATGTAAGAACGCTACAACACTTGTCACTCGATTTGAATGAAGCGCGCGGCGCGCACGGTGTTGCCGAGTTGTGCGTCACAGTCCCCGACATTAGAAAGCGCGCGAACGTCTCGCCGTGGACTGATTTAGGTTTATAATTTTGCAAAATTCTCCCATTTGAGACGGTAGATGTCCTTCAAATTGCGCATATTGATTCTTAGATATGCTAGCTATCTAAATAAGAGTTTTTGAAAACATCTTCAACAAACTTCTTACAATTTTAAAATTTCATGTCAGATTTGTCAGGCCACCATAAGAGCCCGTGTTTAAAACAACAATACGGTCTCGTTACGCGAAAACTAGACGGTAAAATCGATTCAAACTTTCCCAGAACATAGAAGAACCTTCCATCTTTCGATTAATACAATAGAAAAGGTATGTTAAACATAACACGTATCTCGCTCTAACCACCTTAAACACACTAATGCACGTAGGTCGTACCCCGTGACGAATGGCACCTAGTAGAGAAAACTAAACGAATCGTTGCATTGACTTACACATTGAGTAATATTTGTTGTAACAGTGTTTAGTAAGTGTGACGACATGAAACGTAGATCTCACCAAATGATTTTATCTACGAAACAAGTATAGTACTACTGACAATTCTCTTCGTTCATTTACTTACGATTATGAATTGTCTGATTTACTAAACGCAACGAATCATGTTTAGTGAATCCCACTACACGAATAATTGTATTTACTATACGATCGCTTACTAAACATATTTAGTACATTCTACTACAACATTTCTCTCAGTGTAAGTATTCATTCAGCACAAGAGATATAACCATTTGAAACCACAGGTAACAACTGGAATTTATACTTAAATAGTTACTTTCGACTACATTACAAAAATCAAAAAGCAAATTTATAGACTAACCTTTTGGAATTTGATTCACAAACTGTAACAAAAATAACTTTTGACGTCAAACAAGACCTACAGTAGCACAACACGTCTTCAACTTGAACCTAACGGCCATATTGGATTCAGGGGTGCAGTTATATTGCATAAAAGTGGTTTGAGCAAAAATATTGGATAGTATTACCTAGATACACATGGAGCGCTAGTGTAGCGTTACAAGTTGAACGCCTCGCTCTGCGCCATTTTGTAGGCAACTAGTTCTCTCGCAGGAGATGACAAGCGAGCATTATTACATTGGAGTGTTTTTTCTTGCTTTGCAAAGACTATTAGTTATGCACCAATAAAAATATACAGGTGTCACACCAGCTATGGATCACTCCCGTAACTTCTAAACGGTTCAGAATGTCGAAATGAAGTTTTCGCTGAATAATGCGGAATCTTGGGACAAGTAACATGCCGTAGAGAAATTGTCTATAATACTTTTAGTTTTCAAAAAAATTAATATTCTTTGAATTTTCAAATATAACCATATATTTTTCTCACCAGCAATGGATATATCAAGAAAGAAGGAATAAAATGAAATGTCATATGCTAGTATTTTGATAGTAATTTGAGTATAAAACTAGACTTTCTGAAATGTGATTTTGAATTAAACGGACAATATTTAGTGCATTGGGTTTTATACCTAAATAGTTACTTTCGACTACATTACAAAAATCAAAAAACAAGTTCATAAGACTCACCTTTTGGAATCTGATTCAGAAACTGTATTAAAAATAACTTTGACGTCAAACAAGACCAAGCAGTAGCACAAGACGTCTTCAACTAGAACCTAACGGCCATACTAGAAAACTCTACGAGTTTTCAGGCTCAAATGATCCCACAGAAAGTGGATCATACCAACTTCATGAATATCACCCGTTATTCTAACGACATTGATTTAGGGACTTTTCGTTACACTTTAAGTTTAGTACAGGTCCAGTTCAGAAGTGTCAACCGTCAACGAAACTCCCCATGTGTTGGCATATACACGCCGAAATGGAATTTATTTAGCTGCGGTTGGCATCTTTTCATTTGTTTTATTTTCTACCAACATATTCAAAACTGCACTCTTGAACGCGTAGAAGCATATTTCCAATTTTTTAATTGAATTTCTCATTTTGATTTGATATTCTCATTGCATTATTTGTTTTTTGAATTTTTAAACGAGACAGCGGAAACAATGCCAGGTAAACGTGTTAAAATTACGCATACAAATCGTGTTAAACAATGAATGTTAAATAGTGCAGCAAGATACAATGTTATTGCTCTATATGAGATTTCGAAAGCGAATTAGAAGGAGAAAGGATGATGAAAACGAATTCCGAACGTACATGTGGAGTGGCATTTTTATTTAAGGTAAGATGTTTATGAAATATAACAAATCTTACATTTTCGTACTAAGGAATATATGTGCATTACCACATGCAAGTATTATGTATTTTTTTGGTTATGTCTATTAACTGTGAATTGTGGTACACACGACGATTGAACATATTTTAATTCATGTTGTTTGGTCTAATAATGCAGCCATATGTGAATAAATTAACATTAGAAATGTATGTGAATCTCCAAAATGTTGTTCATATCGACTTCACAATATTCTTTCAGTACTGTGAAATCCGTACTGAATCAGATCACTTAGATGGTTGGGAAGAAAGCAATTGCAACATTCATCTATAAAAAACTCTTGATGATAATATTCAACGTTTGAGTGTATATTTGTGTACTTTGTATTGGGTATAGTTAGTAAGGAAGAAATAACAGGAAACTTTCTTTACAGGGAACGTTCTTTCAGAAAAAAAATGGGAGAATATCAGAGGCAATTATGATACATAATTTTTCCAAGGATCTTATCCTTCTTTGTTCAGAATTCTGAAATGAATTTTGTTGGAAAATCGAAGTAAGTATATTGTTTATAGGTAAAAAGATGATGTAAATTATCCAGAAGAATTATTTTTGTCAGCCCTATTAATAGTAATAATAGTATCAATAGTAAAAATCATAACAATAATATCTGTCAAAGAGAATTGCTTCAAACAATGTAAGACAAGATACTTTGCTCTAGCAATTCATATTCAATAAATCATATGCAGATTTACTTCGCTTTGAACATACAATTATCGATTAGATGCTTTGATACTTTCACAATCTCATGGAAATATATTTTGTATTTTAAATGTGAGACAGTATTTACTACGTAAACCTATATTATATTATACATTTCACAATGCAATATTTTTATATAGTATTAATGTAATTATATGATTATTATATTTATTGAAAATTTTTGATATTTTATAGTCATGGCTGACCCAAAGAAAGGAGTGTATGTAATAGTACACAATGAGAACAAAGATTAATGAAGTCTGGCCAGAAAGCCCATGAGCAGATCTGTAATGTAGGTATCATAAGTAAAATAAGACCAAAATTGCTAACGTTCTGTGCAAAATGTGAATATTTTAAAAATATTTATTATCAGGATACATGGTAAATGCAGTATATTATTATTCTTGCATTTCAATTTTCATATTTTCATATTCACCTTCATATTATTATATTAAATGATTTAAGCAGCTATCATATAAATTCATTTGTTTTCAAGTGTTAAAAGTAATCACCCACAGGTGTGAAGTTGATAAATTACTGGGAACTGAAGGGCATACTGTTTCAAGGATTACTCCCTATTACAGCATGTTCAATTCAACTAAAAATGTGTGCTGTCAGTCAAGGGGATTCTTCAATAAGAATGTCCTTAGAAAATTTTGCCACAGAATATAAAAGGCCGGAAATCTTTGGAAGCAGGCTTTGGAAACAGGTATCTTAATTATCTAAATTCATTAACGCATTTAACACAAGGAAAATGTGGTTAAATATCTTAAATTTAATAAAGTGTTATGAATACATTATTTAATTTTTTTTAAGTGTCAACTACAAACTGGAAAAAACAGTGGAATATTCTGAGAAAATTATGATTGTAAATAGAGAGAAGGATGGGGTACATTGTGAAAACAAATTTATTGTACATCTGATCAGGGTAGATGATCAGTGTAGATGAAGATTTCACAAAAAAACTTAACTGTAAAAACTGTTGTTTGTAATTATTGTGAAATAAATTTATGTGGTAAAAAATTATAGAGTTTTCTCTTCTTCCTTAGTTTTTTACTTTTGAATGTTAAGATGAAATATATTATTGCAATTCTGAAATGGAGACAAATAAAATTTAAGAATCTGATATCAATTTTTTAAAATTTTCTTTCCATTCATTCTATATTCTTATCAATCATTAACAATCTTTGTACGAATGTAATTTCTTAATTTATACCTCTAAAGCTTTCTAATTATATTTGTATTTTACAATGAAGTTAAACATTAAAATTCTCATATTTCAGCATTATGAGTTTCAGGAGAAAATTATCAAAATGATAATTATTTCAATGTTTCAAAACATTGATTAAAATTAACATTATAATGCGAGAAGTTCCTGATGACAGATTTCTCGAATTGCGTATGTTTGAATTTAGCGCCACAGTCTAGCTCATGTATATTTTCGAAGTTGGCATGGCAAATGGCAGCCATATTGAAAATTCTAGGGAACCAAAGAAAGCTGAAATCCCGTTGCAACTCTCGCCTTCGGGGAAAGTGGTCTTCGCCGCGTCAAGACTGTTGCGTGGAGAGAGGAGACTGAGAGAGGTGGCAATGAGGGATAAGAGGCATAACTTCAACAACTTCCCATGTTTTAAAACTGACAGCTTGTTTCTGCCATAACACACTGAGCTCGATTGTTCGAAACTAAGTTGTTTGTTTGGCAAGCTTTACTTAAATCATTTTCACTTTAAAGAATCATTAGAATCTCTCCTTCAGAAAAAGAAACTGCATTAGCTAAGGAGGGCAACACAACGATGCAAAAATGATAAAAATATCTTAGTTAAAATTTCTGTTAGAATCATACGTTTGATTTGTGCAATTGGTCTGTAAACTCGACAGTGACCGGGAGAGGTGGCTCAGGGCATCAACTGATGTCACTGCAGTGCCTCTGACAGGGATGTACTAGGTTCGAGGTCCGACGGTGGCAGGATTTTCGACACTAGCAAGGTCGAGTTCTGACGCTGTCAAGAGGAGAATTGTAGCCGCTGGCTGCTCTGATCGGCATTTTTCCGTGGCATCTCCGATCAATGTCAGGCGAATGCCGGAGCAGATTCCTAACAAACGATATTTCCTTCCTTTTCCTTGACCTATCCTCGCCCCCTTACATATACACACTTACACTTACATGCATTACACTACCACACTTGGCGGTGACCAATCGGGAACTTAGAGCTTCTTCCAGCTGGGGCGGTGCCCCGCTGGCAGGAGATACCTGGTTGGGGAAAAAAGCCGACAGTAGATCGGCGCCGGATCTCACCATCTAGCTTGAGAAATAACCGCCACATCCCGAGCAAAAACTACGCACTACACTCAAGGAATTAATGACCTTACCAGTTGACGTGCCCGGAATTAATCAATCAATCAAAATAATTAAATGGAAAGATTAGGAATTTTTTTTAAAAGTTTATTTACTGGTACGATTTTTTTATGTGCGTTTGCACAGAACTCACAGTAGCTTCGTAAAATCATTTTGTGGTCAATAGCTGAATGTAAGTTAAGTTACACCATTATAACCAAGAGATTTTCTATTGTTAGTTTGTTATTTTGTGAGCTATTTTGTCTGTTCCCTTTATCTACAGAAATATTGGGAATTATAATTACACTAATATAATAATAATATAACATTCCTTCGACATGGGTTGAAAGGGCACCAATTGCAAGCCAACAACGCCAGCTATTTCCAACTACATTTTTCCTAAGACACGTTTACATTTTCGTAGTTTATGTATCGTAGGTAATAGGAACATTTACAATGTGATTCTGGAAGATTTGTGTCCGTAATATCCCGTGAAAATAGCGTTAAGATACACAGTGTTATCTGACAGCGCCCTTATTTGCCTACAATATGGCGGAGAGCGCAATGTTCAATTTGTTACGTTAGTGCTCACCCCTCACCATAGGAGTAGTGGGCCTTGGGTTTGAGTAGGTTGTCTTATTTTACGCGTGAAATTTCAATGGTGGACCATTGTGTAGCGTGTCCCTCTGTGCACTACATTCCCCTTCTCCCTATTTACGGAAATGCTTGAAAAAAACTTCATATTGGTTATTTTGTTGTAGGTTCATTAATTAATCTGCAGACCTTATTGTTCAGGAACAATCATATCGAACAAGGAATTCCTACACATGACACTCAATTCAGAAAATTCATCTCTAGGGAATCAAAACGGTTGGGCAACATTGCTGATAAGTCAAGCTGAAAGAGATAAAATCGCGTTGTGATACTTGTCGATTGCGTTCCAGCAATGAGATATTTTATACCATGGGAAATGCTTGGATGTGCCTACTTGTTGTTTTCGGTTCGTGAAGGTTTGTGCTTTGTATTAATTTAAAAGAAAACTTCGTAACTGTGTGAATAGCCCAAATTCATTATTCCCACCAGGACATTTCGCAAATGGGAAAGCGTCATCAAGGCAATTTGAGTGTCTCAATGTTGTCTGATTATTGCTGAAACTTCTGAAGATGCAAAGGTATGATGAGGCAAAGTTGCATATTACTCTCCATGAAGTAAATAAGAAATTATAAAGGAAACTCATAAATGTAAAAGTACCGCTTTCTTATCAAGTAAACTGGGAAATATTGAGCACCATCTGTTGGCCGCAACTTCTAACATTTACCTTGTGAGCAAGCTGTTATAATGAGGCTAACGAGGAATTACAGTTATTCAAATTATCGTTTTCCATATTTCCATATCGTTTTCCATAGGCATCACATAATAATTAATGTATGCAATGTGCATGTGCAAAGGCGTTCGGTAGTGGGAGTAGCATTAGAAAGCGCTGTCTGTATGTGACAAACTTATCTCGGCATCGAGGACGCTCTAACAATTTTATTTATTCATTTGTATGTATTATTTGTCATTTTAGGGTCGGTTTAATTCGACTTTCGCCAGCTACCGATGTATCCAGGTCTATGCCCCGTTGTTTATTATCTACAAAGTATAATATATCTATAAAGTATAGTTGTTTATATATCTTACGAAGTATAGATACGGCGAGCATGTATCTATCGCCGTATCTATACTTCGGGTTTTCTTTCTTGGCGCGTGGGGGTGTGTCATCAAAATGGAATATCTCACAGTATTTCTCGTCGTTCTCGGTTGTGCAGCTAGGAGTCGCATGTTCGCCCGCGCTGCTCGATACAGCCGCGATCATGCGAATCCTAGCGGCACAACAGCGAACGACGCGAAATACCGTGAGATATTCCATTTTGATGACACACCCCATGCGCCAAGAAAGAAAAACCGAAGTATAGCATACTTGGTCTGCTTGAGCGTTTCTTTCGTTACACAGTTATAGAAACAGATGATTGTACTCGTAATGGAAAGCTACAGCTCTATTTTGCCCCGACCGGGAAGCGAACCCGGGATCGCACCACCGAAAGTCACCACAAAGAGCCACGTGAGGGGCTTTTTATTTATTAATAAATTTGCTAATTTATTTTTTTCTTGTAACAACGGACAGATAGTTTTACACTATACAGTCTGCGCTCAATTGTAGTACATTTCGTGTTGCACAAAAATTATAAAACCACACTGAATATATAAATATGTGCATAATACAATGAATAAATATAATTATGACACAGCGTAGAATAAATCGCAGTATAATATTTGAAAAGAGAATTCGAAAACATAATAAACATGATATAAATGGAAGTGAGCTGTTGTACATCTCTGACGTTTCTGCATTCAGTGAAGTGCCCGAATATGGAATACTTTTTACATTTTCGTCTACAAAGTCACAAATATGTGCAAATTTCAAGACTAGAGAAGATGATTAGTTAAACTAGTCATTTATAAACACGTATGGTTAATATTATTCACTTAAATCTATTAGAAATTCACGAAATGTCGTAATTAAAAAAATGTCTACATATATTCTTCATTAGGCATACCCCTGTTCCTAAAGTGGAATAGTCAGTGTTTTTTTTCTTTTTATCAGATAATAAATGTATTAACGCCTAGAACATCGTTCTTCAACAAAATACTTATCTGGTTTAATAATACAGGCAATTCCTGCAGACGAAATTATTTTTTCTTTTATCTGGCCATGGGACATGAGCTCATGGGACATTACACTTTTGACACAAACTAATCAGTTGAGCTCTTCGACCATACACCTCCACAGTATGGTATAAAATGTCAGCGTTAAAATGTTAGAAAATGAAGCTTAATGTATACAGCCAATAGAACCATGTACATTTTACAAACAGCACCAATGTGGAATATTATACATTAGGACAATGTTCATATTCGACATTAGGGACATGGCGGCCATATTGTTTTTAAGGTGTTTCGCGGTCAAAATGTGAATCAATGTTCTTTGTATATTCTGTGATATTTCCTTAGATGTACAACTAACACATACTATACAGAGTGAATCAGGAGGAAAGGTACATGTTTTGAGGGGGATACTACTGGTGATTCTGAACAAATGCATAAACATATGCCCTTTTCTTAACCGTTTCAGGGTAAACTAATGAAAACAAACTAGGAATGGGAAAAGTGCAGGCGACAGTAAATGAAGATACTATTATGTTATGGCTTGTTTAATGGTGTAAATTTCCTCACAAAAGATGTTCAAACAGTCGACCATCACCTTCAATGCATTTTGCTGCTCTTATAGATACGTATGTTGCTGTTCTGAGCTCATTTCTGCATTTCTTTACTTGAGAACAAGAAATCTAAAATACAAGCGAGCAGTTCCTCTGTGCCCACGCTGCGCTTGTAGCTCTTAAGCCAACCCCACAAACAGTAATCCAATGGGGTAAAATAGAATGACCTCTGTGGCCAAGCAATGACTCCACGGCAACCGATCCGACGACCAGGATACGTTTCGTTTGAGATACTGTGTCATTTGCCGTATGGAATGTGCAGGAGCACCGTCATGCTGAAGTACATACGAGCTCGTGTTGCAAAACGGATATAACCCACATATTCTGGTAACACATTTTGAAGAAAATCAAGACACCCTGCTCCATTAAGACGGTTATCTAAAACATCTGGACCCAGTTTACCCTGAAACGGTTAAGAAAAGGTCATATGTTTATTAGAAGTTTTTTGTTCAGCATTACCAGTAGGATCACCCCTCAAAGCATGTTCCTTTCTTCCTGACTCACCCTGTATAGATAAGTATTCTAATATTCTAATATTTACGGTACACCAGTAACAACAATTCTTTTGTTTACTGCTTCAATATTTTTGTTGTCCTGAAGAAAACACGCTCTGCCACTTCACTCAAAAGCTTCAACTCAAAAACATTATCTACGTTTGATCAGGGGCCTCTTCAAAGTAATTCCCAAATTTTGTCTCGAGACTTCAGATCAATACAGGTCTGATATTTCGGTATTTCACATTAGGAACGTATTCCACATTAGGAGACATTACCCCACTAGTCAACAGTCTAAAACTCAGATTTAGTCTGTTGTGACCGTCTGCGTACTAAAATGCGTACTTTGTTGTTTAAGAAAAGTCTGCAAGGTGTTATCGCAGGAAGGCTACAAGTAAGAGAGTTTTCATAGAATGTATCCTCCGTTGACTAGACATCAAACCATAGTTTTGGTTTCTGTGTAACTTGCAGGTTCAAAATAGGCTTCTGTTTGTATCTATGATTTCACTTTATTAAATGCATTGAAATCTGAAACTTCTAGAGAAAACAAAAGTTCGTTATGAATAAATAAATAAATAAAAAAAAGAATTTAAAGCATAGCAAATTCAATATCATGTAGGTTGCTAAGGATGTTACATTTCTTAACAATCATGTAGGTACCAATGCACTTAACAAACCTGTAGGGTGGCGTATTAACTGGGATTAAAGATACAAATGACCGATAAAGTGTTTTAACAGGAATCGAATAGGCCCCCTAAAAAACATACTATGTTTTAACTGATTTGTAATTTTAATGGCTAAGATTTTGAGTGTTATATCTATTAATTCCATCGGGTAATTTAAGCCTCTTACAGTCCAAATAAATATTATAATGAACTTTCTTGGGGTTGAGTTTTCAGATAAGATTATTCTGGTATTGATGTTAGGTATTTCAAGTGTGGTCGTTAGGGAAATGTGCTCATAAGCACTCGAAAACGACGTGATATTTTTGTGGCTATTTGACACAATACTTTGGTCGTTACGACACAAAATACATTAAAAAAAATTGCGTTGCAGCTAGGACGATAGGTGCGGATATGGTCGTAGAAATATGTCGTAAAGAGAATTATTAGGATTAATAGGATTACCAAAATATTAATTTGATTTCTAATTCAGCGCTTATCTTCCCACTAGTATTTCTATCTATGAATTCCCAACTGAGAGATGTACTAGTTGATTTTGTTTCAAGAGACCCAAATGGTACGAGTGTCGATAAGCTGAAATAAGTAGTTTTCCATTTCCTTCAGAGTAGAAGAAACTGAACAATACATGAAGATATTACCTCATAAAACATAACTGCAGCCCGTTACACTACATGCCACAAGTCTCATATCAAGCTTAAGTCCTTCTACACGACACACCTCATTTATCATTAGAAATGATCCTGAGGGCCATGTATTAACAGTAAACTAAATGGCGTTGTCTAGGTCATTCAGATGCGGCAGATTATGAATTCATGATTACGCCATTGTCAGGATTTCTGGCAATTGCGAATTACTGTAGTCGAAAGAGGTCAAATAGGAGGGTTCTGCGTGGGGCTGCGTGGAATAGAGTAGGGGCAAGGGCGTGGATCAGGAAGAGTGAGGGGGAGGGCGGAGTCCGATAGCGACAGTCGTAATTCTCGCGGTGGCCGAACGAAGCCCTTGTGCTCCCCGCGGGCCGGCTCTCCCCCTAATCGTGTTCTACGCGCCGATTGAATGAGAAGGGGATCTGGTCGCACACACGGGACGCTGGCGTCATTCTCCTACGCTCTTTGGGACCACTTTGGTCCTCATCTTTCCTTTCTTTGGCTTTTTCTCTCAGCTCTCTTCTCGGTTTGCATCATCTTTATTTCAATAGGTTTTCGGATTTTGTCAGATATATATAGGTGATTTACAACAATCGTATGTGTTTGTTTTCCTAGGTCAGATATCTTACTTTTAGTTTTACCAATGTTAAAATATTGAAACGTATTTCGATACTTCAGTCACTTATAATGACAACCAGTGATTCTACAGAATGGTACAGGATTTCTCGTATTAGTTTTCTATTTCCTTTGGTCAGGACTAGCTATTCGGACTTGCCACATACTCTTGCCAGTTGTCATCTATCTCCGACAAAAGTACATTTTTTTGACATTTTCTCAATTTTCCGGTTTCCTAAAAGTAGAAACAAAATGTTCCTTCGATAATATTAAGGAAGGTAAAACCTCGTCCTAAATGGCAATTTCATTGAAAAAAATGAGAGCCGTTTTAAGAAAATGACCTTTAAGCGTTACTGTAAATGCGATATTTGAAACTCTTTCTCACAGGAATCTTTTGAGTATTCGAAAAACTTAATTTGAAGCACTTTAACTAACAAAAGCAATAGTGTTTACGACTTGCTGGAAATATGCATATTAACGGCGTGAGAAGTATTAGAAACAAATTACTTCGAGCAGTTTTTGAAAAAAAAAAAAGAATACCAAAACATTTGGTGTAATGCTTGAGAAAATGGCGTTTGAGCGTTTCTGAAAATGCGAAATTTTGAGTTCATTTTCACATAAAACTGTTGAGTTTTCGAGAAACTTCAAAGGATATTATTTAAAGCACATGTACTCATAAATTAAAATAATGTGAACAAATCGCCGCTAATATAAATATTGATGCCTAGAGAGACAAGTAAAAAAATTATACTTTGTAATTTTTGAAAAAACAAAGAATATATCAATATGGCGTTTATATGATCATAATAGAGTACATTTAACACTATCCCTACCAAAATTTTGGAGCAGTTTGCGAGTAAATCTTGTTTTTGTAATTTTTTAATATTGCTATATTGCACGCAATATATGCGAAAACTACTAAAATTTTTAAGACCTATACCTGGCTTTAATAAAGAACTAACTATGGAGAAAAAGTTTACCCGAAGGAAAAAAACTCTATCTTCAATTTTGTAGTTGTAGAAAAACGCCGAAAAAAAAATCAAAGTTTTCAATATTTTCGAAAATTCAGAATTAACATTGAAAATCGGACCTATGCTACCTTTAAAAGTGTATTGTACTCTATTTTTACAAGAAATTTAAAGAAAACATTTTGAGCCGTTTTTGAGAAAATTTTGAAAATTTTGAAAATATTGTCATTCGGGATTTGGAGAAAAAATCGTGTCTACTTGTAGACGTTGCTGTGCCTTACTATCAAAATGTCAACCAAGGAGGCAGAGAAATGTCTTCATTGCAAAAGTTTGGAAATCGAGATTAGCCAAATGTGGGGCGTAAAAGCACAGGTCGTACCGATAGTCATCCGAGCTCTGGGATTTGATCCGCAATATTTGTGTAAGAACTTGTCTAAACTCCTAGATTATTCAAAAGATTGGGAAGTGCAAGAAATTGCTTTATTTGGAACAGCCCAAAATTTGAGCAAATTATTTTCGAGGCACTGTCAGTTCCTGGATCTCCTCCTTTGGTAGCTGGTTGCAACCTGGAGTAGATTTTATATTCAGCCGACTCATAACATCTTTAATCGTGATGAGAGGAATAATAATAATAATAAGAAGAAGAAGAAGAAGAAGAAGAAGAAGAAGAAGAATAGGCTTCTAACATGATTTCTGTAGTTATCCCTTCGCAAGTGGAAACACAACGGTAACTGTGACATTCTATGGGCGATTAAATTATTGACAAAAAGTCGGACAGACTATCGCAGGGAAACACATGGACAAGTTACTACTAGTCTGATTTGAATTTACGGAACGCAAATCAGACATCAGAATTTTGGAAGATTTTTATAAACCATGAAATAAAGCACTTGTAGTACAAATAATTAATTTAAGGTTATTCCTGATGTGGATCTACACATTCAAGAAATAGTAAGGGAACTAAAACGGAATAATACTCAAGTCGCGAATCATACAGATAACCATTCCGCAAATGAATTATTAAAACAGAACAAGTTGGTGAAATTACAAGAGAATTGGAGAAAAACCTTAATGTAATCATTGGATGAGATTCCAACTGTCAAAAATCTATCAAAAATCACCCTAAGAAAACCATATTTCAACTTCTAAAAAATCGTCCATTTCCTTGCAGAAACTAGTGATACAACAGTACATTCTTTCTCGCATTATTTCTAATTTTCGTGATTTTCGAACATTCAGAGGGTTCAATGCAGATGAAACTAGCTCCATTTTTAAGCGTCCTTTACTTTATCCGTGGAAAAACTTAGGAGCCTTTTTGAGGATTTTTTTTAAATTGACTTAATTGCCGGCTGCTCTGATTGTAGTTTTACACGGTTTCTCCGAACAATACCAGGCAAATGTCGGAGAAATGCCTAAAAAACGGACCGCGGAAAGAGCGGGATCTTTCCTTCCCCTTCCTTATTCTATCGTCACCTCCTACTTACACACGCACTTACATGCACGATACTACCACACATGTCGAGAGAACAGTCCAGGAATTTAGAGCTTGTCCCGGCTGACTGAATATTTTGTTTCAAAATATTATTAAAACATCTGGCAAGCAATTCAGTTTTTTTGCTAGCAATGAAGGGAAACAATGTTCTTTCTATTAAAATGTAAGATATTGGCTACACCTCCACTAACACACATTACTTTAAAATGAACAGTACGCTGAATTAGCGTTTTTAATTGGCTACATCTCGCTTCAGAAACTATTCCATGGATCGCTATGGGTCAGGTTAGAAGATGTTTGAAATGTGACGAAATGTAAATATAGCTCTGCAAATAAGGTCGTGTTAAATTTTTTGTAAAAACGAGACGTTTTTCCGTCATTTATGTTTAAAATAAAGGCGATTTATTATTTTTGATATTTTATGAAAATGATTTGAAAAGCAAAAAAGAGACGTTTTCGCGTTAAGGCATTTTAGATTTTGTTCTCAAAACCGGCCACACATTTTTTCTTTTAATTTTTCCTCAGGTAGAGCAAAGGGCATTTAAAGTTGGCGCAGGTATCATTTTCGTTGAACTCTCTGAATTTTCTAAAATTACGAAAGTTAGGAGCAACGCACAAAAAACTAGCTGTTGTAACACCAGAAGTTCCATTCTCCTACTACCGGACCGAGTAAATGAGCAAATGCGAATGAATTTTTATTTTCCCCCGATAGATAGCAGCAGAGTAGAAGGTGAGAGCAGAGCGGGAACGCTACCCCAGACGAAACAGACTAATACGAGAAGGTCTGTGACATTCTGTAGAACCACTAATTTAAAAGTGTCAGCATTCGTACGGCTTGTGAATATTTTGCCACTGTTCATTCCCGCCTGAGATGTGGCATAATATTCAGAGAAATTCGAACTTACAGCTCCCAATCCTTGTCATAAATGAACTGTAGGAATAATAAGTAAATCCCTACCCATGTGATTCCAGTCAGCCTATCTTAATTAAGCTGCGAATAACTCAATTGCGTTTCCTATTTGCTGAGTAATCAGTAGTTTTTATTGAAAACATTTTAGTCATGGCGATAACATATTTTTATTTAATACAGATGTTTATATTACTAAGATAACTGCAGGTTGAAAAGTGCTGCTGAACGAAACTGCACAAAAATAGTACGCTTACTGCTCAAGAACAACGAAGAAAGACTCTCGTATAACACAGTAAGAATTTAACTATTTTAACACATTCTTCATGAATACTGCAATAAGATAGTGTAGTGAACAGAATGAGTAATTTCATGTGGTAAACTAGTGGTGCTAAAACAGCAAGCACATTCTCGCCCATATTTTCATGCAAAATTACGCAAAACGCACTCACATTTTCGAAAAATTGTACATGACCTTATTGTAAATTATAAATCTATCTTAATCTTAGATTTCATGAAGGGAAAGAATTGGTGCAGATATGAAGCGTTTCTCAGCAAAAGAAAATCAATAGATGAATATTTATTCATCTAACAAGGCAATATGGGGGTGTGCTTTTTACCACCTGTAAGGACTCATACTGAATGGCGGGTGGACTCGTACTTGGAGCCTTGCTCTCGTATGACAGCTGTAAGTATTGGGAAATTGTAAGCAATGTGTAATTGTAAGCAATGTCGCACCAAGTATGAGAATTCAGTGCGTACGCACAGTGTGAGAATAGGTGGAGTAACAATAAGAAATCGCTGAATTTTTCAATCACACCGAAACTAATTTATTATTTTGGATTTTTCCGAGTTGTTAGGTATCTACCGAAATCGTAGACACATGGCCGGTAGCTACATGGTTTTGTTTCAATTTCTGTACGCATTAGATTTTAGTAATATAGATCACACATTACGTAGGAGTCATATTCATCAGATATCAGTATCAACAGGTCACTAAAACTAAATATATCTGTAACAAGTATTGTATGTCAGCTTTGAATCTATGACCTTATCCCTCGATTCACTGAGTAATTGGTTAGATGGACCCTTGTTTTGTTTCTGATTGTAGCTTCATTATTTGTGCACATTGCTTGAGCTCAGTTGGGTGCTACTATATAATTGTTGAAATGATTGTTACCTATGTCGTCGCGGCAGTAATACCTTCATTTGGAGCATGAGAAGGATTAGGAGTCAAAATCTTTAAGTTCATTTTTCAATGCAACTAGTTTTATTACATGGAAGTGAAAATTGTCTTATAAAATCTAGCCAAAATGTTATCTGTATTCATATACAACCTAAAATAGCACAAGAGCGTAAGTAGGGATTCCAGCCCTCAAGAAAACTTTGCACAAGTTACACTTCTCACAAAACGTCACAAACAGTTTTTAATTTTCTTTGGTGCGAATAACTTGAGCGGCAAGCAGAAACTACTATCATTGCTAATCCTGCAATATTGATCTAGTATATGTAACAGTTGTACTATATTACCATCTGGAAACAATCTTTTTCATAAAGAGCAAGTTGTACAGATTTTCTTTCGTCAAGACGATGCATTCCGTTTCTATGAAGTCTTCTATTAGTCTAAGAGGTTACACATTAGAGTTTGGAAGAGCAAATGAAATTAACTAATTGATCTCAGTTCTAAATTTGCTAAACGAAGAAATTGACAGAAAAAATTAGATATTACGCTATTAAAGCAGAAGGTCCCTCACTTCATCATTTGGTCAGTCCCCTTCTGTGGACAAAGCTTTATGTGCTCTCTCCGGTCTTTACATGAGACACTCCAGAGTGTAACATCACTCGCAGTCCCTGAAGGAAGAGCAAGGGACGAGATAAGAGGCGACAAAGAGAAGACAACAAAACAGGACAGAAAGAGGTGACGAAAAGTGACGACCACGAAAAGAGAAGACTAAGGAAAGAGACGACGACGAAATGAAACGTGACGACGGCGACTGCGACGGTGACGGTGACGGTGACGGTGACGGTGACGGTGACGGTGACGGTGACGGTGACGGTGACGGTGACACGGAGACGGACACGGAGACGGACACGGAGACGGACACGGAGACGGACACGGAGACGGACACGGAGACGGACACGGAGACGGACACGGAGACGGACACGGAGACGGACACGGAGACGGACACGGAGACGGACACGGAGACGGACACGGAGACGGACACGGAGGCGGACACGGAGACGGACACGGAGGCGGACACGGAGGCGGACACGGAGACGGACACGGAGACGGACACGGAGAGGGACACGGAGACGGACGGACACGGAGACGGACACGGACACGGAGACGGACACGGACACGGAGACGGACACGGAGACGGACACGGTGACGGACACGGTGACGGACACGGTGACGGACACGGACACGGACACGGACACGGACACGGAGAGGATGTCGGCGACGGCGCGGCCGCGGCATTGGCGGCTGCAGCAGGTCTCCTCATGCAAGCAACTATACAGAAGTGATTTGGGACAACATACCAGCTAAATTTCAATATTCCTAATTTCAAAATCAATTTAAAAACACAACATAGTCACAGACACGCAACAATTTAACTTGTATCAATATTAGAGCAGAGGATCCATCGATAAAAAATAGATTTACGAGTAGTAAATGCTCATAATACAATTTATTGCTATGCATTGGCGCTTTCAATGGGCAGTCAATTTCGAAGTTACAGAACGGTGTGTAATACGGGTGAATAGCACTGCATTTACACTGCGAACTTGTACTTGGAAACGATCTATAATGAAACGTATGAATTCCCTTCCCAGTCATTCTGTCGGTTTATCTCAGCAGACAGTGCTTTCTCGATCTCCGCCGGCAGTGCTTCCGAGAAGAGAAGCACGCAACAGCGTAGTGACGCGCCGGAGGCTGGGCGGGGGCGGGAACGCGATGGTAGTGGTGGCGGCGACGGGTCGCGCCCCGCGCCCCCTTTGCAGCTGCGGGGGGGGGGCAAGGGGGGGATGCGAGAGGGTACGGGGCAGCGGCGCCCGCCGTCCCGTGGCGCGGCGCGGCGCTGCGCAATTCAATTGCAAGGGAATACAAAGAAGCGGCCGCCGAGGCTAACTTAATAATCCGCCGGGGCGACACGTCACACGGCCATTAGCATCGGCGACGGCAGCAACGGCGGCGGCGGCGGTAGCAACGAGGGAACACTTAATGTACTTTGTTGCAAACGACCAACTGCTCGACTCGGAACTAATTAGATAAGCGTCTGCGAATGGCTGCGCGATAGCCCTGCGGACAGCGGCGGCCGCCGCGGTCCCTGGCGCCGCCCGGCGTTGCCGCCCTGCCGCCCCGCCCAACCCCGGCCCCCCGTTCCCCGCCTTCGCCCCCGCCACCCACAGTGGCCAAAATGTAAGTTCACAAGGCCATCGTTTCTGAAAGTCAACCTGCAAAAGGTTGCAAAGGTTTCATGAAGCTTGAAATCATGTTACTCACTACCAGCGCAAGAATCCTGTACTGGTAAAACTGTACAGGATTCTTGCGCTGTACTGCACTCTGTAAATTGTAACATATTTTGGAAAAGGGAACATTTGGCTTTTCATAAAAATTCTGTACGGTATATTCGCAATAGCACAGTATAATCGTAAACGCAACAATATGTTTTAAGGATATATTTGTAATTAAATTGAGATTCGTAAGAACATGTAATATAAACATAGAAATCTTATGTTAATATAATTGGATTTATATCTGTCACGTATATTGTGATTAATTACAAAATTTGTTTAACCTAGTCCTTTGTGAATTTAATTTCGAAAAATGTTTTAAATTATGATTATTTAATTAATTTGTGGATAAATGAAAGATTAAAAAATCTCAAAACGCTGAAATACAATGTTCGTTACTTTATGTATTCAAAAACTAATTCAATTAAAATGTTATATTAAAGCTTCTATCTCTCCACTCAATTGCACACTCATGGAATGTTTTATTTTGTGTCAGTCCCCCTTTCGTAGTCGTCTTTAACTCTGTGTTAACATGATT
Source organism: Acheta domesticus (assembly GCA_031308135.1). Classification (NCBI taxonomy): domain Eukaryota; kingdom Metazoa; phylum Arthropoda; class Insecta; order Orthoptera; family Gryllidae; genus Acheta; species Acheta domesticus. The sequence goes on along the minus strand of JAHLJT010008446.1, from coordinate 62,107,391 downwards.
AACACGAAGTAACCATCCATGATAATGCTGGTGAATCGTTTTAATGTGTAGGTGATTGTATTGTACACCATTGTACAGTCTAAATTAATGTCATTACGGATTTGGTAGTATCGTCAATAGACATACTACGCATGTTAATGACCAAAATATCACGCATTGCCGCTGTCTCATTTAGTACCCAGTAATATCACGTAACTAAATGATACGATATTGGATGAACAAAATAATTGTCCGTTTGCACTTCCTCACGTCACTCTCGCCACTATTTTTGGATAGTGTCCATATTAACGAATGGACATATTAACGAATTAAAATATTTCCAGATAATTTAAAACAGTATTTAAAGATGCTCAAACTTGCAAGTAATATTTTATATTATCTTTTATCTGTTGCTTTTTTAGTGTATTTAGGCATTCCTGCTAAGATTTCAAATGTTCAATAAGACTTCACCTTTCAGTCTTAAGGTCTTCTTACCAACAATGTGCTCTTAATTAGATTTAAAAAATAATTAAGGAATGAATGATGAAGCAATTGTGGGATGAGAGACTGGGGAAATGAGAGAACAGTGAGAAAACTTGTCGTGAATATGCTTTGTCGACGGATAGCTAACGCGCTGATAACCATGGGTTCAATGAGTCACTCGTAAGCATGGGCACAGGAAATTCGAATTGGGTCGAAATGTTGACCCCGACTTATTTCTTAAGCGTATATGATTTTCGTTCATTGATCCTGTAATGAGTGATTATTTTAATGAATTAATAATGTTATGTATCAACTAATCTATTATTATCTCAAATATTGGATAATTTTATTTTCAGGTTGCTTACGTTACTTTAATTACAGCTCTTCAGAGCTTGTTATTAAATTAGGTGACTTTGATGGTTTACACTCATCGACTGAGATAGCTCAGGGCAACAACTTTTGCCACCACAGTGTTTATATTCAGGTTCTCGTCGGTGCCTAGGTCGAATCTAGAGAAGAATTCTAGCAGTTCTGGTCTGTAGTTTCCCTTGGTTTCTACGATCAGTACCAGGCAAATGGTAAAGCAGTACACATCAAAAAAATGCTATGGCTCACGCATGATCTGTCCTTCCTTATCCTTGCCCTCTGCCCTTCCATTACCTCCCCCCCATACACGAACTACACTACCGCATATAACATGAGAACAGTCGGGAGCTTAGAGCTTGTTCCGGATAGTGCGGCGTCCCGCTGGCGGAGATGCCCGGAGGTGGGAAATCCTTGCAAGTCGAAGTGTAGGTGGGCGCCGGATCTCACGGTCTACTCCGATCACATCGCCACGCCCAAGATTCACAGGACTATTGACACACATTCACAGGACTATTGACCATAGGACATTGCCCTACTTTCACAGGACTATTGACCATAGGACATTGTCCTACATTCACAGGACTATTGACCATAGGACATTGCCCTACATTCACAGGACTATTGACCATAGAAGCTGACGCGCCCGGAAACACGCAATAATCAGTGAACCGATCAATCCAACGTGTGCCCACCGAGAAAGGCATTCGCAGGCACTGCGCCCCGCCTGCTGTGCGTGCGCGCTGTCCCCTCGCGGCGCGGCGCGGCCGCTCCCCCTGCCCGGCTGCGGTTCCGCCGAGGGCGACGCCTGTGCGCGCGAAGTTGCTCGCCGCAGACGGCCCCCGCGGCGGAGGCCCGGCCACGTGATCCACGCGCGGGCACGTACTCCGCGCGCCGTTGGCGCACCAGAGATATGGTGCTCCGGCGGGCACTTCGGGGCCGCCCCCGCCGCCTCTTTACAGACGTTCCGATGCACTCGCGACGACCTAATGAGCATGATACACACGTAAAATGGACGTCCGTTAAGCTGCCCAGGCCATTTTCAAAAAACACATTTTCTCTATACCTAGAATTTTGTGCTATTTTTATACTTTCCAAAAATCTAAAATTTTGTTTCCTCCTACGATTTTTCCAAAAATTGCTGGCGTTTCTGCCTTAATGTTAAACTAGCAAAGACAATTATACAAAACATATTTTCTTTATATACAAAATATTGTGCTATATTTGTGCTTTTCAAATACATAAACATTAATTTTTTTGCTCTTACCGTTTTTCGAAAATATAAAAAAACGACTTCTTGAAATCCCCGGCCGGAGCAATACCAACGTGAAAGAAAACTACTCGTAGAAAAAACTAACTTAACGGACGTGTAAAATTTGGCAGGGAGAGATCCTACGATGTGAATTAAATGCTACTAATATTAAATGCTCCTCGGGCATACGCAGTACTGAATTGTCTTAACCTTAACCACCAATTTCGTAATACCGACTGGACTAAGCATTGTTCTGTGACGGCCACTGTCTGCAATAAATGTGGCTGCCAACACGTTTAAGGGCCAAAGAATCTTCATGTGTGTGGCAGACAACATTACTCGAGCGTTTGTGTGTCATGCTGTTTTTTAAATACGATTTCAATCTTCGAAGGAAGCTAAGCTCCGCTCATATTGGAATTGTCACTTGGCATTGGCAGTCACAGGCATAAGAATAAGGTTTAGTTTAGTTAATACGTCATTTATGTTGATTTTAAAAAGTGATCTATAGTACTCACATTGGTTGTAATTGAAAAAAATTGGGCGAGTGGCATGTATCACCTTTTCCATGCAGCGATGCACGTGAAAATAAGCGCTGGCAACGCCCTAGATCCACAGACTCGCCCAGTTACAGCACATTCCAGAAGACTGCCCCAGTTACTTCAAATCACATGTGAAGGGTATGACGAGGTTTCTCAACGATATTTCCGTAACTTGGCAAACGACAAAGCATAATGATGGAAATATAATTCAGTCCTCAAAACCAACGTCTTTCAATCTCCCAATGTCTCTGTCTTCCGCGTCATGTGATTGCTCTCGACTATCTGGACGCCGCCGCCGTGTGGTAGAATGGTGTACCAGCTGATTTTTTTCAGCTTCAGACTTTCTAAATAGGAAAAGAGACATTTTAATTTCGGTTGTAAAAGTGACATAATATTTCAATTACATTCCGATTGAAAAGGTTTATCTTCGTACTTTAGGGGAAACTGCCTTACAGGTATAAAAATTAAAATTTTACATCTTTAATGGGCATTCCTTAAAATAATGGTTCACTTATTGTATAAGTTTGGATAATATGTATAATTATCTATATTACTTACTTCCAACGTGAAGATATTGAAGAAGAAGAAAAAAAACTGTGATCCTCCGACCAAGTGAAAGATGTCAATGATATTGTAAGATTTCAAGGAACTCTGGGAAAGTCCAAAAAACTATGTAATTGTTTCGAGTTTTACTAAACAATGCAAATTTTTATGTTTTATGAAACGTATTCCCAAACTGCGCATATCGACTGAATTCTCTTACTCAGTGCGTCACTGCTAACGACACAGCAGACGTCACTGAACAGCAAGGCTCCTAGGAAGGGGACGCTCGACTTTAGATATTTGCTAATCATATGGAACAGCAACTTTTTTATATTCTTGGCAGTGTTAGGCAAAATACTTTAAATTTAATATTTAAATACTTCACCCAAATACTTTGTAAATATTTAAATACATACTCAAAATACATTAGGTTTTGATTTGCTAAATACATACGTATTTAAAATACTTCAAATACTCAAAATAGAGTATATATAATAATTTTATAATATATCCTTTTATTTTAACAATATTGTCATTGTCAACATCAATAAATTAATAATCATCAGTTATATACCTTTCTGAACAATAATTAATTGTATATACATAAGTATAAATACTATCAAATATAAAAATAATATATACATATGTCTAACTCAAATAAACGGAATTTCCTTTCAAAAGAACCAATTTCTTAAACAAATCAGATGATAAATCCCTAATTGATGAATGTATGAAACTCGCAAAGGAAAGCTCTTATTCAACTGGCAAGAATGAGCATAAACTAGTGTTATAGGGAATGAACGTTTTGTTATTGTTGGACAATGTTCTAGCATTTTTAATGATTAACATCTATCGTTGAAAAATGAAGAGAATTCAAATTCACAGCTGAAGGGAGCATTTATTTTTATTTCAAGGAGGTGTATTCACTAGCGACATTAAACAAAAAGAAACTATCCTCGCTCTCTTTTTCATCTTCATACATCTTCAAAATACATGTCCAAAAAAAAAAACCAACAAAAATACAGTTTTTCAAATACAAAATGTATTTAAAATACAAATATTTAAATACTGCCTAACCCTGATTTTTGGTATGTAGAGAAATATGCTGTATATAGACTGTAATATATTACGAGTATTACGCAATATCTTTTGCTGCTGTAGGCGACTACTTTGCAACTAAACTAATCTTCATTGCATCTGCAATTTAATTGTTTCATTTCTCATGATTACATGCAGTCATATCGCCTTTATTCTCATTCAAAACAATTCCCATTCATAATAACATCACTAAAATATCTCGCATTGCTTTCGAAGTAATTGGGAATCAAGTTATTTCTGGCCATAAGAATCTAGTATCTTGAACCAGACTGTAAAAGTACTGGCACAGGATCAACAAGTGACGACGTATCACACTGCATTGTGAACTCTCAAGCACCATGCACTTGAGGCAATCTGTCTCTTCCCGTCCCAATGTTGAAGACAGCCTCGAATTTAATATATCAAGACACGGCTCAGTATATTTTCAGAAAACCCTACACTTGTAAAAATCGACGTTACCACTATCGCCCACGTCCTGAATGCCGCTTTCCAGGCGTCAGCTCCTCGGCGACTCGTAAAGCCTGCACTTCCAAAATGCTCTCTAGCGCATCGTGCTCCTCGCGCCGTCACCACCACCGTCTCCCTCCTCCCATTCCTCCATCATCCGCTCCGCCGCAGCCTCCGCGACTGTTGACTTCGGGCAGCGGGCGCTGCACTCAGCTAATAGGGGACGCGTGACGTCATGAGCGCGGTGGTGCGTGACGGGCGGGTGGCGAGGCGGGGGCGGGTGAGCGAACGACGGTGGCGAACGCGGCCGCGGCCGGGAGCGTCCGTAATATTCATTTAACACTCATCGCTGTAATGAAATGCGTGGGTCGCGCCCGGCGTCTCCTCGGTGCTCGCTACCGCCCCGCCCCGCCCCGCCCCGCCCCGCCCCGCCCCGCCCCGCCCCCTGGCCCTCGACTCGTCCCGCCCCCGCCAGATAATGCTGAAATGAGCAAAGAGCGAAAACACGCGAGATGAACGTCTTCACCCTCGAGACTGATTACATTGAGCCTAATTATGAGAGAAATAACGAGCATTAATGTCGTTGCTTCGGAGGGAGGAGACGACCGGGGAGGGGAGGGCGGGGAACGTATCGTGTTGCAACTTAGCTGCTGCACAGATTTCCTGGAAGAGGGAGTAGCTCCGGCGGCGTTGAGCGGAACGGGAGTAACAAGTAGTTCATGGTCCGTGGATATAATGGAGGGTACAACGCAGGGAGTTGTGGAAAATTAAAGTATATTGCCTTTGGAAAACACGAATTAAACATCAAGTGTATCTATCCATTCATATACATTAATGAGAGTGCACTTGATATATATTTAATCCGTTAATGGGTTATGATTGTAAGAGAACTCTAACTGCTGCGAATGGCCTCATTCGATTCGTTATGACTCAAGATTTTTTTGGGGGGGTGGGGCACATTATTTGAAGGTTTTAGTTCGATGACTGGAAAATACTAATACAATTGTGAAAGTTCTGCTAATTTAATATTACGCATGTCTCTAATATACGGATGAAAAGCATTCGGAATGCAATGAAAGTAGAAATCTCATCTTAACAGTTGTCATTCAGTATAAAACTTATTCCCTCTTTGAACGCACAGGTACGATTATTTTTAATACATATATTGTAGGAATTCTTCATAGTTGCCTTCTTTCCCCCTCCCCCTGCCTCTCACCCCTGCCAATCACACCTGTTTCTTACCCCTGTCTCTCACCCCCCTCTCTCCCTCTCTTGTCTTTCTATCTCCATTTCTCTCTGTTCTTCTCTTTCTCTCTCTCCATACATATGTGGAGATAGTTTTTGAACATGACATTTTGGTTTAGTCATTCTAAAAACTAAATAGATTCTACAAGGAAAATTGCATTACAAACAAAAAGTTTAATAACAGTTTAAACATTTAATAGTTTAACAATAATTGTTTAATGATTCTTGAGTCTCCCCTATTGAACACCGACAAAAGCACAAAATATCGTGAGATGCGCTCACTGATGTGATATAAACAAAAATAGCACTTCATTTGAAATATTTTTTTTAGATTTTTGTTGAATGAAAATTATATTTTCGACCTTCTTCGTAATCGACATAAAAATAATCAAAAACGAACATTGGAAAATATTTTTGAAATCATTTGATAGTTAGCTAGTCGGTGAATAATTTTGTCATTTAAAAAAGAATGTCGACTTAAGCACAAAATTCAATCAGTTTATCAGCAATACAATTATTTTCTCTTTTTGTACGAAGTTAAATTCTTAAAATCACGCTTCAATAAGAATTTAAAATATTTGTGATTTATAAAGGTAAGAAAATGTAATCCAATATTCAGCTGCTTAGCACTTTCACTGCAGTTCTTTCCACATCGATATGCTCCTTCCAATTGTGTTCATTGTACGAACTTCACAAGCAAATACATTTCACATTTCCGACCACCAAGAAAAAAATAGTGATGCTACAGCAGCACATACTTTCTTACATTGTTTCTAACTTTTGAATTCTCGACAATTCAGAACGTTTAATGAAAATAAGATCTACGTCATTCTTTTAAGCATTCGTTCTATTCGCAGCAAAATTAGTTGATTATTTCGCGCTTCCGGGCTCGTCAACCGCTATGATCATTAGTCCCGTAACTGTAGTCCATTCATTTTCACGTGAGGTAGCGGTGATCTTCCCCCGCTGGATGGTGAGATTCGGCTCCGACCTACCCATCGGCTAGCGGGTTTTCCCCAAGCAGATATCTTCCACCACCCGAGGCACCTCCCTAGTTGGGAATGCCTCTCAGCTCCAATCTAGTCTCCCGACATGTGTAGTGCATGTAAGTGTGTGTCTCAGTAAGGGGTGAGGATACTACGAGGACGAGGAAGGAGAGATCGTACACGGATACTGTTTGTTAGGATTCTGCTCCGGCATTCGCCTGGTGTTGATCGGAAATACCGCGGGAAACTACCGATCAGAGCAACCGGCCGCTACAATTCTCCTCTAGATTGTAGCTGTTTTCCACCTAGCTATGTAATTAATGTCGAAAATCTTGCCACTGTAGGACCTCGAACACTCGGACCTCCAGGACAGAGGCTTTTTGCAGTTTTCGAATGGTTGATTATTCCGTGTTTCCTGGAATGTCAACTGCTATGGTCATTAGTCCACATAATATTACATAACTATAATGTATGATTTTATCGCGGGAGGAGGTGGTGTTCTTTCTCTGTTTACTCGGTGGTAGTAGTAGAGATTCGGCGCTGGCATACACGCCCGCTTGCAGGGTTTTTCCCATTCAGGATCTCCCAACAGTAGGACACCGCACCAGCCGGAACAAGTTCTAAGTTTCTAAGAGGCCTCCTGGCATGTGTCGTAGTGTTGTGCATGTAAGTGTGTGTGTAAGTAAGATGGTGAAAATAGGTCAAGGAAAAGGAAGGAAAAATGGCGTGGCTTGGACCATTTTTAGGGTAATGCCCCAGTATTCGCCTGATGTTGATCGTCAACAGAACATCGAAAACTACTGATCAAAGCAGTTGGCTACTGGCATTTTTCCTCCAGACAGTGGTTGAATTCGGCCTAGCTGCTGTCGAAAATCCTGTCACCATCAGGACAGGAAACCTAGGACCTCCCGGTCAGACGTACTGCAGAGGCATTAGTTGATGCCCTGAGCTACCCTTGGCGCGTGCAGTTTTCGAAAATACAGAGAGTTTGCCGGAAATGGGGTCATCACAGCATTTTACCTTGATACACTCGAGGAGAAAAATTTAAAGTATAAAATTGGAGCCGTTTTGGAGTAAATACATTCTCCTAAAACTCCTGCAATTTTCAAAAATTCAGAGCTTTCAAACGAAAATGCATAAATTTTTCGCGTTGTTTACCTATCGGATGACGAAGTTTAATCAAGATATTTGGAGCAATTTTTGAGAAATTCAAAAAATATTGAGGCATTATATAAAGTACCCCCTAATATTCAAATATCCATTTCAACTTGCCTGTCGTCGAGATCATCGAAATCGATCAAGGAATATCAATTTTGAGAAAGTCGTCTGAATGACGCTCTGGACCACATACAGACATATGGACGGAAGTTTAGCTTCATTCGATTTTTCGATATCAAGTTCCCGCAAAACATCGAATCTGACTACCCAACGTGTAAGACGAAGTAATTTTCTATACAGGATAAGGGCGAAGTAAGCACAGGAGAAATAACATAAACCAAGAAAAAGCAGAGGGGTTCTAAATACAGTGGGCATTATACCATATTTTATAATGAAGGAGAGAAAACTGCAAGAGCGGCGAAAGGTATTTCAGTCTTTGTAGATAAAAAGTGGAAGAAGAGGATTAAAGAATGCACATATTTAAACGAAACAATAATTTCGTTAAAATGTAAACATGATAGGGGTCATCTTGTGGTAATCAGCGCATATGCACCAGAAGAAGGTAAGAATACATGTACCGAAGAATTCTGATACACTACAGAAAATATTAGATCGATTTAATGAGAAATATTAGGTCTTTCTTACTGGAGATATAAATGCAAGAGTGGGGAATAATGAAATTCCAAATCTAGTTTGGAAGCGTAGAGAGAATGTTGCAAATTGAAATGGAGAAGTTTTAAGAGAATTTGCAACTTTTAATAAACTCCGTATAACAACACACTTTTTTTTAGGATGAGAGATATTAGAAAATTTACTTGAGCAGCAAGGGGATGTAGATTCTTAAACGATTACGTATTTGCTAACAAAATAATAGCTGGTCAAATTGTAGATACAAGAAGAAGAGAGGAAAGCAATATAGGATCTGACCATTACCTGGAATTTTTCGCTCGTTTAGCTCATAAGTCTTTGGGCTAAATGGAAGAAAATAAAAATAAAAATAAAAAAAAGAATGAAGAGGTTTTAAAAGTATTTCTTTTAGAGAATGAAGTGTAAAACAGATATATCAGAAGAGAATTAATATTCAACTTGCGAATGTTTCCGTAAGAGACAATGTAGAAAGAGAATGACATAATCCAAAAACCATTTTTCGGCAGGCAGCAATGAAAGTTGTAATGTTAAAAACAGATTTAGAAGAAAAAAAGACTTCAGATATTGTCTGAAGAAATACAGAATGCAGTAGACTTCAAACAGGAAAAATATAGAACATATCTCAGAACACCAATAAGAAACCCAGAAGAATACAAGAGGGCTAGAAATGCAGCAAAATTCATTTAAAGAAATGAGCATCAAGATTGATGGATAGATTTATAGGAAGCATTGAACATGACGTACATGGTCGGCAGTCTCTAACCGATAAAGTAATGAAGACAACATACATATTGCCGCAATAGATGAAAGTGGATAGAAAATTTCAAAGTTGTGGAATGAGGAAAATATTCAAGGAACACGTTACAAAGAAGATCCTACTGAAACGGACTGCCTGATGTTAGAAGTGTTGCAAGAAGCCCTAAAAAACACGAAAAATCGGAAAGCACCGGAATTGAACAATAAAAATACTGAATTTTTAAAATAATTTGGAAGTGTATTCCATTAGCGCCTTTTAGATTTTATAATAACTGTTGGATAAAGCATGAAGTTCCTCAAGATTGGCTGCAAACAAAAGTAAGATCAATATAAAAATGGAAGTCGCCCTGAAACCAATAACACTGGTCAATAGCATTTTTGTAACAAAGAATGTGAGTGGTGTTCTCAGCTACGACTTGGACACTGAATTCGAATATGAAATCAGTTTTTGCCTATCGGTCTCAGTTTCCTTGTTACACGGTACTCACTATTTACGGAAATGCTTAAAAACGCTTTATATATATATATATATATATATATATATATATATATATATATATATATTACTGTAACTTCATTTAATAATTCTGCAGATGTAACTGTTTAGGAACAATTCAAATATGAAAAAAAGAATTTATATACATGACATTGAATTCGGAAAGTTTACGTTTCGGAAATGAAAAACGTTTGGCAACATTGCTGATAAGTCATGCTCGAACAGATAGAATCGCGTTGTGTTTCTTGCCAGTTGCGTCCCAGCAGTGAGAGAGGTGACAGCGTCGAAAGCGGCTTGGATGTGACTGCTTGTTCTAGGCTTGTAAAGGTTTGTGCTTTGTATTAATCCATAAGAAAAAATTCCTCGTAACTGTACATAGCCCAAATACGTTTTATTATAATATTTTGTGGATAATTAACTCTGAAATCGCGAAACCGAACTTTAATCCTCTGATAATTGTTACAAACTATATTTGGGGTTTAAGGTAGGCAACTAGGACCATAAATGGGTAACCATAAATGCTGTGTGTCGTATGTTACACTCCTGAAATGTTGATTAAAAAGTTAACCACGCCCCTTTGCTGTTGCCGTCCCCTTTGCTGTGCGCATGACTTGGGGGGAACCAACGGACCACATAACAGACTTATTTGTGTCAGACACAAATAGGTGGAATCACCTCAAATAGAAGAAAATTGTGCAATACCCTATTTACCGCCTGCTAAGGTCTGTGTGTCACAGTGAATTGCCGATACCACTACCTCCTGAGAACGAGACAGTGAGTGAAGTTGTATGCTACAGTGACGAACATTCAGAAGACAGAGGAGGAGATATCGATGCTGACCCAACATTTCAAGCCACCTGGAAAAAAATATCAAGCCTCCTCTTCACTTTTCTTAACACTCATGTTTTATTTCTTACTGTATAATGTGGATCTGTTGTTATTAGAGCGTGTCATTTTACCAGACACATATAATACATTGGGGAAAATACGCATTTTCAAAAGCCGTCCAATGAAAACTAAGGCCGACACAGAAATTCTGAAATTAGATGTGGCTTGAGAGGAAAATTGACTTCCAGAAACTGTGTTTTGTTCTTGTTACAAGAAAAGTTTTGTTTTTTATAGTTCATTTTCTATAGTCAATCTTTTATAGTCAATTTTTTTGTAGATCAGTGTAATTATTGAGGAATGAGTCTCTTAGATACAACATTTAAACTGTATGCTAGAATGTTAAACAACCGTTTGAAAGCCATAGCAGACTCCCTTATATCTGAAGAGCAAGTTGGTTTTACAAAAGAGCGACCTTGTATCGATGCTTCATTCGCAACAAAAAGGGTAATTGAAGAAAAAGAGAGTTTAACTGCGAAACACATATATCATTCATAGATCTAGAGAAGGCTTTTGATAATGGGAACAGAATATGTTTTGTAGCATTGTTAAAAAACAGGATATCCAAATCATCCAATACAAGTTTATAAGCATATACACTGGAACCAAATTGTGCTTAGATATAAACGATAAGCTAACGAAGGAGATTCCCATAAATAAAGGAGTGAGACAAGGTTGCACCTTCTCGCCAATATTTTTAATATTTATATGCACATATCCAGAACATGAAATGCACAGGTAGACAAAGGAAATTGTCTAAGGAAAATTAATTTAACTCCTTATGCTATGCTGACGACCAAGTTATCTTCCAAGATAGTAAAGACAAACTGCAACACGCAATGCATATTTTCAATAATATTGCAAAAATATGCAATTTTAATATTTCGACCGACAAAGCAAAAATAATTACTTTTAAAGGCAAATTCCCAGTTAGAACAAAAATGGTAATTAACAACAAAATTTTTAGAACAAGTGAAGAATTTTAAGAACTTAGGATGGTATATTACGTATGAAAAAGTAATGGATTCAGACGATAAATTAAATAAGTTTAGAAATATAGTATGTAGAAACATTCACATTAATTTAAAAAATAAGACACCTAAAGATATACTCATAAAGTTCTTTAATACTATTGCCGTTCCTGTACTTTTGTAAGGAAGTGATTCAAAATTAATCTTCGAAAGGTAGAAAAGTAGAATTGATGCGGCAGAATTGAAATGTTTACGAAGTACTCTAGGATCCACACCCCTAGATAAATAGAGGAATGTGGATACAAGAAAAGAGTTAAATTTCACACTCGTGTTAGATAAAATATCTACTAATGAGATGAAATGAAGCGAACATTTAGAAACGATGTCAAATGAGAAATTTCTGGCATTAGCTCTTCAATAAATCCCATAAGGAAGGACAGACCTAGGCAGACCAAAGAAAAAGGGGACATCGGAACAAGTTGAAGCTTAATCCTTGTTGGTAGAAGAAGAAGAAGTAGTAGTAGAAGAAGAAGAAGTAGAAGAAGACTTTTCAACCGAATCTTATGGCTTGGATGATTTTTGTATTACTTCATTCAATTATAGATCTTTATATGATGTCATTCACTTTTTTTTAGAAATCTGAGTAATTGTAGAGGAATGACACAAAATGAGAAAACGTTTTGGTATGCCGCGTAATCTCACTAGTTATTGCTAATGATATGGAAGAGAGAAGTTTTGTTATTGATGTATTATTTTATTTAATTTTGTCTCCCATTCTTGGGTTACGTTGTATTAATATGGTGATGGTTCACTTGGAATAGTTGGAATTAGCGGCGGAGATTTGTAAATTTTACTGTTTTTTTTTTGGCTGGTATTTTGTATATTTAGTTCATTTAGAAGTAATTTTACTGTGCTGTATAATGATCTTTGACGAGGGTGAATATTGTAGGTATTAAGCAATGGAAGGGAGACGTCATTATGTATTAATACTATTTTTTGACAAAAAGGAAATGACGATTAAGAATTGAACTTCGCTACTCATTTAACGAATGCTTTCTGTCTGTATTTAACGAATGTACTGTATTTTGAATACTTTTTCTACGCACTATATCGTTGCACTAAGGAAAAAGGCCTCTAGGATATACAAATTATATTGCAACAATATAGAGTATATAGCACATATAACTCTCAGTTACATAAGAATTTTTGCCGGAGATATTTCTTTACTGCTATTGATCTGATGATTTGAATTTGTCATTATATAAATATCAGAAAAGGTCGTCTCTGTCTAGCAGGATTCTTGACACCCACATAGCAGATCTAATGGTGATAGTTAAGCTATCAGAAGCTGCTTGTTGAATAAAAACAATGGTAAACACGTCATCAACCTGAGACAAAATGAGACAATGGGAGAAGGGGACAAGATGGTGCAAGGGAACGAACGGGACAATGCGGACGTCATGACAAAATGGGACAAGTCCAAAATGAGCCAAGGGGCAAACGGAAAAGAGGACAAAGGGACAAGTGGGACAAATATGACAAAAGGGACGAAATGGGTCAAAAAGGACAATGGGGTTAAGGGGGACAAAAGGGACATTAATTCGAAGATTTATGAACACTGGTAAAACCTAAACACGAGAGTCCACTAAAATAGTTTAATGGACCCTCCAGCATTTTAGCGGCCGTTCCTATGAAGCTTGCTTAAAGCGTTGTTTAGATAGTTAGTTGCTAAGCAGCGAAGAGCGTCTTTACTAACGAAAATTATAAAAAAAAATTACGAATAATGTGTAATAAACAATTTTGTTTAACGACTTCTAAATGGTCTACCTCCTAGAATCTCAACGAGCACTATTCCTTTGCTTCCAAAGCCTCACCAAATCTCCCATCTGTAGCCGCGCTCCAGAGACGCCGTCTCTTGGGCAGCTTCCGAGCGTCATATTCAAGAAGTTTTTCCCGCGGCACGTCTCGGTGCTCACGATCCTTCACGGCGTTGGCAAGAAAAATCACCGCGCGCAGACGGGGAGCGGGGCGGAGTGAGAGAGCGAGAGAAAGAGGCGGGATGAGGCGGAGATTGGCGGGCCGGCGGGGACCGAGTGGGGTAGGACGGGGGAAAGGGAAGAACTGGGCGGACGAGAAGGGGCTAGGTCGTGCTGGATGAGACGGGACGGGACGGGCTTGGACGGGACGAGGTGCGGCCAGGCCAGGCGGGACGTAGATCGCGCGGTGAGGATGAAGGAGAGACGGGGTGGGGGTGTACGGGGCTAGTCAGAACGGGACGGGAGGGGAGGGGACGAGTTGGGGCTAGGCGGGAGAGGGACCGAGCGCAGCGAGTTGAGACATGGCGGAGCGGGTTAAAGGGGGACGGAGCGGGTTGAGGCGGGGCGGAGTGGATTGAGGTGGGGTGGAAAAGGTTGAGGAGGGAAGGAGCGGACTGAGGCGGGGCGGAGCGGTTGAGGTGGGGAGGAGCGGGAAGGAGCAGATTGAATGGAAGGATTTGTGGCAGCGCGGAGCGGGTTGAGGAGGGGGTGAGCGGTTTGAGGCGGGGCGGAGCGGGGTTGAGGTGGGGCGGAGCGGGTTGAGGTGGGGCGGAGCGGGTTGAGGCGGGGCGGGGCGGAGCGAGTAGAGGCGGAACGGAGTAGATAGAGACGGGCAGAATGGGACTGTGTGAGGATGCAATAGGCGGTTCAAGGTGGAGATGGTGGGACGAGGTGAAAGCGGAGCGTGGCGGGGAGATGCGGGGAAGGGTCGAGGCGAAGCAAGGTGGAGCGGGGAGGTGAGGCAAAGCAAGGCAGCGCGGGACGGATCGCGCGGTTGGGAGGGGTGAGGTGTGCAGGGCGGGTAGAGGAGGGTCGGGGGTGAGGTGCTGTCGGGTGGAGGTAGGGTCTAGGCTGTGCAGAGGCGGGGGAGCGGGTGGGGACGGAGCGGGGGCGGGGGCGGGGTCCGGGGCGAGTAGGGCGTCGGGCGTCGCGAGGCGCGCGGGGGAATGAAGTCGAAATTAAAAATGAACTTGAGTGCGGGAATGACAGTTAAATGAAGAATAATGATCGGAGGAGCTTGTTAATTGCGCCGGGGCGCTTCAGGCTGCGCGCGGGCGACAATGCGGGGGGACGGAGATTGATGCTTCGCGTGGGGGAGGGGAGGGGAGGGGCAGAGGGTGCAGCGCGGAAGCGAGAGCCGGGTTCGAGCTCAGGGCGCGCTCGTAGGCGCACTCGTAGCCCCATCTTCACCGGGAGGATAATGGTTGGCACAATAGGACCGTGCGATACCATATGTCGTCGTTTAAAACGTCTCGTCAGGAACTTTTCGGAACGTTTCGACCTTAAGCCAACATCCTCATTGGAATTTTTCTATTTTTATTCTGGGGCGTATGACGTACTATGGAGATTGTTTTGTAGACCCCGATGTAAATGTTGAATTTCTCCTCCCTTTATTTAGAAGTTAAATAATCGAATTTCATTTTTATGTCAGATAAACGAGTAGTTGAACGGTCCAGTGCTTTGGCACAAACAAATATAATCTATTTTAGACTGTTATTATTATTATTATTATTATTATTATTATTATTATTATTATTGTTGTTGTTGTTGTTGTTGTGATTAAAATCCTCAATCATCCAAAATATGTTGTTTAATGAAGTCGTATACTCAATCGTATTTTTTCGTTAATAGCGGGTTTGGAAAATGTTCCGTGTCTTTCCTAATGCAGCATTGTGTTTAAATGTTTACAGCTGGCGTTTCCAAAGAAGGTTATAACACCCGTACTGCCTAAATTGGGCATAAAACTTCAGCTGGACAAAATACTTCGTAGATAAAGAATCAACGATGCAGAAATGCTTCCGTTTACATTCTCACGTCAGCACTATTCTTAATTGCTATTCTCTTCTTTCTGCAACACGATATCTAATCTCAAGATTTGTTTAATTTTTCACAATCTAGTGACATCAGCAAATCGTTGATTTTGTGAAAGAATTACTCACAAATAAACCGTTATTCTAGGCGTTTATATGAAATGTAAGTCCACGACAAGTAAAATATGAATCATCTCCCCATTGATGATGCATTCATTTAATGACATTAAGCAAATAATAAAATAAAGTAAACTGATGCGTATTCCATGACAAAGAAAGAATCCTCACAATGGAAAGTAAAAAGTTATAGAAGTTTGTATTTTGCAAATAGCATTTCAGAATTACTTGACAGAAAATTTTAATTAAACAAAATTGATAATGACCTATGCATCCCTTTAGATTAAACTTCGTCTCGCGTTTTAATACTCAATTTATGTTTGGAGATATTACACAACCTTTGTCAGCAAACAGTTCGACTTTTCTGTAACCCTTTTCCATTTGAACAACCAAAGAAATGGAATGATGTATTTTGTTTTATTGCTTTGCTCAAAATCAAATCACAATATTAATTTTTGTTTTATGATTTATTCTGCTACATTTTGAACCGTTTATGTGAAATTATTTCTTTTGAAACGTTTTACAAAGACGAAAATCTAACTACCATTATATAGTAGTAAATTTTGCGTACTTTCCTAAGTTCACCTTGGTCGATTTTTACACGTAATTTTCTTGATTCATGGGAGGTATTGAGATGGATGGCTGTTGTTTTTGGTGTTTATTCTTGTATGATCACTAATATATTATTTTGTTTTATAAAAATGAGTAGATAAATAAATAAATAAAATGTTTACGCTTAGAAGACTAACTGTCAATAAGTAATACATCTGGATGTTTGATATCTTACTACGAAAAAGACCACATAAATAATATATATTTACGCCCACATTTCAACCCGCAAGAACTCTGAGACTCACTATATTAGATACGCATATCATGCAGAGAATTAACACGGTTCATTATTAAAATAATAGCGCGCCGGCATCATGAAAAAAAAAATCAATTTATCTGAGAAAAAACACCTAATCAATATACATTCTTAACTAATAACATATGAATGCAAATTAGTCAGGATTACTGAACTGTTAAACGCTTTCATTTTGAATACGTAAGTGCGGAGCGGAAAGTACAGATCGGAAGTCGGAAAAAGCCCACTTCCGAGATCTACCACCAGAGTCGCTGCGCTTCCTCTCCAGCGCCACCGCGCAGGGCGCGCCCGTTTCGAACCGAGCGCGCCACCGCCGCCGCCTCCATCGGCACCGGCTGCTGCGCCGTCGCGGAGAGCGCCCGGCGCGGCTCCGCCCCCGCCCTCCCCCTACCCGCGTGGCGTCACGCGCGCGGCGGGAGCCGGGCGGCGTTCGAAGGCCACGTTCGAAGCCCGGGCACGCCAAGGCCCACGCGGCCGCGCGCAGAAAGCGCCGAGGCGCAGCGACGACGTCGCGGGCGCCGCGTGGCGCTGGGTGGCTGCGCGTCGTGGCGAGAGCCGCGCGAGCCGCTCGCGGCGTGGCGGCGTGGTGGCGCGGAGGCGGCGGCGCGGCGGGGTGAAGGTGTGGTCTGCAGGGGCGGCGCGCTGTGGGCGGGGCCAGGCGGCGCCGCGCGCGGACCAATGAGAGGGCGGCGTGGCGCGGGGCCGCCGGCGGCGGGAAACTCGCGGCAGCCAATGAGCGCCGCCGCCCGCCGCACGCCAAGCCCTCGACCCAATGAAAACGCCATCAATATCTTTCAAAAAGTTGAGACGCATCAGCAGATACAAAAAGGTTCCCCCTTCCCTCCAGTGTCGGTCTTTTCAGTGTATATTAGGGGTGTCAGCTAGTCCCTCCCCGTTGTAAACTGCCGTGTACCTCATGACTCGCGCTCACCGCTTTAATCCGCAGCGAGGCGTCGAGGCGGCCGGACGTGTTCCCGCAGCTGCAGCAGGCGCGCAGAGGCGCAGGCCCGCGCCCGAGACCCGCGCCTCCAGTGGAGCAGCGGCCGCCGCCGAGGCCGGCGTTCCCCGCGGCGCCGGCGCCGGGCTATGGCCACAGCGTCCCGCCGGCGCGCTCGCCCCCCGCTGCCGCAGGCCTGTGCTGCCGCTGGCCGCTAGCCGCCCACGCCAACGCCATCGCCGTCGCTCGCGCCCGCACACGCGCCTTCGTCCACGCGGCCGCGCCGCCCTCGCCCGCGCCCCCGACCTCGCACCCGGCCTCGCCCGCGCCCCCGCTCACGCACGCCGCCCGCGCCCACGCCCCCGCGTCCGCGCCCTCCGCTTCCGCTCGGCTAAGGCCCCCACAGCCGCCACGACGGCCTCCTCACGCGACTTCCAGCCCCACCTGACGACGGACGACTCCCAGGGCACGTCCCGCTCGTCGCTGTCGTCGTCGCCGTCCGCGTCGCCCGCGCCCAGCCGCGGGCCGCCGTCGCCCGCGCCCGGGGCGCCCAACGCCATGCTGGACTTCAGTAACGGGGTGGCGGCGTGCGCGGGCCCCGGCGCCGGCCCGCCCGCGCACCCGGGCGTGCCCGCGCCCTCCATGCTCTCCTTCCTCAAACCTCAACATGGAGCGCGGCTCCGGCGGCAGCGCCTTCATGCTGGGCAACCAACCGCTGGCCGCCCTGCACAGCATGGCCGAGATGAAGTCGGCCGCGCTCTTCCACCACCACCAACAGCAACAGCAACAACAGCAGCAACAGCAGCAGCAGCAACAGGCGCCCGTGCAGCAGGCGCCGCAGCCGCCGCAGCCCCAGGGGCCCGTCGCGGGCCAGTACGCCTCCGTGGCGCCGCCTCACCTGGGCAGCCCCGGCTCGGGCAAGGCGTCGCCCAACGGCTCCACGGCCAGCTCGGGCGGCGGGCAGACGGCGGCGTCCGCGGCGCCCAACCCGCACGGCATCGACCACATCCTGAGCCGGCCCACGCCCGTGACGACGGCGGCCGCGGCGGCGGCGGCCGCGGGCATGGCCGCGCCCGGGCGCCGCGGGGCCCGGCGGGCTGGCGCGCGGCTTCAACGTGTCCGCCACGGCGGCGGCGGCGGGCATGGCGGCCGCGGGCATGGCGGCGGCGGCGGGCATGGCGGCCGCCTCCTACTTCCACCACCACCACGGCGCCGCCCAACAAGCACCACGCGCACCCGCTCGCCGAGCTCACGTCGCGCTCCGCGCTCTACTGGCCCGGCCTGCAGGGGCCTCGTCAGCAACCCCATGGCGTGGCGAGATCGCCTCACCTCCAGTGAGTACCCGCGGTGCGCCTCGCGCCCTCCGTACGCGCCCCCGCACCGCCCCCGCGACGCTCGCGCCGACATGCACCCGAGCGCACGCACCCCACACTCACACACACGAGCGCGCGCGCGCACTCCAAGACACCCACACTCTCTCACACACGCCTACGCGGTCTGCGGCGCCGTCCCGAAATGCTGCGCTGGCCGAGACGCGCCGCAGCCGCGGACGGCGGCGGAAAATGCTCCGGGTGTCCCGCCGTCGGCGCCCGGCGAACGCTCGCGACGCGGAGTCCACGCGCGGGGGAGCAGGGGGCCGGGCACCCCTGCACGGGCCTCCTTCAGCGGCCCACCCGCACGGCACCCGGCCACACGCCCCCGCGACTTGCCAGATCCCCAAAGCACAGACCGCGCCACACACACGAGGAACCCTTGCCAGAGGCGTACGAACATACGAACGCTCTTTCCTATGCTGCCATGCTAGCATCCTACCTGTCACATAACACATGTACCATGCTAATTTCCATTCCCCCAGTTTTTGTACTCATATTTCTTAAATGTCACCTTTAATTAACCATTGTTCTGCCCCATACCACTCCAGTGATCGATAACAACCCCCCCACTTACACCCTGAATACATTACACATTTGACACCTCCATTGAACCAAGTGCGCCGACAGACAGAGGAAATGTTTAGATGCAAGCAAGAAAAGGTGCCTCCATTCCCATGTGGCTTATCTCCAGTCGAAGACACCGGCTGTTAATGTACTGTCGCACTCAGCAACGTGCGTGTCCGCGCCCTCTGGGAGTGGCGTTCGCCCTCGGAAGGGCGTCCGGCGTGCCGCCTCCGCCGGCCCGGCAGGCGCGGCGGCGGCGTCGCGACGCCTCGGCCAGTCCCGGCGGCGGCGACGGCGGCGGTCCGCGCCCGCCCAGCGCCGCCGTCGCCGCGCCGGCCGCAGCCCCCGCCTCATCGCGTGCAGCCACCCGCGCCGCTCCGCCGAATAAATCTTCCCGTGACGGCCCCGCTTCCGGTCAAACTGCCCTTTGCTGGCTTCTGTTGGGGAGGCGGGTTTCAATCACGGGGTTTGCGCTGGAGTCTGGTTTTTACCGGCGATTGCTGACGGAGGAAAAAGCTGGGAAATTTATATGCTCTTCCTCCGTGTATACACGTATTACGCTATATGCGGCATGTGATAATGATCAATGACTTCTTATATTTATCAATTGTCGTGTACTATATTTGTAGATTTTCATTTTTTCTTAATCGTTCTTTCTAAGAGATGTTAAAATAATTGTCAATTATCATATTAAAATTATTAGTTTCATTTCCTTCACGCCGTAATATCTGATTGAATGCTATATCTATGCAATTAATATCCAAATTCACTACTGCTTTATAAATAATTTATATCATTTTAAAAGTCAAGAATAAATTCGCTTCAATAAATATATAAATGTAACTGTCGTTTCATCGGAATATTTTGTAACTGACTTAGAGAAAATTATAAAACACATGAATATATTCTTTTAATGAATATCTGAGCCATTATTTCTTTATAACTGAGTTGTTTGTTTTTACTTCTACTTATTTCAACATAATTACTTTTATTACTACCTCGTACTACATTGAAATATTCACCTATTATATACGAGTTTCAAAAATAAGATCCTTATTTATTAGCCAGCGAAGCATTTTGGTTACAACGAACTCTTGAAAACAAAAGTGAGTTCTTATTTTACAATATTTCAGTTTTCATTATTTTATTGTAATTTATTTGTGTTCGTTGTTCAATCACATTATTATTTCTTTTATTAATATAATTATTTTGAAAATGTAGAGAAATATTCCAAAAATAGTGTGAAAATGCATTCGAACTATTGTTAACGTTATTTGGCATACAATGAATTCGTCTAGGGCTCAGTGACTCAACTAAAGCTACATAACATAATGACAAATATTTTCTATTTTAGAAATTTAAAACTTTCAATATTCTGTTCAACAACTGTGGAATAAACTGGAATAAACTGTGGAAATTAAAATCATGTATTCTCATTGAGCAGTATGAGAGAATAATGGATAATAATTTTATGCCAACTTATACATGTGTGCTAAATATATTATTATTTATTTAACTGTTTATTTTGAGAAGAATTGAACTTGTTCTGTAGAGATTTACCCAAATTTAATTAGAATTTTTGTTTCTGAGGTAAGAGAAAAACATGTCACTTTAAAAAATTTACAAAATTATAATAATCATAAGGCAATATTGATATCTTATTGTCTTGTTGACATAGGAATACGTTCTTTGCGCACAGTTTTAGATTGCCAGGTTGTAATTTACCTGATGAAGTCAGGTCTCTTGAAGATATACCACAACACAATCTCAGGAGACTCCATCATTTACAAAACAAACGATTCAGATGACACGATAAAGAACGTGATCTGTGCTGTAATGACTTCACGAGGCCGGCAAATCCAATCCTCTGTCGAATTGTTAAAAAATAAACAAACAGAAGTGCCAACAATAACTTCATCATATAAACAACCAAAATTTAACGACTGGCATCATACCACGATGCAATCATAATCCTCACAAAACGAAGAATTTATTTCCATGAGGCGGACTCGTGCTACGCGAAAAGTCTTTCATTGAACAAAAACAGAGGCGAACCGTCTCTCTCTCGACTCGTTACACTCGGCTAGTTTTATTTTCGTCTCAACTCGGAGGTGTCCCTCGAAAAGTACGTCCGAGCGTGTCGAAGGCGGCGGATGAAGAGATGGCACAGCAAATAGAGCGTGGAGGGAGATCACGGGGGAGGAAGATGGGACAGGGATGGAAATGGAGATGGGATGGAGACGGGGTGGAGAATATGGATGGGGATGAGGGTAAGGATAGGAATGAGAAGGATGAAATTAGGGATGGGAAGGAGGTAAGGGATGGGAATGGGGATGAGGGTAGGGATAGGGATGAGAAGGATGAGGTTAGGGATGGAATGAGAATGGGGATGTGAATGAGGATAGGAATGTGAAATAAGCATGAGCATGGGATGGGAGTGATATTGGGGATGGGGATGAGAATGGGGATGAGGATGAAGTTGAGCAACCCGTCTTCCCCTTCCAGCCACTGAGCAGGACGAGGAACCGTCTGATTCTGTCCGGACGCCTCCTGGTGCTCCGTGGGGTAGCGCTGGCCCGCCGTCAAAAAAAGTTTCGCGCGCCTGACCTACATGGACGCGTTGCGACGGTCGCCGGCCGTCGGATGGAGACGCGCCGTGACGTTGCCCACGTGCTCTGAGACCGCCGGAGCCCGCGTCGCTGAGCGCTGGGCTGTGACGCGCCTGCCGCCTGGCGTCCGGGCGTTTACGTCGAGCGCTGAGGTTCACCGAGTCGCAGAATGAGCGATTCCCCCCTGTCGGGCGCGCAGGGGAAGAGGCGGCGGTCTCTCTCGCGTCGTCAAACGAGCAGCATCGGAAACTTGGGGCTCTTCGCTCGACATTCGCAGACTGTCGATAACATGCTGCTTGTGTTCTGCCGTAAAACATACCGACAGTTGCTTCGTGTTGGAGATCGTCTGGGATGTTTCAACAGCTCCAGTTCCCTCGTGTTAACAAGAGTTATACCAACTGATGAGGTGTAGTTTATTTTGGTAGATATTTGGAGGTTATGATGTCCTTTTCCCAATTTTTCAGAATATGTCAGTATATTAAAATTAAATTGTTTTCGTCTGCAAAATAAAAGAAAATAAATCACTTATTTGATACTATAATTTAAGAAAATGAATCGTCATAACGTTTGGATATTTTCAGAAAAAGCACAATGATGAGCTCAAAATGAGTTATCAGTCAGACACATTTCAGATTTATCAGATTTATTAATCAAATATTCCGTAAATATTTTTCTCTTGTAGTTCTTGAGAACATCATTACAAACGTACGTTAGAGAAGCAAGGAGCTACTCTCTCGTGTATTTCGCAACCACATTTGGGTCTGTCACCGTGAGGCGAGGGTTTGTCCAACCGGCCGCCGTGCCCGCCCCTGCGATCGGGCCCTAGTTAGAAAGCGCGTCCTCACCCGCCGCGTGTCACGAGGTGTTGTTATTCGGGGGAGAGCATCCGGAGGATAATCGGCGGCGTAAGAAGATATATTTCAGCGTATTAGGCGCTGAGCGCGGGGGGCGGGGGCGCGGCACCTGCGTCGACGAAGGCCGGCGACGGCGGCAGCGGCCTCGCGTCGCCGCATATTTCTTCTCTCTCGAAGGGGTCCGCGCCCCGGCGTCCCGGCGCCCTCGAGCCGCGGCTAATCCGCGGCTGCGTATCGCCCCGGGCGCCGCCGCCAGCGCCGCCGCCGCCGCCGCCGTCGCTTGAAATATCGGCATCAGCGCCGGCGGCCGCTGCCGGAGGAGGCGGTGGCGGCGGCGGCGCCGCGCGGGGCCCCGGCCCCCGCTGCCGGGCGCCCGCCGCCGCGCCCGACCGCCGCGCCGCGCCGCGCCGCGCCGCGCCGCCCGCGGTTCGCGCCCGTCGCCGCCATTGCTCCGCGGACGGATCGTCGGCTTTCGGGTGAAACTTACTTCCGACTCACTAAATCTAAGCCCAAACGACGTGTTTTGAGGGACATGAAGTTGTAGTTGATTCTGTTAAGGTTGTCTGCTCAGTATCTTTTCCTAGATAGGAGATAAAACCCATTTTTAACATTCAATATAATATAAAATGTTGCTTTGAAGATACAAAAGCCATCAGTTCCGTAGAGATCGTCTTTATGCGAGTGAAACCCAGTAAGTCCAAAAAAGATGTTGGGGGTTTATTAACTTGTAGTTAATTCTGTCTACTCAGTTAAATTTGTCTACTCAGACTAGCCAGTTAATTTTGTATACTCAGTGTCTTTGCTAGATAGGAAATAAAACTGTTTTTAACATTCACTTTAATATAAAGTATTGTTTTTAAAAACAAAAACCATCAGTTCGAAAGATGTATTTTTCCTGTACAATTTCACTGTGCCGTGACTTAGTTAGAAGACGATATAATTAATTTAGTACTGATTTCACTAACTAAAAAAATAGGAAAATATGACTTAACGAAATAAAAAATTCAAAAACATCAAAGATGGACTTAGTTTCGCTTGTTTATCTTGTGCGGTTATGCTTCCTAAGAAACGTTGCATTTAGAGAATTTTGGTACGTAGGTAAAGACTTATTAGAATCATATTTATAAATGTAATAACTCGTGACTAGCCAAATTCATGACTTCATGTGACAGATCTGAGCAACATTGTTTGTCTAATGAATACACACAAAAGAACATCGACGCAATTTGTTCAGAGAAATGTTAACACTTCTTTAGGACAGAGGTATCTTTTTGATAATAGATTTTAAAAACAAGTGTTCTATCCTCGGAATCGTAATTATTATTTTTGTTATATAATGGAGAGCGATAAGTACATGGTGTATGGAAAACTTGTGTCCTCCCTGCCTTCCTATTAACTTAGAGGGACTAAATGTATTTCTTCCATCTGCTTGAAACCCAACCGACACTTAAGACAACCTTGGGGAGTTTGGTTTCCGAAATCCGTATTCCATTTTATACGAGAAATTAGTAATACTCTTGCGTCGCTTATGTGTGATATCAGGGATCTTTAGAATATAGTTTAGGACCTGCTATCCTTGGATGTGGTATTTCGGTTTAATTCATTTCATGCAGCTTCCCTTTCGTTAGTTTTAATGAAATGAAACCAGGATTTTCGGTTGTGTAAAATATTTTGTAATTTTCTTAGTGATAAGGTTTGTCATTTGTTCATATTTATTTTAATTGCTAATAAACTGTCACTTGCAGAGAACTCAAAATTGAATATACTACCACATGTCAATACGAAGGTTTTTCCTTTCCTTCGCTAGTAATAATTTGCATCAGGTTGTCCTTTTAATTATGAGTCAAATAAGTTATTAAACGGACCTATTATCATTACTCAGTATGTTATTTATTTTTCTGTCTCTAGAGAGTGATCTAAACTAATCTAGTCGTCCCATATATTTTCCTTACTTATTTTCCTGCTTTTGTGCACTTATAGGAATGACGTAGACAAAGTTGATAGTGAAACATTTTATCATCAAATAAATAATTATAATTAAAATGACAAATCTACTGTAGGATAGTAATTGAAAACCTTGGGAAATATCTGTTATTGTGATGAAATGAGATATTGACGACACTACCCTTTTAAGCAATATTCAAGGAGCTAGGACATTGCAATATTACCTTAGGTAAATTATCTATACCAATTCAGCACTTTGAAGCGTCCAAAATTATTCACTTTCACATTCATATTTTAACATTTACATTTAACTTGTGTATCATTATGAATTTCTGATCATTCATGTAAAAGAGTAGATAGTGCAAATATCTTGGGTCAATATTGATTTTAGCTACCGTGATGTAGCAGCCTTTTGTTTGGTACGTAACTATTCGTTTCCACAGAAAAAATATACTTCTCTGAAAGTTGTTCTTGATAATAATACTTTTAAATTGCTAGTTTGTAAATGATTCTCTTCACCATAGCTTTTTTCTACTATGTTCATCAAAATTTAGAAGGCACTTGAATAATTCTCCGAAAAAGAAAAATGTTAGGATTTTTCTCACTGTCAAACACACATTCGTCTCACATTCAAACAAGATGAAAAAAGAATTCAGTGGAATCTTCATGGCTTTAATAATCAATTCTGTAATGATCATGTAATGTAAACCTCCATCCGAAACATTAATTATTCAACATTTTCCCATTTGTTTGTGTATTATTAAGGAGGAATATTAAAATAACAAGAAATAGCACTTACTGTAGTAAACGTCAGCTATGTAGTTAAGTTGAAAGACTCATGATATTGACCCATATATTAGCAGATTTTACTGAAGAGCGTCTTGTTTTGAAACCGTAGTGAGAGGTTTTTCACCTTTTAACTTGTAATATTTTATTGTTAATTAACACGGACTCTTCATTCAATATTAAGTTGTTTTCTACTTGAAGTTGACTTTACCTACCACCGAACTGTCGTAGACATGATCAAAATGATGGTATTTTATTTTGTCAATATTTCAATTATTCATCAATATTAAATAAATAAATATTACAATTATTAGAGACAATAAAAATAATTCACGAACGATTATCAAGTATTACTTGGACATCGTTTGAATCACGAATCGGAAAAACACTTTATTCAATATTAAGCAAGCACTGCTGTTGCTTCCTGTTCGTCATAATTCGGCTATTTTGTTATTTTCTGGACATTTTCATAAGCATGCAAAGATACTTTAATGTTTTGAATCACATTTTTGTTGCAGTAAAATTTGTATTGTACCATAAAATAGGATGAGTAATGTAACATTTGCAACTGACATGCCTTATGTGGGCTTCATTGTTTTGAAATGTTTCTTAAATGACTTCTTACTTTTAACATTTTATTAAGAGATTGAAAAAATCCAAAACTTCTGAACTTGAACCGTGAGTTATAAATATAAATAACAAAAATAATTATTTTCCTTTCAATTTACCACGCCACAGTTGGATTACCACCAATTTACCACAGTTGGATGTTGAAATGACATACTTAATATAATCAAAATTAATAGTAGTTTATTTTATCACACATTTATATATGGTAAGTTATTGTCTAATTGATAAAAGCTTAACATCAAAAAGCCTCCACGATTTAGATATTCCGAAACGGCAGAACTAGGGTACGATCTTCGCTATTAGTGGTTGAACTGTTAACTGATATGCACATTGTTTGTGGTTGGCTATGCCTAAACAGTCATCATAACTTCAAATTAATGCCCATTAGTGAGGTGCATGAACTGCAAATATTATCCATATTCACACCACGATGGTGCCATCCAATGACTATTTCAGTCCAAAGAGACATTGTTTATATGAGGAAGTGTATCGATCTTTTTGTGATTTCAAATAACATAAGACTCAGTGAGATATTTATGTTGCCAAGGCCACTCATAATCAATATTCCACTGCCAAAGTTAGATTTGAAAATAAAGAAGTTTTTCAGTCTTTTCTATTCGTGACGTTTGTATTTTCTGTTGTGTGGTGTTGTTTTAGGTGTTACTTAAAAATTAAACTTATTCATCATCGGTATTCAAAATATTATTTACTACAGAAATTTAATGTCTTCCTCTTTTGCACATTTAGTTTGACGATGTGTAACGGGAAACAAACATAGTTGATTTTGCACTTAATTATTTTGGTATTTCGAGACTATGCTTAGTGCCGAAGCACGCAAATTTATCACCTAGAATTTTGATTCAATTTTCATGAGATGTTCGAATTGCATTTTATTTGGGAAAAACTGAAAGTAGATGCACATTGACGAATTTGTATCTAAAATACCATATTCGTATTTTTGTGTAAGACGCTTGATGTGAATGATTTTTAATGGAAATTATGACCAGTTTTGTTTGTCGAGATGCGTTTGACCATACTTTAAATATTGCAGATTTTTCTGATACATGAAATATTTTTATGTTACTGGGAACTGTTTCGCTGGATTTCGGCTCTCACCTTACATTATTTCAAAATTTAATTTACTTGATACGCTCTCATGGCATATTTATTTGCCGTAGACATACACGCTTCAAATTAGGATTAATATTGTTGTGTTGCGTGTATTTTTAATTGAGATGTAATTTATTTACTAAATTGAGATGGTGAATTAATTAAAAATTGATATGTAAATTAATTCTACAACTCTAGGACGAAAATTTCATGTTTTCTGTCGTTTCTAACCTCTTTGATGGTACTTCTGTTCATTATTTAACTATTTGTAGTAAAAGGGTGGGGTAGGGATTCTGGAGCCCAAAACACAGCACATATTATACTACTACCCCATACGTTGCATAGGCCCTACAGTTTTTATTGTTCTTTGAAAAAAAATCACCTTAAATCAAATCAAATGAAGGAGAGTAACATCAGGTATATTTGTGAGTTTTCTCATATACGTACTGGGAGGATGTTTTCTTTAAAAGACAATTTCTTGTATATCTCTTTTTTCGGCCTTACTTCGCTGGAAAATGTAAAAAAACAAAACAAAACAACATAAATATTTTTAGAATTTCCTTACAATTTTACGATTTTCAAAACGTCATTTTACATGTAAAACTATTATTTGTGTGTAGGTCAAATTTACATGCAACTGTCAAGTGCATGACATGCAACAATTTTATTGTGGGAACTTACTAAATAGATTTAGCATCTGACATGTAACATAGGTATAAATAATGTTTTGGTGAAACAATGCTTTTTATCCATTGAGTTGTTTTAGAATATCAATAAATGTAGCAGTTCCCTTGAGGAGAGGTAACGATTATGTTAACAACCTGCCAAACCAATTTAATGTTAAATATACGTACACACACTATCACACATACACACACACACACACCACACACACACAAACACATCTATAATATCAACACTGAGGACCCGACTGACATGTTACCTTATTCCTCAAAAATAATATTTGGCATTGGAGTTTTAAATATTTAATTTTAAAATTATAGTACAATATATTGGACATGAGAAAATATTTTTATAAATTTAAATGGAATGGTTCAAATTGTTTAATAGTATGAAATCAAGAACGATTTCATACAATACAGCTCTCTTTAAACTGATTCAATTTTGATTTCCTCGAAGAACGTTTAAAAATTGTCATTAAAACTCTGGTACTATTCTTATAAATGCTACATCCTGGAAAAAAAGAAAAAAATTTTCGCGTGGCGTATATCTTCCTTCTGCGTTTAACGATTTTGTGAAGTAAATCAACAACCCTTTCTTTAAACTCATTGAATTTTGATTTCGTAGAACTACATTTAAAAACTATCGTTAAAATTCCGATACTATCAATTCTTATCAAAGCTAAATCTCAAGAAAAAAGATAACATCAAATTATTTGGCGTGAGGTCTCTCTTCCTTTGGAAGTCACGTGACCATCAACTCCTGCCGGTGCGCGGCTACCGTGCGCCGTGACGCCGAGCGGCGCTGTGGCCTCGTGGCTCGCACCCACCCCTCTCCGAAGGGGCGAAACCGCAGCTGATTGCGGTTGGGGGCTCTCAATGCTCATATTCTGCCGTTAATGGTTATTCTATACATTTGCTTTTCAATGGAGTGCTGCGGCGGTAAAGAGTGCTCTTGCCAACGGCGTGGCCCGGCCGCAGCGTCGCGCACGCACACCGCCCGGGATGGCGCGTTGCTCAGCTTGCGACCAGGTGCAGCGCCATTGGGCTCGGAAGATGTTCATTTCGCTGGCAGATGAAAGCTTAAGTATTTTTTTATAACTGTTATAAATTATTATTTTTTCATTTGACTGTTAGGTATTGGCTAAATATAACGCTCGTGGTGAATATATTCTTATAAGGTTTGATACAGTTTTAAATACTGATCTGCATTTACATAATTATATTGATACGGTGTATCTGTACACATAAATCAACGTTTTAAAACGTTAATAATCGATCGTCACAATCATTCAATTCTCTTTTGGAGTTTAGTGACTGTGTAATACAGCAGACGGGAGGTAACAATTATGACTTTAAGAAATTAGATATTTGAACACTCATTCTTTTATTTATTGATTAGATAGGAAATGTTTATTTCAAGAATAAATTTAATTCATGAATTGTAAGAAATTTGTATGAAATCAATACTTGCGCGTTATTTGAAGATGTGATTTCATGTGCCAAATTTGAAAATGGGCTTTTGTCTCGACACCAGTTATACAAAATATGAACGTCAGCGTGTATCCCCGTTGATACGAAGCCGAGATGTGTGAAATAAAATATAAAAAAACGGTTATTCTTTTGAATTCTTCTTTATTGTCGCAGAAATGTAAACCCTGCTTTCTGACAAAAGATCTAACATTAATTTGCACAAGTCACAAACACATTCTGTACATACTTAAACTGTTGTTTGTTACAAAACGAGATTTTGCGAGTCGGATTAGGCAAGAAAAACATTTTCCGCTGTATCTTTGTTTGAAACACAAAAGGTAAATCACGGGTTCACATCAATATACACCCTTCGTTGAAGAGTATGGTGATGTCAACCATCTTTAAAACGTTCGTGGATGAATAGTTTCAATTGCAATCTGTGCCCTCCTCTTCTAAATAGTGATACGAAAAAATTGTACTTTTAAAAAGGAGATCTATAATATGAATATTTTGTCGGATCCGAACAAAAAAAAACGCTTATTTCTGGAGCTTTTAGATTCTGTATGAGCAATACAATGTTTCTCGGAGAGTGTAAATCTTTACTTTTTAGTTCATTTTCTTGCGCTCTCCTGGAATCGGCGACTTTATTCGCTACGGGGATTATTTTCTGTTTGTGCAGAAATCTCATACACTCTAAATTCGTGCGCTCGGAATAGCGACGCCTTTGCTGTACAAACTACGGTCGTTGTTGGAAGAAAATATGCATATTTGCCTTCCCTTGCGCTCTCTGAAAGCACGGCGTCCCCAGTCGATTTGTACCGAAGTCCCACTCGATGTTCTCAGTAAACTCGGTGACCTCCTGCAGCCGCTACCTTCAAGAGGAGGACACGAAGCCAAAAGGTTTTCATATTTGCGACGGGAGGTGGCGAATCTGCTTATGATAAATTAAAACTCAAGATATCTTCTTGAAAAGATTATTTGATGGCTTAAAACAATCCCAATCATTTTCCATATACACACAAATAAACATAAAGCGTCACTTCATATCACTAGTCCGAATAATCAGAATCTATAGATGTTCTAAGAAATTTCTACAATATTCAAATGAAATAAGTACTACATTTATGGCCGATAAACACATTTCGTAATCTACATAAAATGGATGCTTGGATGCCTGTCCAAAAGAGGTGTTCAGCCTTGCCTCGTAAGAAGAACGTGTAATCATTGGTTCGAACCTCTCTCGAGCACCTCGTGCAGATGGTCGTAAAGATACTTCACGCAAGACTCCGACAAGACAGGCGTTACGGCGATCGTAAATCTTATTAGGCAAACTCTTTCTCTCTGATGGCTTCATCGAAAGGAAAGAGTAGGGCCCCTTAAAATGTGGTTATGTGGTTGAGTGCTCAGGTCGTTAGCAAAAGATATTATGTAGGGAAAACTAGTCACCTTTACAATAAATCATCTGAGAAATTGACGAGAAACTTCTTAATTTCGTGGCACTTTAATCGATGTTTGAAAAATGGATGAGTTACAGGGGAGGAACCAGGATACAACGACAAGGAGTGTTACAAGTTAATATAAAATCTATTAGATGCAACATTGGGAAGACAGTTGTTTGTTTATAATTTCTTTATTACTGCTGTGAATTATTGCGAGATATTTCGTTATTCAGAAGTACATTTTGTAACTAATGCAAATATGGAAAATATTGATACAATTTACGCAATATTTCTCATTTTAATTTGAAGTATGGTGTACAATTACTACGTTTTTTAAATAATATTATAATTCATGTTCTGAAATGTGTTTTATAATTACTCTTCTGTATATATACTGATAGCTAGTAACTCAAAAATTTAAACGTACGTGCAATGGCGTGTTTCTGCGAAGCAAATTTTGTAAACATATCTGTGTTTATCATGTGTCCAGCAATTGCGGTGTCATGTATAATGGTCAAGAATTCGCAACTGTTCTGTTATTGTTCGTAAATGCCGCAAATATGTGTCAAATGTGTGGTGCAAATTCATGTGTCAGTTTCAAAATAGGGATCTGGGAAACCCTTGAATGTTTAGTTACACTATGTATGCTCTCCTCCAACACGTGTACACAGATCTGTTGTTCGAAATACAAATCTGTCCGAGCGTGCGTGATCATACGTGTTCGTGTATAGTTTCATCCATGCCACAGAGGCCTTCTTTAAAGGATGTAGTAAATAATTATGATGTCATATTTCAGAAAAGTTTGTTTAAGAACGTTGATAAAGTGGTAAGAACAAATAATCATTCCAATCAACATTATCTCTGACATTACTAAGGGGAAATCTCAAAGTTCCACCGATGATTGTTTTTTATATGTTTCAATTTATTTAGGAAGCTGAAAATAATTTATATTGTTTAAAATGTGCTTTTTTATAAATACATAATGCAATTTATCACAAGTGTAGGTTATAATTTGAGTTATTCCAGCGTCTTGGCTGTGGATAAAAAAACCAGGACTATTCACTCGAAAATTAAGAAAAACATTCAAAATTCGTTTTGAAAATATTTGGTGTATTTTAATCCTTAGTATAATATAATTTAATACAATATTATCTTATGAAGATACATCGGTCTCTCTTTGATAAAAATGTAATACGTTTTGTCATTAAATATAAATACTGATGGGAGAAAAATCGATATTTTTTATGTACCGAGATAGAAATTTAATAATGATTTTTCTTGAAATGAATGCTCATGTACATTATTAGTTATGCTAATCTTTAATTTATCAAAATCGTCGAATGTCAATAAAATCAAAATTTAAACGGTGGGCTCCGGAGACGCAACCCACCCGTTGGTAATGCACAGGACCTTTTATACCTTGACATTGCTAGGATTAATATAAATGCTCTACAAACGGTTTGCCTCTAACTGTGAACAGCGTTTTGATCGGGGAATTTCCTTTCACTAATGCAGATGATACTGCTCACCCTTTCGATAAACTGCATTCGAGTAGTACAATTATGTCGTTCTCGATTATACACGATTCAAAAAGTAATCACGTCACAGTGGGAATTTGAAATTTAAATTTAGATTAAGCTATTAAGACAGTATTCATCAACCCCTCCCATTGTCGCATATGCTGTACATCAAGCGAGGTATTACCTGTTGTTTATTGATTTATCAACTACATTTTCTCCCGCGCGTCGGGTATCTCCCGTGTCGCTGCTGCAGAGGGCGTGGGACATGAACTGTCTGCCTCAAGATATTCGCCCGCCCCTGCAAGTGATTGTTTATCTGCAGATGTCCGTCGGGTCCAGACAGGAGGATACAATTTCATTCCGAGTAACGGGGCCCCTGGGGGAGGGTGGAGGACGGACGACGGGCGCCAGTCCTGCGTCCACCTCCGCCTCGCCTCAGCCTCCTCCTCCTCTTTCCCCTCCTCCACCCTTGCTGAGGAGACTGACTCTGCGGCAGCGTTCGCCCTCGGCCGGCACATTAGAGGGGGCGGGACGGGCAGGGAAGGATGATGGAAAGGAGAGGAGAGGAATGGCGCGCAGATGAGTTAGAAGGTGATAGCGAGTGGAATGGATGTGATGGTAGGAGAAGGAACAGAAAGATGATAAGAGGATTACGGGAAGTATTGGCGAGACACCATTGTGTGGACACGAAAAAGGGAGTCGGTTGCCTTGAAGGAAAGCAAAAGGAAAAGAAGAGAGGAGTGTAAAACTTAATAGGAATAAAAGAAAATATTTGAGGGAAATATATCATAAGAAAATATCAAATGACCAGGATTATTTTATTGGATGCATTGAAGCATAGTCATGCAAAAGTGACTATGACAATTGGAAGAGAACGATACGAAACTGACCGAGGCACAAATCAGATAGAGGTGCAAAAGTGCGATTTTCTGTGAGCGAGGCCTTCATTTTGGAAGCAGTCGCGGCTTCGCGCCCCGGCAACACCTGCCTCGCCGCTCAGTCCCCGAGCCCCTCCCCCTCGCAGCGCCCAACAATAATAGCCCCGAACCGATTGAATTTTAAACGAATATCGAATTAATTGGCTGGAAAGTATAGGATAAAATGGTATTTGTTATTTCCCCGTGAAGTAATTAGATTATTACCATAATGCAAAGTTAATATGTAAATTGTAATTGAAATTTCAATTGACTTTAAGGTACTCTTACCGTTGTAATTGCAAATTCGGGTGCAAAGCTGCGTTGCGGACTGCGACCGCCGCCCTCTGCCGCCGCGGAGATCGGCCCCGGGTTCGTGCGGCGCGGCAGGGCGGAAGGGCGGGCGGCGGGGGGCAGCGAGGCGACGCTGGGCGGGGCGGAGCGGGGTGGGGCGGGGCGGAACGAGGCAGAGCGAAGCGAGGCGCGGAAGCCGGCGGGGTCGGCGGGAGACCGGGGGATGGGGGCCAGGACGCAGAGCGCGGGTCGCGGCCCGCCAGTAATTAAGCGGTTAACGATTCCAACATACGGTAATCCATGAAAACCGGCCAGTTAATACGTTGTAATCCGAGACCTAATCAATAACAGAGATCAAGCGAGGAAAACATGTGGCAATAGGCAGCGCGCAGCAACAGCAGCAGACGACTGCAGCGGGGGCGGCGTCTCGGCGCCGGCGGGACGGTGGCGGCGGCGGTGGGGGCGGTGGGAGCGGTGGCGGCAGCGGCGCGCGCGGGCCGCGGCCGGCGGCGGCAAAAATCATAAACCAAAATGGCTGCCATGATTCAGGCTTATGACGATAAATAATTATGTTTGAACGAGCCAGTTTATGGGAGGGAAATCCCCAACCATCACATTCTACCATTTGGCTTATGGCAGGGGTATTAATAGCGGGCTTGAACCTGTCACGGCTATGATGAGCCACCTTAATCAAGCGGCCGCTCGGGCAGGGGAGGCGGCGGCGCGGGCGCTGGGGGCGGCGCATGGCCGCGGCGGCGGTCGCCTCGTGGCGCGCGGTGGGCGCGGACACCGGGCGCCGGGGCGGCCACTCGCGTCTCGCAGCACACGCGCCCGGTGCGAACACTGCCGTCCGCCGTAGCGGCCGCTCGCTTCGCGCGCGTTTTATTGGACATTTTCAATTTCTGAAAAACACGGCAGCGCGGTGTCGGGGGCGATGCCGGCCGCGACCCCCGGGGCTCGGCCGCCACCGCCACCGCCACCGCCGCCGCCGCCGCCGCCGCCACCCGCGCGCCCGAAGGAAAAGTTGAGCGCCGGCCGAAGCGCGCCGCCAAAAAACAAAGCGAGCGTGCGCCGCCGCTCCACCGCTCCGCACTCGCCTCTCCGTGCCACCCCGCCCCGCCCCGTCCCGCCTCGTCCCGCTCTTCGCCTCCCCGCGCCGCCTCGCGCCACCCCGCACCTCGCCGCCCCGCCCCGCGCCGCCTCCGAGCCGCCTCGCGCCGCCCTGCGCCCGCCGGCCCGCTGCCTCCCCTGGACTTCATTAGCTGGACAATCGCCCTAATGGGAGTTCACTTCTGCTCGTTTCGGTGACAATAAAAAGCGAACGAGACGGGACATGCGCAAGAAGATAATTTTATTCCCTGAAGCGCCGGATTGTGTACGCTACTGTATTATGGCATATGAAAATATACATCACATCACACAATTAGACTTTGAAAAACATGTTCCCTTTTAATTAATTTTTATGGCAAAAGGCTGTCATGCAAATAATGGGAGCCGCTCACGACAAGCGCCCGGGATGGCAGCGAGTGCGTCGGGGAGGCGCGGGGAGGGCGGCGCGGGGCGTGGCGGGGAGCGGCGCGCCGCGGCGCTGCAGGGACGGCGAAGCGAGAGGCGCAGCCGCGGCGCCGGAGGCGGCGACGGTGGAAAGAGAAGCGGCTAGTTCGCTGCCAGCGTTCGGCGTCGGGTTCGAACGCTGTCGCCTTTAGTCCGCGTGGGCCGCGCCCGCACCTACCCGATTCTCCTCATTCGCCATGCACTTCCTTTCCACTGCGGCGTAACCTTTCTGGTCTTTAAACGCCTCGGCTCGCTCCAGTCGCTGCAATCTGCTCTCATCGCTTCTTGTCTCGTCTTGTCGATCGACGCATGCCGATCCCCCATGTGACACTCAACTTCGCCGTCTCTGAACTGGAATGCAGGCAGCGAAAGATCTTTATATCGTATTCCTCTTCGCTGCCTAATCAGTTCATCATGGCTCATTACTCCGTCTCCCCGCCACTTTATGATGATCCACATTAGCCACAGTTGACCCCGTGACGACAGTCATTTAACTTCTCAACTCCACTTCCTCAACGTGTCCATTGTTGATTCTCTCCTCCCCTTTTTCATATTACTTCACCTCAGATGCCACCTTCTTGGGACGATGGTTATGTCACCCCTTCATGTGTCTATCCCGTGCGGTGTACGTCGTGAATCTGTCCGCGTCTTCAGCCCAAGCGAGCCTGTCCATTGCCGTCCGTCTCCGGCTCGCTGCGTCCGGACTCGCCGGTCCCCAGTGCTCTGCTCTCCGCTCGATCGTCTCTTCGCCCCGCCTCTCTCTCTCGTTCCATCTCTCTCTCTCTCTCATTCCGACTACCCCGCTCGTGCCTTTTACCCCGCCACGCCTCCGGGCTCCGCGCCCCGCCGCCTCGTCTCGCCCCGCCGGCCGCCGCGCCGCCCGCTTGTTAATAACGCAAGCTGATCAATCTCATAACAGCGCGCGCCTGATAAAACCGTCCGGCCGCGCGCCCGCTGTTGACACGTTGTTGTCATTACACGCGGCCATCTGCCGGCCCGCGCCGCCCGCGCCGCCGCTCCTCCTGCTCCGCCCGCGCCACGCCAGCCCCGCGCTCCCCGCCCGGCGCCCCGCCCTACGCCCCGCCGCCCCGCCTCGCATCGCCGGCCCCGCCACGCCCCGCCGCTCTCCGCAAAGACGACGTCGACGACGCGCCGTCCTCACCGACGCCCTCGTCGCCGTCCCTTCCGCCGCCGCCGCCACTATTTGCGCGCGGGTGCACCGGCCTCTGCGGAAGATGAATTTGCCGTTTCCACTGCGCCTGCGCTGTATCCCCGGCAGCGTGAGAATTGCGTGCGCTGAACAGTTGCGACATACCTGCAACGTGTAAGGTAGTTTCCTTATATCTCACGTCGAGTACGGTATTGTGAAGTTGTGGCAAGTCACTGCAGCTGAGTGGACGCCGTGATTCTACGATATCGGAATGTCAAATATTGCAGAATTCGTTGAAGATGGTACTTGGGTCTTTTGAGAATTCAGTTCCATAAATACGATTTCCACTCATCGGAAAATGTTTATTTGGATAAAGTATTTTATTAATTCCACTCTCCACATTTCTTTTCCACTTACAGTTTGGGTCAACATGCTAATATATTTCGCATTGCATCCGAATGTGCATTATTTAAGCCGGAACCTAATTCAATTAACTTAATTATAAAGAAAACCTAAACTAAGAAATAATTAGAAATTCAATCCAGGTTTGATATTCACATTCTGTCTCAACTATGTGTAACGGACGATCAGATTTTTAAATGTCAGTTTGCTCAACCATTTATTTTCTAAAATTGTTTTTATGATTGCTCTTTAAAAAAGGAAAGAAAGAAAGAAATTTTTGAGAGCACTACCATACATTCAGACTCTGGCCTCTAAGAACATTTCTGTGTGAAGCCACACA
Organism: Acheta domesticus; assembly: GCA_031308135.1. Lineage (NCBI taxonomy): Eukaryota > Metazoa > Arthropoda > Insecta > Orthoptera > Gryllidae > Acheta > Acheta domesticus. The sequence goes on along the minus strand of JAHLJT010008446.1, from coordinate 62,070,137 downwards.
GAGTGTAATACGGACACAGTCGATGTTCGATTTCATTTGTTTAGAGTAAATGTTACCCTATTTTGCTAGCGGATTCACTGGCTTTGCGCGCAGCCTGCGAAATCAAATTGTGTTCAGGCCCACGCGCTGTCAGTCGCCTCGCGTACGATATGTTTGGATGCACACACGACCCAATCAGAGCATTTTCAGTACTAGTCACACAGCGCGTGGCATGCAACAGCGTGTTTTCATCATGGTCTAAATTCACAATCGTTGCATTCTGATGATCTGCCGAACGTATCATGAGGTGATTATGACATTGATCGAACCGCATATAGTAATTCTGACGCAGTATCAATTTTCCCGAAACACATTTCTTTCCATGAGGTATTGCATCCGTGAATTTTAATTATCGCTGCATTTTATCCGCGGGTTCGCGAAAGTATATGTGTCAAGCTTTTGCTTATTAAAGACTTTACTATGTAGATTAAAAAGTCTAATAGAGAAATCAAAAGTTCGGTATTAGAATATAATATAACTATATGCATTTAGAGATTTATGAGGTTCAAAAGAGAAAAAAAACATTACCATGTTAAAATTTTAAAATACCAATGTGACTGAGAACTGATTAAGAAATATTATGGAGAAATTAAAAGTAGATTTAAATTAGAAAAATAAATAAATTAGTTGAATGTTTTGATGAATAAATTGCAAATATTTGTCAATGACCAACATTTTTAAAAACGTTAATATATCGAGTTAATTCGTTTTTATGTGCACAATTTAAAACATTCACAGAAAAAGCAATTCTTCGAAAAATATTAATTTTCAGACAATTGCTGTCAGAGTATCAATTCAATTGTAACATATCATAATTTAAAAAGTATTAAAATATTTCGCTTAATTTTTACATTATATCCTGAACGTTATTAATTTTATTGAAGGTTTTCTTCCTTTTGAAGCAATCTAACCGTAATAGCATGTAAATAGGATCCTAGAATCTAAACGTATGGTATTCTTTTTAAATTCCTTTCGATTAAAATCAGGAAAGGATTTTGGTTCATGCAGCTTTCTTCAGGATAGCAGTTCTTGAGTTTGAATTCAGTGTTCTTGGCCCGGGTCGATACTTGCCTCCGATTTCCCTCGGGTGTCATTTGAAAAAACGTCGGACCACGACTGAACCTTCACGAGAGGTACGCTTCGAAAGACAATCGAACGACACCATTCTGCGTAGTAAACGGAGTGAGCCTCTTTTGATCATCTTCGTAGGTGTATGAGGAGCCTCATAGGAAGCCGTGCGTTTCATATTGCCCCTCACTGGACATTTATCAAGTATCACTGATTACATTTGATAATCCTAATGTAATATTTATGTGAGGT
>JAHLJT010008446.1:62051842-62067778 GCA_031308135.1 Acheta domesticus | reverse complement strand
ATTTGTGACCCTCTGTAATAATTTTCTAGCTTGTTGATGTATGTTTTGATGGCGTTCTGCATCAAGCAAGGGAGAAAATCACTTTCGAAAGAACTCGCATCTCTCCAGGATCATATGATGTTCCAGGTCGAGTATTCGGAGGGTTCAATTCTATTTCATAAAGCGGTTAATTATCTTGAGCATAAAAGAACTGAAGCAACTCTTGTGAACTCAATGTGAAAATCAACACGCAACTCAATGTGAAAACAATCTCGCAACTCAATGTGAAAATTAGTGTATTTAGCTTATTTCAGGAAACAACCCCTGTCCTATTTATTGGAGGTGTTAGGTGTGTGATAAAGTGATTTTTACAGATTATTTCGGCGTGTCTCTCCTCTGTTCGCTCTATCTGCGCATCAACAGGGCATTTAATTAGTTGTTTCGTCGGAAGACTCCGGCAATGATCCGTTGCTGTGACTAAGAATAATGATGACAATAATGATAACACTATTATAACAACACAGGCAATATTAATGAGAATGGTATTGTATAAGTTGTTCATTAGTCCCCTTCACTAAGATGAATTGCCGCAAGGGGTGCGTGGGCCCCTCGTGCAGTGGGCGGTTGGCGAGGGCGCGGGTGCGAGCTGGGCGCGGCAAGGAGAGACGAGGCGCTGGGCGGGGCGGGGGGCGCGGAGCGGGGAGAGGCGGGGGCGGAGCAGGCGAGCGGGCGAGCAGCCTCTGCGCCGGCGCGGGGTTCGGGGCGCGGGCGCCGCGGGGGCGGAGGCGGCGGCTGCGCGGCCATCGGCCGTGCGGGCGGCGGCGGTGGCGGCGGCGGGGCGGGCGGCTGCGCTATGACCCCGCGGCCACCCCGTCGCCCCCGCCTTCGCCCCCGTCCCTCCGCGGCTGCCACGGCTCGCGGAATTCGGCCCGAGCGCGCAGTGTCTCGCAGCACTAGGCAAATCACACGATGATTAATGGGCGGACTTGCTATCCCTCGAAAACCCCAATATTATTTTCTAAATGACGGTTGAAATCAATGCTGGATTTGTGTAGCGCGCATCGGATCCATTGCATTTGTTCGCCTGACTCGGGCGCAAGAGAGAAAGAAATAGCTGTGACATGATGAATCTGACACTTTTTGACGTTGAAACTTCGATAAATTTTCAATTAATACTCCGCAGCGATCACAGTGTATCAACATTCAGTGTTTTGAATACGGCAAGCCATTAATAATACTCGGCTGCGATACACGCAGCCCTTCAATAATTCATCCGCCGGCGGCAGCGTAGCACGCACTTGTCTCGTAAAATCTAGTTCGGCGAACGCGAGATTATAAAATTACGCCTGACATTTTCCCCGATTGCAATAAACATTGAGATGTCGTAGCTTTGATGGATTGTTTATTTTTAATCGGACTGTATGGACTTCTCGCATCTATTTCGGGTATACAGTTCGCCCCATGACCCCGCTCGCCCGTCGCGTTGGGCCGCTCCGCTCTCATGCCCCGCCCTCTCCCGGCGCCGGGCGCTCCCCGCTCCCCGCCCGGCCCCGCGCCGTCCCCGCCCCAGCCCGAACGGCCCCGCCCACCCGCCCGCCCGCGGAGGACCCGCCATGCAAATGGGACGCCACCGCCATTTGTTCCGCGCCGAACACGTGAAGCGCTTCACCGGAGGCGGGGGCGGAGGCAGAGGCGGGAGCCCTGGTGGCGGGGCGGGGCGGGGAGGGGCGCGGCGGGGGGTGGAGGCGGCCGGCGCGAGGTGCGGCGCCAGCCGACCGCTCGCCTGTGCCGTCCGCGCCTATCTGCAATTTGGACGAAATTGAGCGGCCACCATCCATTCTCTCTTAGGGACGGAATCGGAAGCCGTTTTCAAACAAATGAGAGGTCTCTCCATTGAAACAAGGTCTCGCTTCGAAGTGTGCAAAATGTGCGGCAAGCTAAAATAAATATTATGTTCTGAATCGGGTACTATCGAATATTCTTTGTCTCGTCACTGTTTACTGAACATGTGATAGTCATTGTAACTCTGTACTTATAAATGTTAGGACAGACTATCATTACATCAAAGTATAAAATTTCAAACTAGTCATCATGTTTACTTCTTACATCATTTTAGTAATTTGATACAAATTGTTACAGATCTGAATGAATCACTTGGACCAGTAGAAGAATAATTATAAATTACAACTTGTTTGTTGTTACGTATTTTTCTGAGCATAGAAAGAAATGCCGTTTCTACACTTTTAGCTTTAGCAAATGGGTCTCGGATTAAACTAGAGGAGATTATTATTTGTGAATCTATTTTCCTCCATATTTATTTTCTGGCACATGTCGTACTCTGGTACATGTCATACTCTGTCACATTTCGTACTGTCGTTTTCTGGCCTCATCGTACACTTTAGACAGCATACAGAAAACGTTAAAATTCTACTTTACCTACATGAAAGATAGAAATTATTTAGATGCCTTTTCAGTCTGTGGGACGTTTCTCACAATCTACAAATTTCGCTTCCAGCGTTTTTCATCACAGAAGTTAGTATTAGAAAGAACCTACACGGCTGAACAAACATATATTTTGAAACAGAGAGAAACGCGAGAAAGTTGTTAAAACTTGCTTCAACTTCCCCAAACGCACAAGGCGTCCAGTAAAGTTGGGGAGCGCGACCTCTGTCGTGAGCTGCCTGTCGCCTCTTGCCTCCCAAGTCGCCAAATTCACCGAGAGCGATGGACTCCAAATTCAGCTGCGCTTCTACGGACTCCCAGGGCCGGCGGCGCTCATAAGGCGTTAATACAAAGCCCGCAGGCCGAAGGCTTTGCGGCCGTAAAAGCAGGCCGCTACCGACCGGCCTCCACCTTCTCGTCCTCTTCGGCCTCCGCCTCCACCTCCGCTCTGCCGCTGCCCCCCGTCGCCCCAGGGAGCGATACGGCCTTCCTTCTTGTTGTTCATAATTTGGCGGCGCAAGGCGAGGGCGCCGGCCCCTTCCAAGCTTCTCTTCACTCCGCTCCCGCCCCCGCCCCTGCCACCACCTCCGCCCCTGCCCCGCCTCTGCCCCCGTCCCTATGCCCGCCTCCGCTCCCGCCTTCGGCCCCCGCTGACGCAGCCTCATCCTTCGCGGCTCCCCTTCTGGGGATGTGCCGCCGCCGCGCTGCTAACTCATTACGCTATCAAGGGATCTCCCGTTTTGAGTCTTTTACAACAGAGTGCTTTGGCTTTTTAAAAAATAACACCAAGTTAATGTTAAGCGGCGTAAAACGCGACCAGATTACATAGATCGCCTTGAAGCGCCTCGCGAGAGGTTGCGCGCCGCCTCCTCGGCTGCCTGCGATGGGGATGAAGGGTTGATTATGGTGATGGGGATCGAGAAAACTGCTGCGGCTGGTGGAGGGAAGATGAGTATGAAGGCTGCAGTTGGCAGCACGAGTAGGTGGGCCGTCTAATAAGTAACAAAATGGAAGCGACGTGTATTAGTGGGAAGTGAAGTGAGATGGATAAGATCTTCTAATTGGAGGGGAATGCAATGGGTGGATATCGAAAAAGGCAAGAGAATGGAAGCGAAATCTTAAAATGAAATGGAAAACGAATGCGGAATGACATGTGGAGGAAGCATCTGAAACGAATAAAGGACAACTCAACGTCAACTACAGGCGGTACAACAGAGACGAGTAGTCTGAACAGTGCGGTTGAAGATGTCATCAAGAGGTGGTGAGTGCGGGCGGCAGCGATGGCGGCAGTTAAGAGAAAATGGCCGTCGCCGGCGGGGCAGGAGGGGCGGACGCGAGGATTGGCGTCGCTTGTTTTCTTTGGCCGTTGGCGACTCGTCACTCCCTCGCTGATCGGATTAAGAGGCTTGCAGGCGAGGCTGCGAAGCTGCGCGGCGCGCAAACGGCGACCACGCGAATGTCGGAGGGACTGAGCCAGGCGGCGTGGAGCGCGGCGGAGCGGAGTGGAGTGGCGCGGAGGGATGTGGCGCGGCGCAGTCATCAGCGGAGGTCGTCGGCACGCAGCGGGTTCCAGAGCCTCGGGCGTTGCGCGACCGCGGGAGGACAAGCGGACGCCTTCAAAGGTTGGCTCACGCCAGCTCGGAGAGCGGACGGTGCAACATGCACACGTGACAACCAGGCACAGAGCTGAAGAATGCACTGGGAGAATCGATTCCGAATTGTCACTCATTCATTGGAATGCATCATAAATATAAAATTTTTGCAAAGGAAAAGTGATCAGATGAAAATCGGAAATCGTGTCTCTCGTTATAACGGCAGTTTCACACACGCGCGTTGTGCGCTCGTCAGTACGTTGCGTCCTGGGTCCATGCGCACTGGGCTAATTATGAAGTCCGCCGTAGGTTGTAGCGGAAATTTAACAGGGCTCTGATTGTGAGTGTGTATGTAGCTCCGTAGAAGTAGTTATGCCATACGTCGCAATTTCTTCAAAGCAAGTATATTCTATAAACACAACGAGGGAATAATGTAACCAAAAATGCCTTCATTAGATAACAACACAATTAAAAAATGTTTTCGTCGTTAAGAGTGTTTTCAAGCCATGGCACATTTCACACTGTGTCGAATTATATTGGCAAGATGGTCCCAGCTGATCCAAAAACTAAGTCTGACACTTCCCATGAAAATAATCATACGATAATATGTACAAATACATTTTTATAAAACTTTTTAATTTCTGAATATTAACACAAATAAATCTTACCCTGTGCATTTATGTTAATTGAATCGCATTATAATTTCAACTTTTCGAAAAGGGGAATGGTCCTTTAACGGAAAAGTTTGGATGTCCGTTTACTTTGTCACAAATGCATTCTATGGAACGGGTCACACGGCTAATGACCATTGAATTTAACCTCCACTGCAACGTACGTAACTTGTTACGGTACAAGGCCGTCGTACGTTGTGCGATTGAAACACTGATGATCATACGTGAAGAGAATGAAATATGCTCGTATGAATTGGAATTCAATATGCGTTTGTTCTTGCTAGCGTTAAAAAGACCGTTATCTCACCGTACGCGTGTCCTTCGCCTTACTGTAACCAGACACGGACTACTGCAATGCGCGTACATTCATGTAACTATGCATTAATCACCTTCACATGATACAAAGACAGCAAAACACAAAGCTTAAATTGGCATGTAAAATCACATTTTATTGTTCTCATGGACGTAGGATTTTATTTTTCCCCAGTATTTACAATGGACACATCTGTTGCCCAAATCTAAAGCGAATAGAATGTATGTCAGAAACTTTTAAAATTAAAAATCCTAATTTTTTTGTGATGAAAAAATAATTTTAATAGTAATAAATTGATACAAATGGCTATTCTTGATAAAATATATTATTTTTGATAAAAAAATGATTGTCTCGTCAAATTGGATGAAATATCTTCATTCAATGAACAATATTCTATACCTGCAAATTATGCCAATGAATAGTTATTAAATGTTGCAGTAATTCACAATGTTGTGGACAAATATGACATCAGACGAAAACGAGTTCAGACGACAGTATTTCAAAACACTCCACTTTCCTTCATACAATAAATATTTTCATGGATGCCATCCATCAGCATTTGTGTATTTTCTTTAATACACTTAAATTTCGAAAGATTTCGGGAGGCCATTATGTTCTCAACATCTCCTTATTTCTTTCAACCGTAAATTGATTATGAGTAAGGGACGTACTAAATACAAAAATACAAATTCATCTATGATATTTTATTGCTCTTGCGAGATTTTTATGATGGTCATATGTTGTTGTAACTGAATAAAAGTGGCGTAAAAGCCAAAACTGCTTCTTAAAACAATTCACCATTCAACTTGCAGAAGGCCGTACCAACGTCGCAGTTACTAAAAAAGTAGCAGTCGACCGCCAAACGACCGGAGATTCTCAGATTTAAATATTCCATCGCGGCGCTGTATCCGCGCTGTCAGCGTCGTCTCGGCGCTCTTCCGCAGACCTTTTCCCCTGTTGTGCGTTTTCAGCGCGCCGCCGCGGCCCCGGGAATATCCCCCTGAGCTTCGTTCTCGTATCAACCGGATTCCGGCGAGCGCAATGGCGGCGACCGGAGGCGCGCGAGGGGTTCGGAGAAGTGGTGCTGAGGGTCCGTTGCGCCCCGCCCACCACGCCCCCGCCCCGCCCCGCCCCGCCCCGCCCCGCCCCCGCCCCGCACCAGCGCCGTCCCTCGCCTCCGCCGCGCCTCGAGTCGGCGCCGCTCCCCTCGCTCCTCCCGCCTTCCGGCCCAGCCGTCCGCCGCCTATTCGCCACTCAATTTCCTGTATTAGCTCCCTCAAATATATCAGGCGGAGGCGTTGTAACATTGTCCCGGGACCCGTCGCTCGCCGCCGCCGCCGTTGCCGCCGCCGCCCTTCCCTCGCTCGGCCTCCCTCGCTCCCGCCTCCATCGCCGTCTCGCCCGAACCCGCCTCCGCGCGCGCTAGCGTTTGTCTTACAGAAGCAGGGCGGCTCACGAAACAATGGTCTGCCCCAATCAATAGCGCCGTCGGGGCCCAGCCCGGCCGAGGCGCCACAAGAGGAAGAGGAGGCGATGGGGGCGGGGCTGGGGGCGGGCCGGGCCGGCGGAGGCGGCAGCGGCGGCGATGGTGAAGCCAGTGCTGGAGGAGCGCGCTCTCGCCACCCTTTCCTCCTCTCCTCCTCCTCCTCATGCTCGTCCTCCTTCTGCTCTTCCCACTCCACTCCACTCCTCCAACTCCGTCGGCAGCTCCCTGCTTTTTCGCGATGGAGGAAATGGCCGAATAAGGGTTCTATCTTGTTCTATTTTTATTATTATTCCCTTCATCTTAGCTTTCTCCTTTGCTCGCTTTTTATGATCTTGGCGGGGCTTCAACTACTCCCGCTGGTCTCGTAAAGGCGCGGTGGCCGCGGCGCGAGATTAGGGCGGGCGGGAGGAGCGCGCCGCGCGCCCGCCGCCGCCGTAATGGCTTGATTTAGCTGCCTGCGACCGGCTAACACCGAAATAACACATGAATCGTAGGGGGCAGCGGCGGTGGCGGGGGCGAGGGGGCGGCGGAGGCAACGGCAGGAGTGGCCGGCTTCAAGAGGAAGCGGAGACACGACGAGCAGCAAGCGTGTGGAGACGGTGAAAGTGATTACGGGTAAAGGAGGAGGTAGGGTGGCCCCCTTCACCTGGCGTGCACACCCACGCGGACGTGTCATCGCGGTGGACATTTTCATTTCCACTCTCTCCGCCCCTGCTTCGTCCTCGTTCTGCCCCCTGTCTCCGCACCGCCTCCTTCCCCACTCCCCGCACCCGCTCCGCCAACCCACCACCCCCGCATGCGCAAGCTCGGCCAGGCCTCGCGCTGTGCGGCTGGCGCGACGCAGCGCGCCGAGATCCCAGGAGCTGTTTCGCAAGAAACTGTGAATAACTCGGCTCCATAATGGAGCAAGGAGCGCTTGTCTGTTATATAAATAAAAAAGATAGAAGCACACTTTTAATATAATGAGAGTTCGCGGCTTACTATTCGCTCTTTTTCTCTCATCTCGGAAATCTCGTTACTTTATTTTTGTTATTGTGATTCACGCGACTGCGGCGTGCGCTTAACAGCCCCCGCGCGGCCTGCGCGCCCCCGGCGGCCGTCTCGCTAATTAAAAACATTGTTGCGGCGGGCGGCGGCGGCGGCGGCTGTGGCGGCGGAGACGACGACGACGATGACGACGAGTGCGGAGAAGAAGCGGCGACGACGGAGGCGGTTGGGGGGCGGGGGCGGCGAGGTCGCAGCTGGCGAAGAGCGTACCTGGCCCCACCCCTCCCTTCCCGTCCCCTCCACGCCCTTGTAACTCGCTTCGCTCGGCTCCACCCTCGCACACCACCTCCTTGCACTTTGGCGCCGGCTCAGACCGCGCGGTGGCGTTGGCGGCGGCGGTGGCGGCGTGGGCGGAGGTGGCGGGGCGAGGTAGGGGCGGCGCCATCGGCGCCAAACGCCCTCGCACCCGGCCGCGGGTTTCTATAAAACTGCCAAATGTGGCTCGCCGCCGCCGCGCCCCGCCGCCCCGCGCTGACAAATGCGAGTGTGTATTATGGCGCGGCGGGCCGGGCTTTCATCTCTTCATACGCGCTCTCCCCCGGCGCGGCCCGACGCAGGGCGCGGGGCGGGGGTGCGAGGCGGAGTGCGGGGCGCGGTGTGGTGTGGCGCCGCGCGGCACTGCGCGGTAGCGGTGCGGTGCGGTGTGCGGGGCGGGGCTGGGCGGGGCGGGGCGGCGCGGCGCCGAACGGAGTGGAGTGCGGAGCAGCGGGAGTGGGTGGAGGTGATGGTGGTGGTGGCGGCGGTGGCGGCGGCTGGGGCAGCGCGCGGGGGTGGCGGTGGCGGCGGGACGCCGGGGGCGCCGGGTCCTCAATCATTATCACGTGACAGCGGCGCGCAGCCTCATTTGTCAAGGTTTATACACAATGTTCTCCCTGCGCTGACGCCGCGCCCGCGTCCGCGCGCTCGTCCCCGCCCTCAGCCCGCCCTCCCTCGCATCGCACTTCCCCGCTGTTCCCCGCCGAAGCCCCCGCGGCACCTCGCAACCCGCCCCGCGCAGCCCCGTCCCGCGCGCGGCCCCCGTGGCCGAGATGAGCGCGGATACACAGCAATCTCACTTTTTCATCGAAACTGTTTTAATCCGAAAACTGTCACTGCGTGATTTTATTTTTCGCGCATCCCATAAGATATCCCCGCAGTGAAACATTTGCAGAGCTATCGCGCACGTCAAACAAGAGTTATCCGCGCCGTCGGGATCAATTTCCCCGCATTCTCGGAATGGCGGCCCTAAACGCAATCTGGGCAATTTGTTTAATTTTTTCGCTGCGCGAGGCGGCGAAGTTGGCGGAGGCAGCGGGGCGAAGTGGACAGGCCGGGTGGCGGGGAGGCGGGGAGCGGGGAGGCGAAGGTGGACGCCCGGGGCTGCGCTGCGGCGCGATGGCGGGCGCACGGCGCATGGCCCACGGCACAGCTGGGAGCGCCACGCCGCGCCGCCTCCAAATAACGATAGAGATACCAGTTTTAGCGTACGCTTTCTGTTTAGATGTTTCGGGAAAATAACATTCCAATGAAACATGCCCTGCAGACTCATAAAACTTCTCCGTAATTTTTTGAAAACTTAAACATTTTTCTTTCTTTTTTTTTCAAATCCAATACGCTTCGCAGTGTTGGTTCTTCTGACTGTATAGGAAATATATTGTTTCCTTTCATCTTCAATTAATTTACAAACATTTTAGAGAACTTATTTTAAATTACAAATTTGAATTAATTCTTAGGAATGTATATGAAACGAGGCATTTAAAATCATGCGTGTACGAGTAACATTTTATTTCCTCAAAAAAGTTAATCAATTGTTCCCATGTTTTCATGAATTTTGGATTTTCTGAAAATTGTAAATTTTTTTACATTAAGAAAAAAATACGAAAATGTTAATGAAATATATTTATATTTCGATTTTTAAAAAGAAAATAAAGTGTTAAATATATGCAATTGTCAAAGCAAAAATAGATTAAATAGATTAGTTCTAAATTTAAAGTAAGCCATTTCACTTAAAATGTGTCATATTTTCTGTAGATTTTTACTTCACTTAAAGAGATGAATGCAAGAATCAAGCAAACAATTCTGACGGAGATCGTGAGACATCTCCTCCAGTACCGTTCTTCATTATATTTCTCGTCAAGACAGTATCTTTCACGCAACGAAAACCTTTAGAGAGAGCAAAGCGTCGAGGGCAAAGCGGGGCTGTGCGGGAGGAGCAGGGAGGAGCGGGGAGCAGCGGGGAAAAGCGGGGGAAGCGGGGGGAAGCGGGACGGGACCGCGGGCGGCGCGGCGCGGCAGGCGCGCTCTATCCCGCTATGATTTGTCCTCGCTGCGCCTTGCCGGCAATATCTACTGCTAAGCTGGAAGCCGAGGCCGCGGCTTTAGGGCGCACACGGCCCGGGAAATGTTAGCGAAACGGTGCTTAGGCAAACAAGACACCCAACAAGCAAGCAAATCCCGGATTTAACCGTAGGATATTAGGCCGTGGTTTTGGTTTTGTGGGCCGGCGAGGGAATTCGCGGGGAGCAGGCTGTCGAAGGGGCGGTGAGGGGGTGGGAAACCGAGGAGAAATTGGGTGGGGAGAAGAGGGGCCGGGAGGGGAGGGGAGGAAACGAAGTCTAGAATGAGATCAGGGCGCAATGGTTTGGCGCGGTGAACCGAGGATCGTGATGTGGTGCGTCGCCGCCGGAGGTGCTAGTGGACTCGGGGTCACAGATAGCGCGGGCGCTGCGAGGGTAGCGGGGTGGTGCAGGGCGGCGCAGGGCGGCGCAGGGCGGCGCAGGGCGGCGCAGGGCGGCGCAGGGCGGCGCGGGCGTTGGAGGACGGGGAGACGGCGATCACACCCCGGCGGACATTATCTGGCGTTTTAGGGCCCCTCTAAGTAACCGCTAATGCGAGTGTAACTCCGGCTTTAATTTGCTGGCGGGCCGGGGCTGCGGTCACGCGATATAACCTCAAGACGTGCTCCGCCTCCTTCGGCTCAAGACGCCGCCGCCGTCTCCGCCGCCTCCGTCGCCAGCGTCGCCACAATCGCATGAGCTCTCTCTGTCCCTCTCTTTGATTCCTAATACCTACCTCCGGACGATGGGGTTGATGACGTTCCCCAGCCGCATGCTCTTCAGAACTTCCTTGTGTGCGTACTACTTTTCACGGCACTTACAATCTTGTTTCTTTTAAATTGAGCTTTTTTTATTTTAGTTCTGCTGCTTGAATTGGGGATAAAACATGTTGGCCTGCGAACCTGACAGTCCTACATACATACGTATTTTTTTCTACTTTATAACGAGATAAAGATTTATATATTTATTGTTCAAATTTAAGAAACATGTAGTAAAAGGTATATTAAGTGGAAGTTTTAAGTTTAAGGACATTTTTTATCCCACAAACGTCAACACCACTTTCCTAACCGCTTTTTCGATTTCAGTTACGAGCGCGGTCTTTCAAGTCGATGAAGGGTTTTGTGAGAGATGACTTCCTGTTGCCTACTCCACTGGAAAACGTATTGTCACAAAAATCTCCCAATTTATTCGAAACTACGAAAAGCAAGTCACAATATTAAGCAATGGGAAAAGGCATTTCATTGCCTTTTCTTTTGGCAGCGATAACTTCCGTACTCCATTTGATTGTGCATAAAAGAATACATACACCATTTTCTCCCTTTTTGTCTTTTCATTTATACATTTTTCCTTGCCTTTGGAAATGCTCAACTGGTTGTATTCTTTACTACGCTCTCTTACATTTGTCTGCTGCAGAAAAAAATTGTACTTGACCTTACAATCGACGCTGTGTTCAGAACTGAACTAAGAAACGATGACTGGTGGAAAATAAATGCGATGCGTCTTCTCATTTTAGTGCTGCACAAGGAAAAGAGGAAGACAGCAAGGCTCCCGCAGAGAAAATGACGCTACGTCTCGCCGACAGTCGCTGTTCTGCGAGTCGGACTTCCCAGAGTCCAGGACAGTTGCGGTCAATGACATCGTTTGGGGCTCCTCTTTGTTCATCGTTGTAGGTAAGTTGCACATTAAAACTTTTGCGCCTAGAATTCATTATAACTTGTTTCCAAGCATTAAGAATACTCCAAAAGGACCATGATCTCACGTTAGCACGAACCATGATTATATTTGATCATTGTACAGCAATCATATTTTTATATTCCACTGCACTTCATATTCTTTCTTAGAGTACAATTTTTGAAAGCAGAATTATTATGGTTTAATGGCTTGAATATATTTGCGTCATATTAATTCTCGTAACATAAGAAAATGCAAAACAAACAATAAATGTCCAGATTAACTTGTGGTATGAATTATTTATAAGAACTATCATCCAACTGCTTTTGCGCAAATACAAATCTGCCTTAGAGTTTAAAAAAGATCAATGATTAACTAGATGCACGAAAATAAATAATTCACATAACTTTAAAAAATGTGTGAAATTTCTGTAAATCTTTGTTTCTTGTATTTGCATTACAGACTCTGTATTTTCTTGAATTACGTTCAGGAGAATGCGAGTAAACCTATTAGTGTCGGATTCCTTCATTCATCTCTCCCTAGCGGAATGCGATTTTTATTTGGAAATTCTACACTTTCTGAGAGGCTATATTTCTTTGATTGATCTTAAAATTACGTATTTTTATTGATGCGCTACAGATAACGTTATTTCCATACTTTATTTGCAATGCCTAGTTTGTATTGCTTTTCACACTCAAAATGTTATGGGAATACAATAAACGCCAAGCAATATCTAAAAATGCAGAGGAATGTATTTCAAAACGTTCCTTCGTATAATGTCGAACGCTCCGAACCTTTCTCGGAACTCTAAGTGGGACGGAGAACGTAAGTAAGGTGGCGGCGCGAAAAGAAAAATAAAACCCGAAGAAATAAGTCATAAAACGGCGTCAAGTCATAAAACAACGACATGTGATAGAAGAATGGGCGATCCAACATGGCGCCGACGGAGGCGGCGGCGGCGTCGCCCGTCGGCGGCGCGGGCGGGAGCGGGGGCGGCGGCAGCGGGCGTCGGGGGACGGAATCAATTTCGACCGCGGACGTCCCCGGCGCGGCGGCGAGGGCCGTCGGCTGCGGCTGCGGCTGTGGCGCCGGGGGCGGGCCGCGCCGGGCCGGGCGAGCGGGGGGCGGGGGCGGGAGCCGGCTCGGGGCGACACGCAGCGCCCGAAGAGGGGGTGTGCGAGCCGCGATGTTTATCGCGCGTGCGACCGCGGCCAATCAGGGCGGCTCTGTGACGCCGCGCGCCCAGGGATTGTTTGGGCGGGAGCAATCAGCCAAAGCGTCGATCGTCGCTTTAAATTGTCATTAACCCGCCCGTCCCCCGCCTCGTCGGGCCCGCGTCGTCTTAAAGAGGCCGCCCCGTTCTCTCCCAATGAAGTCCTTCCTAAATTAAACTCATCTTCCCAGTCCTAAATTTGGATTTGATGCCGGTAATTTGGTCCGGCTTTAGGCAGAACCCCGCGCCCGACGACGACGTCGCCTCCGTTCCCACCCCGCCACCACTTCTCGCCCCGCGCCACACGTTTGTCCCCATACCCCACCCCCGCGTCCGCCACGCCCACCCTCAATGTCGACGCGGACCCCGCGGCCTCCCCCTCCGACGTCGACAGAATGTGTGCGCGGGAGCCCGTGTGTGTGCATGTGTGCCTCTGTTTCGCGTGTGGACACGTGCGATATGAATCAAAACAGCGCATAACATATCGCCCTACAAATAACACATGGGCGCGCACCTATTTGTTTAGTGCGGGTGTTTAGTTGTTCGCAATGATCCCTGCCTATACGCAGGTATTGTTAACAAGGGCGTGCCACGTAACAAAGTTTCTATTCACAGCTTTCCCTTGATGCAGGGACTGCTCCTATTTTTTTAGACTCTCCGTATTGGCTCTCACGGCGTACACAGAGCGTAATTTACACAGAACGAGCAACGCGTTCGTGCCGATACGATATTTTTGCATGACCCGTCGCAGAGCTCCACGCAGCGGGGAACATAGCTCTGCAGGACGCCCGGCCACTCCCGCCCCCACTGCCGCCGCCCGCCACCCGCCACCCGTCGCCCTTCAGCCGGGCACGAAACTCACGTAAAAAGGAGGAGCTCGTAAGTAAACAAAAATTAACCAACTCGCCGACTAAAGCTCGTGTAACGGCTACAGCTGTTCTAAGGCTCTTTTGAAGATAATTCATAAGATTGATCATTGACGTCGACTTAAGTCTAAGGCGTGTTTTCAGTTTTAGCGTTCGCGCGTCGGGCAAAAAGACGACGGGCCTCCTGCCATAAGTCAGGATTGGGGGCCACGGGTGCGGGGCGCGGGGCTTGGGGCGCGGGGCGCGGGGCGTGGGGCGCGGGGCGAGGCGGGGAATGGCGGCTGGTGCGGGAGCCTCGCGTGCGGCCGGCGACTGCGACCTCCAGTCACCCGCTCATCCGAGCCAGACCGTTATCTTTACGCTATGTAAGGCGCCTTTAAAGTATCTGGCGGATTTTATTAGTCTGGTGCATTATTTGAAAGAAAATCATGCGTATCGAAAGTGAAAAGTGAACATTAAAGCAGTCCTTCTCCATGTGCTATATAAAGACCATCTAGAAGTCGATTTGAATTTTCTTAAGATTCGATAGTTTCAATTAAAAAATCGGGAGTGATGACAGGTAAAAAAAAAAAACTCCTTCACGTCTAACGTTTGAATAATAACTATTATTATTATTATTATTATTATTATTATTAATTCAATAACACTATAGAACTTTTTATGTGTACAAATACACACACACACACACACACACACACACACATATATATATATATATATATATATATATATATATATATATATTATATACTATTCTGATCTGGAAATGTTACTTATTTCTTCTTCAGGGTCGTCTTCGCATTGTGTAGTTTTCTTGTAAAACATTATAATCTGCTCTAACAAATCCCGCGGAAAGTGACGACTTTTTGGTGAGAAAAACTCATATAGTGTGTTCCCGTATTGAAAAAGTGGATAAATCTCGCTCCTATATGTAATAATTTCTTACCATAAAAACTTTGTGTAGTCAGAATCCATATTTTATGGGTCCTAAATCTAGAAAAATTGGCTTAGAGCAGGAAGTCTGTCAATGCGTCTGACAATGTGTTATTGTAGCACCACTAGTTTCCTTTAATTTTCACTACCACAAATTTCGGTAAAAAAGGTTGCAAATAATAATGCTATTTTTCAACCACATTTTTCAAACTACTTATGAGCAAGTGAATCAAACAAAAATTTTTATAGCTAATACAATGTTTCATATCAAGTAATTTAGAGGTCTGTTTGAAAATGTAATTTAAAAAATTACAATGAGAGGTTTACGGCTTTATTTTAGCAATGACTGTCTGCGACCTAAAAAGCTTGGAAAACCATGTAATAAAGGAGTCATAATGTTAGTGATGTTAAATAACCTGGATGATGCATTTCTAGCCAATAATTAATGCCCTATCATTTGAAGTATTATGTCACATTTATCAATGAAATACGCCATTGTCTAATTGACGATAAATTAACGTTTTAATTGATTTATAACGAAACAAATGTTGATGAAATGTATAGTATTTGACACAAAATCGAAAATAATAATAATAATAATAATAATAATAATAATAATAATGAAAAGGCTATGAGAAGTCATAAATAGAGAATGGTGATTTTTTTAACAATATAAAAATTCCATTTACACTATTGATCGTGAAACGTGCAAATAGAGATTATCCGATTATTTTCCGGGTACATACTATACGTATCTGGAAATGTTATATAATACTCCTTTAGGGTCGTTTTCGTCGTCTTCGCATTCTGTATTTTTTATTGTAAAACATCATAATCTACCCTAATAATGGATGGATTGTTGTACGAACTTTGGATGCTTAGTTCAAAGAAATTTGGTTGTTGTAAAAGAAATTAAATCAAACAGTAACTTCATTAAACTGGTAATAGATGTCAAATGAGAAAGTAATTTATGACTATTTTATTATATGTGTCAAAATTCAATAGCCTTGTAAAACACATTCAGCCAAATACTCTTGTTGATAATTTCACACAAGAATCTGAGAAGTAATTTGTAACACGAATATTCGTTTTGTTGATCTTTATTGAAATTTCTTCACGTAGCTACCCAAAAAAGTGAATTTCTTTATTTTTTATGCCTTTTCTATTTGGACAAATACATTAAGCGATCCTGCAACATATTATTTATTCCATGCGTTACTTCTGCTGTACAGATTGTTCACATCAGAATCACACTGGTATCTGACGATTGGTACTTAAATGAATAATATTTGGTGATAGTGGATTTTCATTGTGAAATGAGGAGCAAAGGTAGCGAACATATGGTTTAGCACGGTCACATTTCAGTGTAACCGATTGGTCGCGAATTGATAATTGATACTACTGCCCG
>JAHLJT010008446.1:61959529-62044008 GCA_031308135.1 Acheta domesticus | reverse complement strand
ATCAAATGTATAAAGTTTGCGGTGTAATTATGTGTCACGAACAACATTACAAAAATAGGACACATTTTTATCATCAAGAATGAAGTTAATTTTGGCTATCACTCCAAATCCTAACAAAATATCTGGTAACAATTCATGTGTACAACATGTGCAACAGTACAAAGTAGTTTTTTATTTGAATCGTGAGTCGGTGTTTTATAATCACTGCTCGCGTAAAATAGTAATCGTTTTTAAACATATTGATAATAATGCGAATGATAATGTTATCGTATCTCACAATACTGACTCAAGTTTTAATGCCAAATATAACGCTCGTCAACGCGGGCCTTGTCCTTGCGGCAAATCCAATAGTTTTTGTTGTTTATACGTAAAATAAAGAGAGAAATACGGTCATTCTCCCGGAACTTTACTTTTGCGATTAGGTGATTTGCATGACAAATGCAAACCAAAAAATGGAACTGTTCTCAGTTTTCAAATTCTATCACTTTTGATCATTGGAAGATAAAATAAATAATAACTCATTTAAAAAGAAAGTTTATTCTCCACAACATACGAGTGTAATGCTATAAAACTAAGATCGGAAGTATTAAAACACGCTGTCAAATAACCTGCCAGTAAAGCTATTTATTTTCTTATTTTCGCTAACAAATTACTCAGATGCTAGTGGGTATAGAAAAATATAAATAAAAAATATCGCGGGACGTTTTGTCAGCTTTCGTTTTGAGTATATTAGCTTTTTCGCTATCATGCACAGATTTCAATATACATAATCGAAAAACCGAATGCAGGGCCTTTCTGCGAGCCACTGTAAACAAAGGTATTAAAAGTCCCCTGACCAACAATGCAGGGGATTCTCGGTTTTTTGCTTTATCTGGAAAACAATGTATTAAATCGAAAAGTTACTAGTTTTGAAAATGCACGCTGACAAAATGTTCTGTTTTATTACTATATTACTCTTTTATTGATTCTTTCTATGAATCCCAATAACTTTCGAATTATTGCTATCGAAAATTGAGTAACACTGAATTACCTAAAGTTTTTCTACAAAATTTGACCTCTGAGACGTCGGCCGTTGGTTTTACAGCAATATTCTCTCAATAAAACTTGTAAAGTTTTCTGTAAGACGAGTCATTATTTGGTATTTTATCTCCAAATGATCAAAAGTGTATAGAATTCGAAATTTGTGAGTAGTTTCAAGTTCATGTTTTGCGTACCCCGATCAAAAAGCAATGTTTCACACAACGTCACAAAGGAAACCACACCTTTCCCTTTTATCTTTGCCAAAATACAAAAATACAGGTTTGGCCCCAAGTACAGAGAAAAGTTGAAATTACATTGACCTGGCTCTTACGTCTGTGTGTTAAGATGGAAAAGTGGTGTAAGTCATAGGTGGGACGAAACATCTTCCAGGGACTCTCAAGAAATAGCTTGTTGTTTAACTGTACCCATCACAGAAGCAGTATGTCGGAAAAAAAACTTCAATCGCTTTTAGTTACAGTACACAGGTCAAAATCGCAACTCTCAAATTGCTCTCACGTACATGTCACGTACACTCTCACGTCAAAGTCAATAATTTAAACATTACTGACAACAAATTTCTTCTATCAGGACAATAATTTAAGAAAAATAACTCCGATTTTGGAAACATAGATCAGGATGGCAAAAATTAAATAAATTCCCTCTGACTGGTATAATACTTTCCGTTCATTTCGAAAGATTAGTACGTGAAATGACCCAAGCAGAGTCTACTTTGCAGCTTGAAAAGCAATTGTGAGAAAGATAAATGCAGGATCCACAGTAAATTAACTGCAAATACAGTGTATGCGGTTCCTTAGAGAAGAATCTAATTATAGTCTGTAACTGTAACTAGAAAAAAGAAAGCGATTTGAACTTCTGCAATACGTACCTCTAGGGCACCACAATTATTTCAACTCACTAAAAGCAATCCTAGTTGAGGAACGTATGGAACCATTAGAACAAGTTCACGATGAGAAGGAATCTGCTGCCTCAACTAACTTGTCAACAGAGTGAGACACTACTGACTTACCCTTCACCAAAATGATTTGAGTGGCTTAATGTAAAACTTCCAATAACAGTAAACAAACTTCTGTTTTAACTTTTGCGATATTAACTAATTATAATTTACAGTGTATGAATAATGAAAACATAGTGCATAAATACATTGTGTACATTGTTCTTTTATGTTTTGCATTAATTTCCTCTATTCACAATTTTTCCATTACATACTATCGCAGACGAAAATGATGCATGCCAATTATTTTAATGTGAGTCATAGTTTTCAGCAACGGTACAAAAGTTGTGTAAGTCAACAAAATAGTTAATTACTTAATTAATAAGCAATGTTTTAGTCCAACATATTTTGTACTAAGTTAAAAGAAAATCTCCTTAACATGTTCGTAACACTTTAGGTCATTTACTTCTAAGCGTTATGGTTTTACAGAATTTTTCGTTTACACATTATTTTCCGGAAAGTATGTTTTTTTACTTACACTACTTTTGGTCTCAACGGCTCATATGTTTGACATACTTTTTTATATTTGCACATTTTTATTTGTCGTAGTGGCGACGTAAAATTTTGCTTTGGCAATATGAGTTATTCAAATATTTTTGATTAATTTTTTTATACATTTATAATTCATGAATGTATAACAATTTTATTATATTTCAAAATGAACTTGTTTGAGGCCTATTTTGGTGTAGATAATAACATTCACTCGATGTAATAATATGAAGCAGTCCACATTAGTACATATTCGTTTCGAATCGCACCTCAGAACTCGACGAGAAATACCTGTAGCAAAATATACTTTCGCAAATATTCCCCCCCCCCCAAACAAACATTACGTGCCCTCAGAAATTAATGAATCGTATTATCTAGTTTGTTTTTTTTTAATTTCGGAAATCTGTCACAACTGCATTCTATCGCATAAGCCCTTGAACGCTTTACTTTTTCATAAGTGAAAGAAGCGCGGTATAAAAGAGGTTCCCCTTTACACAGTCCGCTTCGACGTCACTGCGCAAGAAGGCCAAATTATTTAAAGGCGGCTTCTTTGTGCATTCAACTGGCTCCGCCTGCAACCGCATCGAGTGAGCGCCGGCCGTAAAGCCCTCCGGCGCGTCGCCAGGCGCCGGAGCTGACAGAGCTCTTCGCGAGACCCGGTTTGGCACTGCGCCTCCCGGTTATGCAACCCGCCTCGCGGCTGCGTTCATTTGTGCTTAACGCTTTCGCCGTAGCCCCAACCCTGCGCTATTCTCATGAATTACACATTAGTGCCATTGCCTGAATAGTCTATCTTGACCCGGCGATGTAAAATTACCCGTATGGCATTTCACGCAGTTACAGAACCAACGAGAGAGTAAGAAAAATGTATCTCCTGTAGTTCTACCAAAAATTAGTTGCTTGAAATCTAATAACTGCAAAAATATTGTCATCGCGTACTGCAGTTTTTTAACTTTGATTTTTAAAGTAGCGGTAGCAAATGAAAAACGCTGTTGAAGCAATGAGAATACATTTTACTCAAAAACACTCATTGACGATTGTACAACGCTTACGGACCATTTTCTGTGTTTTTGGCTAAAAGGCTTGAAAAGTTATTTGCGTGTTCTGGCCGCAAAAACAAAGTTTTGGGGGTATGGACTCGGTGTGTATGACCGCACATTTTCATTTATTTTACACTGAACCTGAGAATTACCGGGTTAGTTCTAAGGATAGAAAAGTTGAAATCCTGCCGACATATGTGATATTCATTTCATTTTATGTAGCCGAAAAGTTTTGAAACAAAGGTAGATGCAAATATATTAAAAACAGTTAACACTAACAATAACTTCCAATGTATGTGACTGTCGAGTGATTCATATTTGGATACCAAAATATCTACATAACTATCTGCAATCTGCGTAACATTCACACGCGTCGCGATACATTTTTTAAACTACTCTTGCGGGTGCACCGTGCGGCACCTTAAGAAGCAAGTTAATGAAGCAAACACAGATATATGGACGCAACGTAGATATATCGACCATTTTGTATTTTATTAAAACAAAAAGAATACAATGAAATTAACCATTACGTGCGGCGATAAAAGCACCTTCGTCGGCCCCGTGTCCGAGATCGCTAAGACAGTAGTGCCTTAGTGATTTCGGACTGAGGGATCGCGGATTCGAGTCCCGCCTCGGGCAGAGTGATATTTCAGTATGTGAATGATATTTCAGTGTGTGTTCGTCCTTTCATCCCCTATTATCACGCCTATATAGTTTCATCCTCATACCATTACGTTAAATCCAATAGTGGTCGCTAATGACCTAGTAGTTGATGCGACCTTAAAAACAAACAAACAAAAAAGACACCTTCATCTACCCTAGAACGGTCCATCATTCGCTCTTGCGGTGTTCGCTCGAGCTATAACACAAGATGGGACAATGTATTTTCAGTAGTAACGAAAAGCATTTAATATTTGAGTTGCATACTTTATAAACAACTCCTAATATTATTAACAAATAAAAATTATGTTTTTAATAAGAATGATAATAAGAAAACATCACGTTGGCTGGACACTACACCTATACCCCCCCCCCGAAAAAATAAATTCTGTTTGTGCCATTGTTAGTTACCGTTAGGAAAGCCCGTCTTTCCTTAATTTCACTGTGCCTTTAACTTTTGCATCGAAGCTCGAAAATGCTTGTTCTTAAAACTCGTCTTCCTTCATTGTCTTTACTTTTTTGATAATCATACCCTGGGGCATATTTGATTTTTTGTTTCTCTTTGTATTATCGTGTTGCTTAGATTTGTATGTGCTTGTTTCCTTTGAAGCACAGTGTATTGATTTGCTCTTTACTCAGTCAAGCATAAATAAATAGAACGCTTTACGAACACTTCACAACAGCCACTTCTTCTGACGTACCCTCTTGCTTCCAAAACCCTTTGATGAATCGCTACGAGAGCCATTTCAGAAAGTCTCTTTAGAAGTTGCTATGGGAACATTTTTAGCTCGTATTAGTTGTGCCTCCCTCTAATAAATAATTTCGATCAAAAACTTCAATGATACGGCATAAGGGACATGGTCTCTGGCTTAAAAGCAGTTATTTATTAATTTAAAAGTTGTAAGTGGTTAGGAGAGGGTGTGCTTTTGTAATATGCTAATATCTAACCTAATGTGTGGGCACTTACGGTGTTCCCATAGCAACTTCTAAACAGACTTTCTCAAACATATTTGAGACAACGTATGTATTTTGTTTTATTATATCATTTTTTTTGTAATGTAGTTGATGCTACCTTAAAAAGCAAACAAACAAACAATAAATACACCTTCATCTACCCTAGAACGGTTCATCATTCGCTAAACCATATATGATATTAATTTCATTGTATGTAGCCGAAAAGTTTTGAAACAAAGGTAGATGCAAATATATTAAAATCAGTGAACACTGACGACAACAACAACAACAACAACAACAACTACTTCCAGTGTATGTGACCGTGAAGTGATTCATATTTGGATACCAAAATATCTACAGAACTGTCCATCATTCGCATCATTTTGTGTATTTCGAAATTTACACTAATGTATTTATTAAATTACAAGAACATTATTGAAGATAATCATTTTGTCATTGAAATCTGTTCTTCATAATTAGATCTTTAACTTATGCCTATACGATCTATAATTTATCCCGTATACGAACGTATATCAGGAGTGCAGTACGGAGAAAGTTATGTAATGCGAAAAATCGACAACGGAAAGACAAGTTTTGGGGTCTTCTGGTACCGAGAAAGTGTTGTTTTATTTCAATACGTCCGTCCGTCCGTCCGTCCGTCCGCCCGTCCGTCCGTCCGTCCGTCCGTCCGTCCGTCCGTCCGCCCGTCCGTCCGTCCGTCCGTCCGTCCGTCCGTCCGTCCGTCCGCCCGTCCGTTCGCCCGGCCGCCTGCCTGCCTGTGAAGATCATAAACGCCTAAACCATAAATACGATTTCTTCCCAAATGGATATTCCCGGTCGACCTGGCTCCATTCGAAGGGCTGCGATTTTGAAAAACTTTCTTCAAAATTTGGGGATACTTTAGGGATGAAGCCCCCCTGATATTTTCCAATTTTTTCTCAAAAACAGCTCCAAATTTTTTCTTTAAACTTTTGGTAGGAATTCACTCTATAAGATGACATAAACGCCATATTGCTCTAATCATTTACTTTAATTACAAAATTGTAATATTTTACTTCTATCACGTCGTTAATATTTACATTAGCGTCAATTTGTTCACATTATTGTGTTTATAATTACATGCGCTTTAAACAATGCCATATAAAGTTTTTCGAAAACTCAACAGTTTTCTGTTAAAATGAGCTCACAATTCCGCATTTTCAGTAGCGCTCAAACGCAATTTTCTCAAAAATTGTTCCAAATTTTTCTTCAATTTTTCAAAGGATAGTGCTAATTACACTGTTTAAAATGACATAAAGTTCTTTTTGCTGTATTCTTGTTTTTTCTAAATTTACACAAATGTATTTATTAATTTTTTTAAATAACTCTCATGCCGTTAATATGCACATTTCCAACAATTTGTAAACACTATTGCATTTTTGAGTTAAAGTACCTCAAATGACTTTAAATTAAGCTTTTCGAAAACTCAAAAATTTTCTGTTAAAAAAGCTTAAAATTTTTCATTTACAGTAACGCTTAAACGATATTTTCTTAAAAAAGCTCCAAATTTTTCAATGAAAATTGCCTTTATGACAAGATTTTACTCTTCTTTAATATTCTTACAGTAATATTTCGGTTCTACTACTAAGAAACCAAAATAATTGAGAAAATGTCAAAAAATTTACTTTGGGCGGCGATAGATGGCAGCTGGCAAAAGGATGTGGCAAGACCGTAGAGTCATTCCACACCAAGGAAAATAGAAAACTTTACTATGCCATTCTGTAGCACCGCTTGTTTGAAAATGTGAGGTTTCACGTCATTGTGACTGAAAAAACAACTCTTTAAAAAAATAATTTAAATTCTGCTTCAAAAATTACTGCCTCAAATTTTATTTTTTTTAGATTTTTGCATTTTATTTTTCCCTTCAATACAGCAACATTTACTTAATAATACGACGTAGATTCAATTTTTAGTAGAAGCTCTGGAATTTCGGAAATTGTAAAGTTCAGTTATTTTTCGAATCTGTCCTTCACTACTACCTAATCAATTAAAATAGTAGAATAGAAGTCCCAATACAATAATTTTGTGTAGCAGTTACCAGGAGCACGAGAAATTCAAATTTGCTTTTGTAGCACCATTAGTTAGTCATGTGCTCAATTTTCCAGTTTTAAATATGCTATGAAGGAATGATGATCAGGGAGGAACAGAAATAAATATATTTATAAGATAAAGGTGCGCACAAATGTGCATTTCTTAATTTAAACTCAGTTGTGTTAAGGACATTGCTTTAATCTTGCAGTCAATATCATGATAGCGGCCTCTGTAGGTTTTGCACAGTTCACACACGCATTCTTCGTTTGGCTCGTGGGAACTCTTGGTGCGGCAGAACTTGTGGTAGAAACCGTGAACGGCAAATCGAGTCATGGAGTTACTAAGATCGTAGTTTGCTTGTTTTCATTCTTTTGTTACCATGACATCTGTTGTAAAGAATTCAGGCCATATGGCGTTCTTTTTATCCCGTAAGATTTGCCTCCGTATTTGGCAGTTACATTTGTATTCTGATATCTTCTATAAAGTGCGTTTCCTTCATTAGTTCATAGGTTAGTCTCCATGGAGCGGTTTTTCCAACTCCCAGTATTCGTTTCATGAATCTAGCTTCTTCTTTTTTTTCAGTATTACTAGGTCCGGCATCTTTAATTGTGTTTTTGAAGGATAACCCCTAGGTGTTTAAAGCTTGGAACTATTTCTAAAGGCTCACCATAAAGGGTCAAGAGGCTGCTTGTTTTCTTCCATTTCTGAAGATCATATGTTTGGTTTTTTCGAGATTTTTCTGCAACTCGTTTTCTTCTGCCCAAATTTCGAGCTTGCCTAATAGTTCTTGAATCTCTTCTATGTTTGTTGATCATATTGCCATGTCGTCTACATACCTAATAAGGTCTGCGAAACTGTCTTTGGTGATTTGTGGGATGTCTGCTGTCATGCTGTTGAAAAGTAGTGTGCTGAATGGGTCTCCTCGTAGTATGGATGTTGCCGCAAATTAGGATAAAAGCTATTAGTTTTCTTAATGGATGGGTTTTCCTATCATTTTCCTGAGCTTTTCCATCGTTATTTCCCTGTTTATGAGGTCGAAAGCCTTGTTATAGTCTTTGAAGACTACGTGGAACTTTTTTCCAGGGTGTCTTATTCCCTCTTGTGCTTTGTCCATCAGGTAACTTACAGCCTGTAGGGTGCTTCTTTCTTTCCTAAATCCGAATTGCTCTTCGGGGATCTGTATGTTTCCTCTGATTCAAATTCTCGTGAGAATTTTGAATACCGAGTTTTTAAGCACGATGCCGCAGTATGCGTTTGGGTCGCTGATTTCGCCTTTCCCTTTGTAGAGGGTTTTTATTGTCGAAGTTCTCCAGGCTTCCAGAATCTTTCCCATAACCAAGTATATGTTGTACAGCATGATCCAGTAGTCTTCAAGTAGGTGTAAAGATTCCTTAAGATGCTCCGTGGGAATGCGAATACCGTCTGGTTCTGGTGCTTTTTTGTTCTTTGATGCTGTAATTGTATGTTTTATCTCCCTTTTAGTTATTAGGACAAGAGGTTCTAAGGTTCTGTAGGTTGTGTCAGAGACTCCCTCGTAAGAAGTTCGAAGGCTTTTTCCCTGCAATTGATATTGAGAATTGTCTTGAAGCGTTCTTTCCACTTCTTCATAGGTATTTCTTTGATTACCGACTCGCGTTCTTGAGCGCAGCAAAGGGGTTTTGTTTAGTCTTTTCTGCCAGTTATTTTCCTTCTTCTTCAATCAAGTGGGACTTTTTTTTTCTTTTAGAAGCTTTTTGCATGTCCTCCCGAGTTTGGCGTATTGGTTCAAGTCGGTTTTCTGGACTGTGTTTTTTTGCTCGGTGTAAGGTTTCAAGAGTTATTTTACGTTTTTCGTAGCATTCCTTATCAAATCAGGGCTGAGCCTTCCTCACTTTAGGTTGTATAGCACGTGCTTGTAGAGTTTGTGAGATTAGTTCTACAGCTTTCTCTAATTCGTTTTGATCTTTTTGATTTAGAACTTCTGTGATTTTATCCTGATTTTGCTCTAATTTGCTAATGTCGAGCTTGCGAGAGAGTTTGCATATTGTTGGTTGGGTTGTCTTTTTTCGTTCGATTTTTATTGCCGTTGTGATTGGAATGTGTTTTCTAATCGGGGCCATTTCTGATTTCCATAGTCCTCCTGTGGAATACAAGATCTATTGTGCTGACTTCGTTTGGGGCTACGTATGTCATTAGGTTAGGACTGTTGATGAGTTTGAAACCTTCATCTGTCAGGCTTGTCAGGACTTGTAATATCAGGTTCGTATATAAACAGGAATAAATATGAATGAATGAATTGATGAACAGGAAGGAACAAAGAAATGTACAGAGAATGAAGAGAAGCAGGAGTCAGAAAGACCTTACAATATTAAGTGCTGTATTAAATTCTTTAACATGCAAATTTATTTCAGTATGACAGGCTTAGCTTTGACTATTCAAGACAAATGCATATAATTTTTTGAGAGCACAAGAGTGTTTAGAGAAAATTTGAAACTATGAAAAATTCAGTATCAATTTTTGGGGTGTCGATGTTGAGTGTTCACAAATACCTTTAATACTATTGTACTCATAAATTAATTTGCTAGATATACAAGTTAATAGCATAATAACCGTTTTCACATGTATTTAAGTATTTAAGATTAATTAGAAAAATATTAATTATATTAATAATGTTTAGTTATTATATTTAGTTGTTACTCTAAGAACATTGTGACAAAAATGAATAATTTTTTGACTTACTTTAAAATCATTATGAGTATTGGTTACTCTTACAACTGCATTAAGTTGGATGATTGGTCTGAATTTGATATAAGGCAAATGTAGAAGGGATAGTCTACAAGATAGTTTGAAGTTATAATGTATCTTTATTATCAATTATTCCACATTTTTTCACATTTATTTTTAAATGAATATTGATGTCTGTAAATGCACAGTTTTACCAGAAAACAACTGTTGTGAAGACAGCATTCAATTTGAAATTTGCTCATAAGAATCACCTAGCTTCATCGTATGTTGTTTAACTTCCTCGGGGGGAAAAAAAAAAAAAAAACCATATTATCTTCTTCATTTTTTAGTGAGCAAACTTCTTTGAATGGTCTATTGAATTTATACCAATTACTTCTGTATTGAGTAAAATTTATTACATCGTGACTCAGTATGACAGTAATCAGAAGATTTTCTTCTTCTGTTCCTGCATAATTATACCACATGATTTTCCAACATAAATTTTGGCTACCTCCATGTCTATGTGATAAGTCTTCAGTGACATGAAATTTTGTCTTTTCCACTGCGATTAAACTATGCATTTATTTGTTTCTGTTTTGGTGTGCAGGTATGAACAAGAAGGTTCTCTAACTGTAGACAGCAGCCCTCCAGTGAGCCAGCGAGCACCGGGTAATCTACGTCAGCTGAACACGCACACAGGACTTTACTTGGGTGAGTTTTTGAGCAGCTTCCCCACAATGCAGCTCTGTAAAATGAAATAAAATTAGTGATATCTTTGTATGTATGTGTGATTGTGTGTTAATGTGTATGTAGCCTTTGTGATAGCACTAGGGTTTGTGTGAGGACAGTTTAAGTATGAAGAAGTGTTTGAAATTCAAGACTCTTTCAAACACCATACAATTGCAAATTCAGAATACCCTTAGCTGGAAACCCTTTTTACTATCCTCTCTATGGCCGTTTAAAAATTATATTCAGTTTTATCAAGCTTGGAACAATTCTAACATTTGATTTTTAAATATTACTATTTGAAAAGTAAGAGGGAAATGTCTTCCCATCAAATTATTTTAATAACATAAAATGAAATAAAATTAGTGATAGTAATAAATTGTTTTGTCTGTAATTAGACAGAATTCCTTTATAATCTGTAAGTAAATTACTTCAGGACAAAGGAACATAATGAAGTGTCAACACAATTTGCTATGGATGTTCATTAATGAAGCCTGATGTTTTTATTGCAGTAAGCTTCATTGTGATTATTAATATAAATTATTGATTTTAATTTTGTTCCAATAAAAATAAATGTTCATAATCTGAATAGTATGGATTTTTTCGAGGGTGTATATGTTTATGGAAGTTCTGTTTGCACATGGGAATGTTGTGCAAATGTAGATGTTGTGCAACTTGCATGTGGGTGGATGTGTGCGCGCGTTTTTTTGTGTGCGTGCGCGCATGTGCATGAGCGTGCGCGCGTTTTTTTGTGTGCGTGCGCGCATGTGCATGAGCGTGCGCGTGCGCGTGCGCGCGCCCGTGTGTGTGTACGCGCGCGCGTGTGTGTGTGTGTGTGTGCGCGCGCGCGTGTGTGTGCGCGCGCGCGCGTGTGCCTGCGCACTCGCTTGTACGTGCGTGCGCGTGCGCGTGTGTGTGTGCGCGCAATGCAATGATTATCTAAAGCCGATTGTCGGTGGACAAGATCGCTAAGCCAGTAGTGTCGTAGCCATCTCGGACCGAAGGATCCCGGTTTCGAGCCCCGCCTCGGGTATGATGTGTATGTGTTTGTCTTTTCACACCCTATCATCACCATATCATGTCATCTTCACAGTTACCATAACATTAAACACAATAGTGGTCGCTAAAGACCTAAATGTTGATGCGACCTTAAATACACACACACACACACAAAATGAGTGTATAAAGATGATGTAATACTGATGTGTCCTGTCAAATCCATTCTCTTAATTCACTCCAACATGAAAAGAATGAAAGATTAAATTTGCTACATACATGTTACCAATTAAAGTAATTAAGTAATCATAAGCAAATTCAAAAATCAAGAAGGTGCTAAAAACATGTTTTAGCTCTGAAGACAACTGCTGTGTTACGGCCAAAGGATTGGCCTCTTTCAGAGAGCCAACATTCTACTTAAATAAATTTCACCTAATGTTTTGATTATCTATGAAATGTGAATATATAATATCTCTTATTTTTTTCATATACTTAAAATTCAAACATTGTTACAGATCACTGCTCATTCCACTAAATATCTAAATAGCATGCAGTTGTTGAAAACTTCTACATGTTTTAATCACCCAAGATCCTTTAAAATAGTTCAGTCAAACGTTATCCATCCAAATTAAACTCCAGAATTTTGAAAATCTGGAGAAGACTCCAAAAGCATTGTTAGTTGTAAGATAATAAGATAATATAAAATGATAAATTAACAAGTTTTTCTTTAAATGATTGTCTAAAAAAGCAAGATTCTATTTACCACATTCAAAGTTGATACCATTTTGTTTCAGTGTAAATTGATTTTATAAAACCTTGACACACATTTTCCCCTCAAAATTGATGCATTTGAGATCAACGACCAACAAAATTAGGAGCCATGTATTGTATTCCAATGCAACTGAGAATGTGTAATTTATTTTGATAATATCTGAG
This sequence comes from Acheta domesticus, assembly GCA_031308135.1. NCBI lineage: Eukaryota > Metazoa > Arthropoda > Insecta > Orthoptera > Gryllidae > Acheta > Acheta domesticus. The sequence continues at coordinate 62,031,402 of JAHLJT010008446.1, read as the reverse complement.
AACAGAAAAACTGCTATCCTAATAAAAACTATTTTATTATAAAGGAATTATGTATCTATAATATGATTTAATATAATTGAATCTAAGAAAATAACCATATAAAGGTTTCTTTCAAGATTTCTTTTCATATTTGAAAAATCTTTAATTTTTTAACAACAATTTTTTCAATGAAACATTCTCTTCTTAGATGAATGTTACAAGTTTTATTTGACAATTTTTTTATCTTCCATTTCATTTTATACAAGTCATTTCAAATATCAGAATAAAATCTCCTCTAGAGTAATTACACAAGTCAGCTGAGATATGCAGTTATAGTTAATTCCAGTAGTGGCTGGTGTCCCTATAAACTGAGGGTTGCAACTCCACTGATTGACGGAAATTTAATTTTCAAAATTCAGAACACTAATAGATAATAATGCATAATAAGCAAGACATGTAAATTAATTAAAACTAAGGGTAATAAAAAATTCCACATTGCTTACATAATTTTATGTGTAGTGTCCATGTCAGATACGTTCACCTCCTGCACACATTGGCTTTGATTTCCAATGGCTATGCAAGATTTTGTATTGGTTCTGCTGTGAAACAATTGCCAGTAATAGAATTCATACAAAAAAAAAGCGCACACATACACACACACACACACACAATGTATGTTTTGAAAAATTTTATCAGTTTCCTCATTGTCAAGCATTGCAGATATCAACATCAGGGATTTATTCTTCTTTGTGGAATAGTTCAAAAGTGTCACATCTTTTTGAAATCCATAAACACATGATCCTGGAATATACTTCTTTCTTAGTTGAAATTGGAGGAAGCTCTTTTTATTATTTTTTTCTACATTCCCAGAGTTTTAACATGTTTTTCATTCAAAAACTATGAAAATTTCATTAAAAAAAAAACTACTGTAGCAGTTGTCAGATGTCATGTTTCTGTTGGTCCTTTCAAATGGTCCTGTTGAGTGTTTTCCAATACACTTCCAGTTTTGATATATAAAATGTCTTTACACATTGCAAACATTTTTATACCATATTTGGCCAGTTTACGAGGAATATATCGAATGCAAGAACAACAGCCTCTAAAAGCTATTAGGATTTCATCAGTGGTAACAAATTCACTTGAAGTACCGCAGTTTTGATAGTTTTTTATGAAATCATCAAAATGTGCTAAGTGCAGCAAGTTTGTCCACTTTTCTTTATTCTTCTCATGTACTTTTATCATCAAAATGCAAATTTCTCAGCAGAAACAAAAACCTATTGTAGCTCATGACTGACAACAAAATTTGAAGACCTGTTCCATCTGTTGCCCACAATTCTATTACATTGGTGTGATGCACCTTTTCAGGTACATTCAAGTAAAGTATACCAAATAAAGCCATTATTTCAGCTTGGAATGATCCTTTGCTCAAAGTCTTCTTTGAGCAAACTTTTCTTCTAGTTTCTGAATTTCAATGTTTCCATAAAACAGAATTATGTCAATCATTGAAGCAGTCATTAAGCCCATAGATGATTATTTTTCGTACTTGACATCATCAATAATTTTAGGTCCAGAAAGTACATTTATTATATTTTTCTTTTGGTTTTGGAAATTTTGGCACATGAGTTTGTACTCAACTTTGATATTTTCTCTCTTCCAATGTAGAAATTATTATTAATTTTTCCCTCATCATTCTCCCTCATCTGTGCAGCCCACAGGAAATAGCAAACACATTCAATAGACGTATCTCAGAAATTGGTGAAAAACTAATTCCCTGCAATTCATTAAATAATATAAACATGCAGTCAAATATCCGCACATTATCAAATGTAAATTCCATATACATTTCAGAAACTTCACCTGCAGAAATACAAAAAATCATTAATCAAATGAAAAACAAATTCTCCACAGGACTGGATAATATCCCTGACACCCTCATTAAATATACAGCAACAAATATAATAGAACCTCTCGCTCACATTTGTAACCACTCCTCAATGACAGATATCTTCACAGAAATTCTCAAAAAAGCAAAAGTGAACCCGCTTTTCAAAAAAGGCAACACACACGATCCCACGAAGTACAGACCAATATCCTTACTATCTGGATATTCCAAAATTCTAGAAAAGCTCTTTAATGATAGACTAAAAAAGTTTCTCAATTCTAATAACATATTGACAGAGGCTCAACATGGATTTAGCAATGGTACATCTACAGATACAGATATCTTTACTTTTCTAAATGGCATACTTGGTGCTCTAGATCAGAAAGAAATCCCTATCGGTTTGTTCCTAGACTTATACAAAGCATTTGACATTATTGACCATCACATACTGTTATCCAAACTTGAAATTTTGAGAATTAGAGGCATTGCACATCAATGGGTTAAATCTTACCTTTCAAATTGTTGTCAAGTAGTCACAATCAAGCATGTTAGAGATAAAAAGATTTCAACCCATTTTTCACAACCTAAAATGATAAATAATGGAGTACCACAAGGATCAATCCTAGGCCCTATATAATTTCTCTTATACATCAATGACATGCCCCTGACTCTACAAAAGAACAAAATGGTCCTATTTGCAGATGACACAAACATTATTATTAAAGCAAATACTCAACAAACTCTACAAAAGAAGCACAAACAGTTCTAGAAGCACTAGTAAAATGGTTCCAGGAAAATAAACTCATAAATACCAGTAAAACTGTCTCACTAAACTTTTGGAATCCACTCTCTAAAGAAAAGCCTCCAACACAATTGATGATAAAAATATGCCTGTAAAATTGCCCAAAAAACAACTTTCCTAGGTTTGACTATTCAAGATGTTCTAAAATGGAACTCTCACATCACAGATCTAAACAACAAGCTTACCAAGTCATGCTATGCCATATACATTCTTAAGTCAAATTCTAACTTGGATACACTGCGAACTTGCATATGTACAATGTACTTTGTAAATGTACAATCACAAATGCAAATGTACAATGCAATGTACAATCACAAATACAATCACAAATGCAAATGCAAATTGCAAATGTACTTTGCAAATGTACAATCACATCTAAAATACAGAATCATATTCTGGGGAAATTCTCCAGAAGTATTCACACTTTCATCATCCAAAAATGAATATTGAGAACAATGACAAACACTCACAAATATACGAGTCCTGCAAACCACTTTTCAAAAAATTACAAATCCTACCACTACCATACATGTACGTTTTAGAAATATTAATCTTCACAAAGAAGGCACTTTTAGAAAACAAGGATTCTGTTACTCTAAACACAGAAGTTCATAACTATGATACTAGACAAAAAAGAAACCTGCATGTCTCACACAGAGAAACTTCACTCTTTCAAAAAAGTACCCTAATAGAAGGCATTACACAATACAACAAACTCCCTAGTGAATTTAAAGCTTAAACTCTGTACACACATTCCAAATAAACTGAAAGCTTTCCTATTAAACCATACATTCTACAGTACAAAAGAATATATACATCATAAACACGTATCTACACAAATATAAGCTAGTGCTAATCATTTTACATACTCTGTTGCATGTTTTGAAACTCCCAAACTGACTGTTGACTGTAAGGGATGGACCCAGCCCCAGCATCAACTCATAAGAAGCCGACTACTTATTTATTTATTTTTCTTCCTTCTCTCTTTCTTTTTTCCTTTCTTTCTTTTTTTATTAGTATAGTTTTTTTAATTTTAATATTCATTTCTTTTTTCTTCTTTTCTGTATTTAATACTTAGAAATATCTACATTGTACATTTTATTATTATGTACATATGCTGACTTGTCATTCATGGCTTATGCTGTACTTATGTGACAAAAATATATTATTATTATTTTCACCAACTTCCTTTTCTGAATAAGTTCAATGATCAGATTCTTCAATATCTTTTTCATTAAATTGACTATCACTTTCAACAAACATACCATCCCTTCTTCCTTCTTCAAATTCCAATTCCAGAAGAGCCCTTGTAATTTCTTCTGGTTTTAAAGTGTCTGACCTACAACACAAATTATTTTTAAAAACTGTGATATGAAAGAGAAATAATGTAAGGTACCATACAAATTAATTTACCACAAAAAGTACTTGTATGTTCATCTTGTGATATTTGTTATTGCACAACAATAAAGAGAAATGCATAAGCACTAGTTAACACACCGTTTGAAATATTAAAACTCTCTCAGAAAATGTATTATTTTGAATAAATATGCAAGAATACCATTCCATATAATAGTGCTCGCATGTCTGTCAAAAAAGCATTAGTGATTTCACCTCAGATTATTACAACATGGTGCATAAACTGAGCAGCAGAGATAAGAAGTTTATCACTCTCTTCTCAGATACTGGTAGAGGAATAGAAACATTGTTTATATTTGTGGAAGGCAAACATTCCTTTCTTAACGAGAAAATAAACTTTTGTTTAACTCTCTCCTACAATGCAAGTGATGGAATATTAACAAGTCTGCTTAAGACTTTTGTTATTTCAAATCTTGAGTATTTTTGTACAACTTAAAATACAAGAGAGAAACATGTTAAGTCTGAGACCCATTCTGTAATGGTATTTACGAACAATTGTGTCATCTCTTTCTTGAGCATCTCCTTTTCCTTTTTGTTTACACTTTACCCATTTTCAATATTCTTTATTTCACAGTCATCTTTCTATAATCAAAATATAGTCCACATTAATGTTAATTTGCAGGTTTCTTTGTTAGGTATTAGTATTTGACACTGTCAAAGCTTGTGTATCCTTGTACCCTCCTGAGTGGTATTTTTTATTGTACATCTTTTCCACTTTACAGTCTCATTAAATGTTGGCTGTGTAATTAATTTTGCTTCATTGGAAAGGCTCTTTTCACCTTCAGCTCTGTTCACCTCTCCACCACTAGTGTTGCATTTCTCTGTGCTGATTACTATATTTAAGTTTTTTCTCACACTCGTGTCAACATCCATTCATTATAGGTATAATTCTTAATAAGTCCATAACTTTACTTCTTATATTTAATTGTTTATGTTTTCTTCATTTCCAGGTGGAATGGCTGACATTGAGCGTGCAACTCTGAGGAAGTATACGAGCGGCATGGTGGGCTGCATTTCGGACTTGATTCTTGATACTGACTACCATGTTCAGTTAATGCACATGTCCACAGCTAGCAAGAGCATTGAGCGCTGTGGTTAAACTGACATCTTTGTTAGGTTAGAGTCAAACAACTTGAGACTTACTTTATGCTACTAGGTACAGACATATACACTTCTTGACTTGGTAAGTCTTAATATATGTATCATGCTACATGTCAAGTACATATATCATGACTAAAGACATATAAGAAGTGTGATAATGTCAGATAATGCTAAGTCTCTGTGCGACCAAGACTTCTGTCACTCCTGCCAGCAATCAAACAAACACTTGAACTTTACCCTGACCTGGTGAAGTGACCTTAAAAAAGTCTCTAACAGTACTTTATTAATTTCTTAAAACCAATGGTCTACATCCATAGAAAAATGAGTACTTGGAATTAGGCAATATGGACTCTCGTATCTGGAGAGAGAAAGAGAATAAAAACAGGAATATAAAAATTGTACAGAAAAGTATGTGAGAACAGTTCTTCTAAGTCTGATAGAATAATACAATATACTTAAATATATGTTACAAAGACTTTTATAAGTGAAATGACCAGAAACTCAGTGTGAGAAGTTATGAAACTAGGTGAGTTATACTGGGATCAGGTGTGCTCTTGTAATATGACTGTGTGTATGGATGTTAGTGTGTGAGCCAATCCTGGGATGAAAGTTCATGAGTGAATGGTATCCCTCTATTTGTTGTTTTCTGTGACCCAGGCTATCACTCTATGTGTAGGAATGCTGTTCATAGCCATGAGAACTGGAACGAAGCTTGACCTACAATTTTCAAGTGCTTTATAGAAGAATCCTCTTCTAACATAGTGGCCTCATACTAACCTATTGGGATAAGTGGGTTTATCAATTTGAAAGGTTAGAATACTGCTCTGGGAGAACAACCAGTGGTGAAAGTATACTATGATTAGCAGATCATATGGCAAGATCTGTCTTCTGAGAACATTGCCATTTTTTAATACATTCTGACAATTAGCCTAAAACACCACATCTCATTCATGCACTTGCATCTTATAAGGAATAAAAGTTGTATGTGCCAGTCCTCAGAAACATTGACACAGAATGATGCTAATATAGTATGTTTGCATGTCAAATTTCATTTCATCCTTTAAATTGACAAGAAAAGTCCATACATGATCAATCAAGTAATTTCTTGTCTCTTAACCACCGCTAGGATTTAATAAAAAGAATACATATGCTCAGATAGAGAGAACAGTGTCAGCTGATTTCATAGAAATAATGTAATCAAAGTGTATGCATGGAATGATTGTGCACACCAGGAGAAGGGGCTGTTATTGCCTTCCGTCCCCATTCTTCATTAAACTCAGCTTTAAATATTCTTTCATATCCTGCTGACATATCCCTCTAATTCAGAATGAACCTGTGACTGGGAATGCAGTATTTTTTATAAATTTACGTGATAATTAACTTGAAATCTGAGTTTACAAAGTTGTCTCTTATCTCTTACAAAGTTTTGAGCATATCTTCTGTTCTATGCTATTTCCTAACCTATTACTAAAGAGCATCTAGTGTGTTGTGTTGGTCACTGCAATGTTGTTTCTTGTAATGAGTATTGCTGAAATGTTATGAATAATAATAATATAAGCAGTCATTATAGAAATTCATCTACTTTCACCACTGAGTTCAAATGTACAAGGAATTGCTCTTTATCACAAGAGTAACATAAATGTATACTTATTAAAAGAAATTTATAATGAAAATTTGCTTTTTAAGAGAGATTTAAATTTCTTAATAATTGATTATGAAGTTCAGTCGGTATTTCTGAGTTGTGTCAAATTTTGTCACAGAGTGATCAATATTGTGGCTTTTCAAATTCCAAATGTGGATGTTCAGATACACAAGATGTCTTTGACATACACACATTTTGTCCATCTCCCAGTCTCTACTTCTCTCCTTTCCTATTGTCCATCTCCCAGTCTTTACTTCCCTTCTTTCCACTTGTCCTATTCCCTATTTGTTCCCTTTCCTTCTCCTTGCAGTCCTACTTCACTCTTCTATTCCTGCTATCTTGCATCTTCACCCTGCAACAAATGTACCTTCTCCTTCACATTACACAAAGTAAACTTGCACTTGTTTTGTATGGAACAAGTGTAATAAGTGTCCTGACTTCTAAATTATGTAATTCACATTGCAAAGTGATTTGCACAAAAGTCTTTATTCTGTAAAATATTGGCCATTTAGTTGTCCTCTGTAATTCTTTCTGCAATTTCCTAAAAATGATACTTTGACTGTTGAACATATTGAATGTTTATATGGCACAATATTAGGAGTGTGTGGTATGAAGATTGTTTAATGATTCCCACAGATATTAGAACATTTGCAAAACACTGCATTACAATTTAAGATTTTTACACTCAACACAAAATCGATCATTGGCATATGGATGAATTTTAAAGTATAAGCAAGGACATACACTTCATCGTGCTTGAAAACATATCATTTTGTGGAATGTGAACAGTAGTTAATTAGTTTTGTATGTTTAAGATGTTTTCAGAGTGTAAGTTGATGTTACATTGTAATGAGTTACAATCATCAAAACACGTGACCATAAGTTCCAGTCAATACAATATTTTACAAATTTATGTCCTCACTGAAACTTGTAGCTGTGCTATGGAAAATAGAAACAATTGGACAGATGTGTTGTGTGATTAACCCTTGGAGTATAGGCTGTAGTAATATTTGTTACAAAATGTGTGGTTTAATGGAATGTTAGTTCTTGGACACGACTCAATGATGTCATGACATACACCGATTTTAAGCTGCAATGGAAATACTTGGCACATAGTAAGAAATTTACTGCTACTGCAATTCATGCATCTGGACTGTCTCTTTCTATTTCCCTTATATCTCCTTCATCTTAATCCCTTTTCCATTAAGTCTGTCTTCTACAATTGTCTACCAAAACAATGTTCCTGTGGCCCTGTAAAGAAGCTTTCTCTGATGTCATTTATCACTTTTGCAAATCATGAAATCAGGGGAAAGTTTCTCAATATTCTTGATTGGATATTTGGTACATAATTCATTCTACATTAGTATTCAAAGGCAGGTATACACATTATAAAACAATGAACAAACTGAAAAGTTGAGAAACATGAATTCAAATACTGCAAGTATTATAATGGCTGAAAGCAAAAAGAAAGAAAACCATAACTTTGGAATGATCTCCTATTTTTATTGCTTTTTCTTTGATTTAATTTGTATGACAACTTGTGGTTTCATGTTTCTCTGCCTCTCCCGAAAGGAAAAAGGAAAATTTCTTACCATTGTCATAACTACCTAAAATGTCCATCATTGGTGTCAACAAGGTATTCCATAGTTCCAAACATAATTACTGATAAATAATGGAAAATTTGTCTTTGTGGTTTATTTTAACAGTAGGGTTTGTCAATTATCGTTCATTTATTGTTATTAGTTGAAAAACACTTCTTTTTAAATAGAATTTTTAACTTGTTTACAATTACAATATATACTATTTTAAATTTTCTGGACATAGAGCACCTATAATTATAAAATGATATCTGCTTTATATTTCCAAGAGCATTTATTACTACTGTTCACCTATGCCTGTGCATCATTCATCACATTCATGAATTTGGAACATTGTGCAATACTGTTAGAATTTGTCAAATTTATAATATAATGCTTTACATGCAGAATAGGATTGATGTGAGGGTTCAGTGTATTTTGAAATATTTCAGATATGAAAATAGGACCAAAATAATGATTCTGTTAACTTTGTGTGTAGAATTGCTTATTTAGAATTCATGAAACAAATGTCATTTATTATTTATCAGTCCTTTTAACACTGCAATTGATTTAGAACAATCGGACAGTAGTGCGAGGCAAGTTATTTTCAAATAGAATTGTAATGTAACTTGTGTGTTGTCAGTGCATGGTATATACATTTAGACTGTGCAGTAATTCTATCAGATGAGCTGTGATGATCAAATAACAGTATAATAGGTCAAGATGTGATATACAAATTCAATATTCATGATAAACAGGCAGAAAATTCTGTTGCAGTGACGATCAACTTTACAAGTATATTCATAAAAATTAAGAGAGAAAAATAATATTTCTATGGCTTCATGTGAGTATAGATGTAATAGAGAGTTTATATTCATATGAATGTCTTGGATTATGTGAGCATAAAAGATTACATTGCTCTTGAGGCAAGCCAATTGAATCAGCACACATGAATGGACTCGCCAAATAACAAGTCAAAAAATTAAGTAAGAGCAAACTTAAAGTATACATCCTTGAATTAAACTATTGACACAGTAGTATATTTTACAAAATATGATTAATGCTATCATGCTCATTTGATTATGTCACATTTCCTTATTGTGTGATAATAAACGTTATTTACCTACAAAAACACAAAATAGGCTACATAAATATATCACAGTATAATCATATCAGCAATGAATTAAAAATGTGTGAAGATATTATCTAATATCAGAAAGAAAAGAATCAGGATGTAAACAAATGGCAGAGTGAAGTATCATTGCTTATCATAATCATCAAATAAGACACTTTCATTTGACCTGTCGAAAATAAATTATTCTGAATTAATTTTAATAAGTGAATATGATTTAACAAAGGATTCATCAGAAGATGGTAACGTTGATATTATGTTCACATCCTCCCTTAATATTTAAGAAAAAATATATTCTGAGTTTATGTGAGGTACTACTGTTATTTTTATAAAATATTATTCAACAATGTTAAAATTTTGCCGTATCTACTAGTCTATGTTGCAATTAGCAAATCGTTTCTAGTCCTGATTTTAAAAAGTAACAGAAAATATGTGCATTCTTTAAAACACATAAAAAGGGAAAATATTTTATTTATTTTATAAATTATTAAAATATTCAGAATGTTATTGAAGGAGAGAAACTGATAATAAAATGACTTACAAGGTAATTATACCATTGGAAGATTCACAAAGCAAACTTCAAATATTATGTATGAACCACAAGCACCCTTTTTGTTTTTTAACACCTATTGTTGGGCTGGATAAACTATACTAAATAGAATTTGCTGATCACAATCTCACTATACATTTTTAAAACAGAATTGTCATTGTTTGTTCATTATGGGATGATAATAAATATTATTTCATACACACATACAAACTATTTTCACCTTTAATATATATTTATTTTACAAATAAATTGTTATATGAAAGATAAATTGCCATTTGTGACACCACAAAAAAAAAAAAAAACATTAATACAGAATTTCTGATTTCTGAATAATTCCACATGGTCGAAAAATTTCTAAAATATAGAGAAAATATGTTAAGAAAATTTTAAACAAAGTAAATTATTCCAAAACAGCAAGATACATATTTTCAATTTGACTGTTTCAAATTTTCCTTATCTTACTGTACTTCTTTCAGACACAATATTTTTGATGGTCTGAACTATCTCTACATGATAAGAGAAGAAAGTGACTGACTGACTGACTGACTGACTGACTGGTTAATATATTAATATAGAATTTAAACTACTGCAGCTAGAAATGTGAAATTTCAAATGATGGTTACTTAGAGTACGGGTTTGGAATACACACAGTGAATTATGTAATCATTAAGTAAGGAGTTGTTCGTTGTTTTTTCTTTGGGGGAGGGGGGAAGAGTTTTAATGCAACCAATAATGTGTCGATGCATTTTGGGGTGGAGCAGCACACTGGATGGGAGGGGGCAGAATGATCAGAGTGGAGTGAACTGTGAGAGTATGAGGAAGAATGGGAATGGAAGGGATGTAAATAAAATTACTTCTTTTTCATTTTTGTTAAAATCCATTCCCTTTCCTTGCCTAATAGATGAGTGTGACAAATAAAAACCAAGGCAACAACAGACTACTGTAGATAACAATTATTATCTTATTTTCATCAAAAACCATAACTGGAATTCCAAATTTTCTTTGGAAGTAATTATGGTGTGGGTCTATGGAAATTTCAATTGTTATTACCAAATTACTGTAAAACCTTTCAGTGCTAGGCAACAGTAATGAAAGTACAAAACATTCAGTGTCTTAAAAACAACAAACATTATGGAAACAAAAATGAAAATACCTTTCTTTTAAGCTTTGTTAAAATTAGTAAATCTCTTCTCTCTGCAGTAAAAGTCTTCTAATGTTGGTAAGTATTACAAATAATTTTTCATTAAAAAATTGTAAATTTGAAGTTGCTTAAATATTTAAGCAAAAACACACAATTTTAAGAAAATCTACTTTATTTTACAAACCAATTTAAGTTGTAAAATATTTTCACGGTTAAATACATTTCTATTGTTATAACTTAAACATGTTTTCAAATGGTAATGACTTATTAATTTGCACATCGAATGTCTAATCACTGCTTCAATAAGTTTTTAATGGCTCATTTCCATTTAATGGTTCCCCAAAATAAAAATAAAAAATAGTGTGTTTATAACCTCTGACATTATTCCCTAAATTTGAACATGATGTAAAATAACAATATATTAATACTCACATTAATTTGCAAAGAAATCTAAAGAGAAGAGGTGAGAACACTGATAAATTGAATATAATGAAATAGACCTTTTATTTCAATATTAATTGTTCACAAAATTTTTTCCCCTTTCATAACATTACAAGTAATGAAAAATAATAGCATGGATGTAATTTACTCATTCTATACATCGTCAAAATATTTTTTTTTGTATATCATTATATACATCATGGAAGAGATGGCATCTTTATTTTCCAAATACTTTTGTGCTTATTTTTGTAGTGATTTGTTTCATTTAACAAGTAGTTATTGTATCGTAGATTCTAGAACTAGATGGTAGGTGAGACCAGGGCTGGTTGGCACTGTTAGCAGTTTTTAATTTTTAAATGCAACTCCAGTTTAATTTTAAGAAGTTTTATTACATCAATGGAAACTACATTTACTTATCTATCTAATGGTATTTTTTACTTGTGATGTTTCACTGTCGGTTTTAGAATCTTTAAATCCTCAAGTCAAGATGTGCCAACCAACCACACCTATGGGTAGGTTGGCGCTTTACTTCTATGTGAGTGTGAAGTAACAAATCAATGTCAACATTAATTAATTTTATTGCCACAAATAAACGTAAACAAGTTAACCACTGTTAAGCCTTGCAGAACAGCCTCACGGCAACGTCAGCCATCTTGGAAGATTTAAAATTAAGTACTCAAAAATTGGTCTTTGATTTTGTTTAAACAGTATTTTGTTGCTTTTTAAATAAAACAAATGCTGCTTGTCTTTTTTGGAACTTAGAGTAGGTAACCTTGTTTGTTTCAAGTTTCATGCTAAAAAGAACTTGAACTTACAATGATGAGCAAGGCAAAGTTACAAGCCACTTCATCATTGGTGGCCACTTCAAACACAAAATTTGAAAAATAAGAATTGAGAACCAGTCCCACTGGCTTCAAACTTGCAGAACATGGAGCTAACATCTTCTGATGTGAGGATTAAAACAAAGATAATTTATTTCCCTCATTTTATACTGAAAAAGTAATGCAAAAACTTCTCATTAACACTGACATTACAGTAATGTAACATGAAGGGTATTTTTTGGACAATTTTGGTCTCGGACACATTCAAATGGAGGAGTATCAGTTGGCCATTACTGAGTTGAGTATCTGACCACCAACAAAATTATGCAAGGCCACTACTGGAACAAAATAGTGGTTTGAAAATAAATTTTAAAAAAATAGAACAAATTAAAAATTGGCCATTTTTGGGCAAGAGATCTATTCAGAAAGAGGTTTCAATAAAAAATTTTGTACTGTAGCCCAAGAATTTTGAGAAAATTACAAAAATTTAAACTCTGGCCACTACCGGTGCTTTTACCATAAGTGTGAATCAAAGTATCAGAAAAAGTTTTATTTTGTGGAGATTGTTAGCAGGCAGCGGATGAGTCTGGTTGACATGGTGCCAACCAGCCCCAAACAGGAGTTTTTATTTAAGATTCCCATGGAAGGAATAGAGGAACTCAAATCAAAAAAAATATATAAAAATCAAATGTTTGATTGAAGGTTTCAGCTGAAAAAGAGGGAGAAGCAAAATCTTTTCTTCTCAAAATTACAGAAGAAAATCAATGAATTATGAAATTACTTTCCAAGCTGTAAAACACATTTGAGATCATGGGACTGATCATACTGAGACTGTTGTCAGACTGATCATACTGAGGCTTCAGAGGAAAGTTAGCTCCATGGACAGTGATGCAAAGCTAGGGCTTATGAAAGCTACATGGTTAATGTAGGAATCTGTGTGCCAACCAGCTCTGAGTCAATAATCCTATCTAATCCTATATTACCCTTGTTTTGATAATCTGTAATTTGGTAACAAAGAGACCCTTTCAGATGGTAACAAGGAGATATGTTCCACAAGTTGGCTATTAACCACATGTTTTACTTAATTTCATGTTATATAGAGTCAACAATTGGTGATTTTCTTTTGTACCTATTCTTTTGCAACAGCACTAGTATGCATTAGATGCATTAGTTGTCCATATCCTTATACAATTAGTCCTTCACATAGTAAATCTACAATTTCTTTACTTTATGAACAGCCATCAAGAACATTTCCCACATCACATCATTTGACCAAAAATAATCCATATTAATCAGAATATATTTTGTTTTCAGATATGAAGGATTTCACAAGAACTCCAAAAGCCATGTTTCATTGTTCTAAATGGGTGAGAAAAAAATTTTTCTTTATTTTTTGAATTATCATTGTTTTGTTTTTTAAATTTGTTTCTTTATTTTCAGCAAAGCTTTTAACATTTTTGTGAGTGCATAGGAGATCTGGGATATCAAAGCTACAAAACAAAAATAAGAATAAACAGAATAATGTTTGTAAATGTGGTCTTAGTACACTTTAAAAGAAGAGGTGTCTCATTGCTCTCACCTCCCCCATTGTTTTCTTATATTAATTTCCCTACAGGGATTACATTTTTTGTTACAGTATTGTAAAGAACTGTATAAGCTATATTCAAGGAAATCTAAAGCAGCAATATGGAGCACCAGTTTAATGCAAAATGCTGTTCAGTTCTGACTCTTATTGTATTTTTGAATTTGTAGATGTCAAGAAAATTCTAAGCTTGTTCACAATGACAAATTTCACAAATTCAAATATTTTTATTTCTTCACCATTTATGATCCATGAAGTAAGAGGAATACACATTTATGGGAAAGCATTAAAAAGATAAGTCTGCCAATCCCCAGTGGTAGAGATCGCTAAAGCAATAGTGTTGTAGCGACCTTGGTCCCAAGGATCACAGGTTTGAGTCCTGTCTCTGGCATGTTTGAGTCCTGTCTCAGGCATGGTTGTATTTGTGTTCATCCTTTCACCCCCTATTATCACCATATCATGTCATCTTCAGTTACATAAAGTTAAACCTAATAATGGTCACTAATGACCTTGATGTTGATGCGACCTTAAATAACTAAAAAAAGAGAGAGAGAGAGAATGGTATGACTTTTCTCCTAAATCTGATTTCCATATTTATTTCTGACATTATCATCATGAATGATTACAGCGCTAGATTTTAACACCTGTTTTGTTTTGTTTTTCCAAACATCTAATGAATTAACACTAAATGCTCCTGTTTTTCCTACTTCATTTTGGGTCTTGACATATTTTCCATTTTAGATTATATTTGTAAGGATATCTCAAAGGAAAGTTTTCAATGTTTCATCTATTTAATTAGTCCAGCTTTTATGTATCTTGAAGCATTCTCACCCTTAATTTAGTCTTCACATCCTCGGATCTTAATTTGTCTCTTCTAATTATTTCTCACATGCATTCCTCACATTCCTCACATGGTGATGATAGGGGGTGAAAGGACGAACACATACAACCATGCCCGAGGTGGGACTCGAACCTGCGACCCCACAGTCCAAGACCACTACGGCCACGGAGCCGGAATGCCAGTTTCCAAGCTCTAAAACACATTTGAGATTTTCCAATTATTTTCTAGACAGTTACTTCAAGTAGGTGAACCAAATGATTTCCTGAAATAATGTCCCTCTATATAAACCTTTATTACTTTCTTCCCATACCAGAAGTACGAATAGAAATTTTGACAGTATGTGTCAAGCAAACAGATGTGACATTGTAAGGTAATGTTTATCTGAAAACTTATCCATTGAAATTATTATATAATTTTATGTTTTTATAAGTTTTCTAATGAATCAAAATTTCATAAATGTTTTATTGAACAATATATTCTTGATCACAACGAGTTATGTTTGATATTAATCTTATTATTATTTTCACGTCATAATTTATGATTAATAACAGAATTTATTCTTTAAACTGAAAATGATTTAATTAATTTATTATTATTATTATTATTATTATTAAACAATGATATGATTGAATAGAATTAGAATACTTTCCCTTAACTGTCACAATCATTGATATTAACTTGTGTCCAAAGATGATGATATGATTTTTTTGATAGAAAGGCTTCACTGTATTTGTTTTATTATTTTTTTTTCCTTAATTAATTTTCTGTTATTTTCACTCGAGAAATCATTCATCAAAGAAATAACAATAAATTAATGGAGGGAACAAACTGGAAGTAATGCACTGATGTCATGTTCCGAATTCCTACAGGGTGATGATGCAAAGGTTATAAGTGAGAACAGGATATAATTAATATTAGTATATTATAATTATTGCAATAATAAAAATACACAAGCATAACAGCCAAATATGTTGATTATCATTATATTTACATTATACTTTGTCCTATTTAAGAGATAGCCTTTCAGTTTAATGGTATTTGTTCCATTTTATGGCTGTTAAGAACGTCAGTAGGTCTTGGTCTTATATCCTAATTTTTAGAAATAAGAATATTAGAGCAAAACCACTCTAATATAGAAGAGGCCAGTTGTGGATTCAGAAAATATTTCAGAGGGGAAGGGGATGCCAATTTGAGTTCAGACTTTCAGAAATATTTTTGAAATATTTTTTTATATTGTTAGCATAAAATAAAAATGAACAAACATATTCATGATGGGGTTATGTTTTTGGATGTGATGTGATCTATTTACACTAATTATTTTGAATAAGTTGTGATAAATTATAGAAATGTTGGCTGGATGGGGGACATGGTACCCAAGCCTTATTGTGTTGAATATCAACTTTTTTTTATTTTCCTTTGTAAAGGAACTGAACTTTCATTATAATACATTAGGATTGGTGTTATTATTTCTTCAAGTATTTTTTCCAGTCTGGGCCAAAGGTGGATCCTGCCATCACCATCATTCTTCAACATCTACCTAAACCATGTGATTTAAGCATGGAAAGAGGAAACTTGCTCAGGAATACACCTAATAAGCAACCCAAAATTATTGACAATATTATTTGCAGATAACCAAGCCATAACAGACTTAGAAGACAGAAAGCATCCTTTGAATTGAGCAGAATATGCAAAGAATACTAAAAGAAAATATCCAGCCAATAGCAAAATGCAAGACTCCTAAGACAGAGTACATCTTTCAGCCAAAAAGTAATAGAAAATTCAATAATTAAATAAGTTTTCACCTTTAAATATCTCAGAATTTAAATACAATTTAATTTGAACAAAAGAATGTGGAAGCAAAAGTGAATCAGTTATTTTTGAAAGGGCTAAAGTCAAAAAATCTATGTTTTGGGAAATAGAGAAAAACATTTTAGTACATAACCTGCTTCTTTTATTCAATTTTAAAAATTGTAGGCTTGTTATATTCATGTATTTACATAATTTGTTGAGCAAATTTTAATTTTATGTTATTTTGTTTCCTCAGAAAAAAATAAAAAATATTTGTTTAAATTGCCAACGTATGCCCTTTCATGAATAAAAACAATTATATTTACTATACTTTGCTATTTATTTTCTTTTACTCATTCTCAGAGTCATGTACAGTTTTTTATTTCTTCATAAAACATTCTAAATCTTTTTGATGTGAAAGTGTTGAAGCTGTTGGCCACTTCAAGATCCTTTTATAAAACTTTTGGTTCTCTTCAGGAATATACATCGTTGCTTTTGAAATGTCCCTGAGTTTTTCTTCAAGATTTGTTACACTAGAAGGATGGATAAGTCTTTTAAGTTGGTAATTTGCACATGACATTCTGTTGGAACTTGTGGTGTAAGATGAATGTATTATTGAAATCTCCAATGAACTGGCATGCAACAATAGTTCCCTTCAGGGAAGAATCATACTTGAATTCCATAAAGCTTGATATTGAAAATTCATGCTTTTGAGATTGTGGAACACGCTTGCTTTGTCTCTGTAGACAGACACACTTTTTTGTACCATTTAGGCCACCTGGATTTGAAATCCAGTACATCATCTGAATCTATCTTAAGTGAATGGTAAATTTTCCTCGAATTCTATCAGAACAAAATGTTTCAAGGAGTAACAACTTTACTGTGGTAATACACGTATTCTTCACCACAAAGACGAGCTCTTTTAATATTCTCTATTTTGTAATTTTCTGTATTTCGTACTCCTCTTTTTCTTTTCATACAATCTGTAACAAAAATCTCCATGACGTTAAAAGCTTCTAAGAGCAAGGGTGTTTTTATATTCACAACTGCGTTTAAATCAACAACAAATGATGACAATCAATTGGGTTCTCCTACCACTGTTGCTTAAAGTAAAAGGACTGATGTTGGTTGCCATGCACCCGGGAAAGCTTTTTGAAATAAATTAATAATGGCAATCTGCCAACGTCTCATTATGCAACAATCAGTGACATTCGAATGTAAAAACAAAATACTAAGCAGTAGTTACTAAACTCAGTGCTGATAATTATAACTCGTAAACTACTTTAAACTCTTAATTTATGAAATGACCTATGTCATTTGACTAGTGCCCTTTCATGTTGGTATTCATTTCATAGCTTTCTGATCACCTAATTGAAATGTGTATCAACACCCACAAAACTTATCCAGTCTGTATCTCATTTGAAAAAAAATTGACTTAGGCCCTTTCATAAATAACCAATTCAAATACAAAAGTGTAATAGAAACAGTGAAGTAATAAAGAGACACTTTGGATCCATCATAAAAGAAACAATTATGAGAGTTCATAACATCACATCAAAAGCAATCTCAATGTATAGGTAACAGACATGGATAACAGACATAGGGACATAAGGAAACCAGAAGTGTGGAAGTAGCTCAGGTGAAGTTTCTAAGGTCAAAGTTAAGAGAAAATAGAACAGACAAATTTGAAATAAAAGGTCTGAAAACCAAGAAGAAGAAGATATAAAAGAATTCCACAAGAAATGGAGAAGGCAAACAAAAAGAATGGACAAACAGCAACTGCCATAGCATTAAACTACAGACCAGAAGGCAAAAGTTATAGAGGCAGATGAACAAGATGATGACACCAGCAAGAACACTACACTGAAAAGAATCATTTCAGTATTTTTTCTTCTTTGTGTTTATTTTATAATTTATAATTAATTATTGTATTAAACTTAAAGAATATATACCTCAAAAAGCAATCATTTTAGTTTAAGTTGTTGATATTCTAAGTTATTGTCTTTGGCAATTTGTTCTAGCCTATTAAAAAATCTTTGTAGATACTCTTTTCTTTCTTTATATAATTGTGAGGTCATCAACAAATAACAGAACTCTTAATATTTTAACACCTCTTTAATTTTCTTCTTGTACACAGAATGTCTCAGAATAAATGTCACTTCAGAATAAATGTTCTTCAAAATAAATGTTCCTCTAGAACATGCAGAGAGGTTGAAAATGAACACTTTTTCAAATGAATATAGAGTGGGAAATTTCATATAGTAGAGTTTTTCAAATGTTACTTGCCTGTGAATATTAGGCATGTTAGGTAAACATTAAGTTTTCTACTGACTGTCTCAATAAATTTAATGGAATTATATATTTTTATTAGAAAAAGTCAACCTCCTCAACATACAGTATATATTTCATTATGGAACTTCTCTTTACAGTAAAAAGCATTTGCAGATACAATGTTTCATGGACCATTACGTCTGCTTCATCAGGTACAAATAGCTATAAAATAATCAGTAACAATCAGTACCTATAATTATAACTGAAAAGTGAAATTATTACAATAAATCATCAGCACAAGATATAAGAATGAAAGATACAAAATTAAGACTCACATAATTTCAATCAAAAACATATTTCAAAATATGATGTCAGTATCAAGCAATATACACCAACAATTGAATATAATAAAATAAATCATATTATGCCATATGTTGAAGAGGTCAATAATGGAGATACATAATTCCATTAAATGTTAGGTACACATTTTGTTGGTCCCCAGTACCAAAAAGAGTTTGATTGAACATCCTCACATCGCTCTGACTTAACTCAAGGCCTTGGAAATTTTAAACTAATTTTAATTTTTTGGGTTCTCTACATAAAGCCCTGAGGACATTTCCAAAATTTTCTCAAAACTGACTCCAAATTTTTTAATTAAAGTCTTTGCTAATGTGGAGCGAAGAAGGCTTCTAATTATAGTAAACATGGTGTAATTTTCATTAAAACCGCAGAATTTTCAAAATTGCAAAAGTTCAAAATTTTCAACCCTTTCACACATCTCCATTATTGAAGCTAGAAATTTGTCTTAATGATATCTATTCTTCAAAATTGAATTTTTAAATGATTGACTGAGATTGTTCTCATGATGACCGCATAAAGCAGCCTTTTGGTATGAACTGTTAGCATCGAGATCTGAGAACAATAATAGAGAGGCTCTGAGAGCGATTGTTTTCTCAAAAATGTTCATGTCACTCTGACAAAGGAAGAACAACTCAGTCATCTGAGAGATCAATTGTGTGTGGCCCAAGGTTAAAAAATATTAGTTGTTTTTGCATAATTGTGAGCCAAATCATGACAAGTTTCCATAAATAAGATTTCCAAAAATAAGACCTAAACAAGATTCCTTCAAAATTGGCACCAAATTTTTCTTAAAACTTTTTGTAGGAGTGAAGCACAAAGCACAAAATCACATGAGTGCCATTTTGATTAAAAAGTTTGAATTTTCAAAAATTACATATATGAATTTCTTTTAACATCTCAGGTTAATATTTACAAGGATATTTTATATTGTTTGTTTTTGATCTTTTATTCTGCATTAATGCTTCAAATGATCTTTTTCTTACATAATAACAGCCCTCTTTAATACAATATTGATAGATTTGAGTCTTGTTGTTGCTGTTGAGCTTTCTGTTGCCGCTCAATCATTTGAACTCTTATAATGCCCCTGGTGCATAAATAAGTATTAAATACAGATGAAGAAGAGAAAGATAATGATGATATTTTCTTTTTGTTTGGTTCTGCTGGTGAATGCACCTCATTGAAGCAAAAAGAAAAGCACCTTTCAGATCTTGAATTTGAACTCTCTTTATTTTTATGAGGTAAGTCTAAATCATTAAAATGCTGGACAATGATCCTTTATTTAAAGAAAATAAAAATAAAATTAAAAAAAAAAGGGGGGTGTATATTCATTTTAACACTAGTTTATGTTCATCTGCACCAGTTGAATGACTGTTTTCTGTTGTGGGTTTTATACATTCACCAACTAGGGGTTTATTCAGTTCAGTTTGTTCTGAAATTTCTATGACTGACAATTACTAATTTATTGTAATTGACAAGTACTAATTTATTTAATTGACAAGCACTAATTTATTGTAATTGACAGTTACTAATTTATTGTAATTGACAGTTACTAATTTATTGTAATTGTCAATTACAATATATTGTTGCAATAAAAAAATATAATACAAAATTATTATATTTACTGTGTTTTGTGTGTTTTAAGTATGTACCATATGTATTTAGCAAATCAAAACCTAATTTATTTTCAGTACCATATTTATTTATGTACAAAGTATTTAAATACTAAATTTAAAATATTTTGCCCAACCTTGTTTATGTTGCATATGAATGAAGATCAAAGTTTAAAGATTTGATTGAGTTGGGGTGGGGGAGAGTTCCCACATCCATTC
Source organism: Acheta domesticus (assembly GCA_031308135.1). Lineage (NCBI taxonomy): Eukaryota > Metazoa > Arthropoda > Insecta > Orthoptera > Gryllidae > Acheta > Acheta domesticus. The sequence goes on along the minus strand of JAHLJT010008446.1, from coordinate 62,010,247 downwards.
ATCCAATTCAATATGGGAAATGAATAAAATCTCATCAATTTCATCTGTATTTAATGAAAAAGCAGTGGAATAAGTCATTTTCTCTGGGTTATGGCGCCAATATTAAAAAAAGAACTATTTTTGTATAATGTTTATGGTATTTCAGTTAGGTTTCGCTAAAATCATTTTTAAATAAGTTTCGTCACAGCGAGTACAGGAAAAGATCATATATTTTCTTTGATTTCATTATCTTCCTGAATAAAATAGTGAAAATCGCGAAATGACCTGCAGACTTTTCATTTGGTCGAAAATTAATTACTACGAAAAACCATGAGGCAGCAAAAACTGTATATGATGAATGGAAAGTTCACTGCACTTGTGACGTCTACCCGCCTCTCGCAGCAAGGTGAGTGAGGGGAATCGATAAAACAGTAACTGCTGAGAGGATGGGTGGGTTGAGTGACCCCCGAAAATCTTGCGCGTGGACGATAAGCGACATTTTATCACGATTATTCAGTGTTTTTTGTGCGTTTTATGAGCCGGTTTTCCATTGTAACAGAAATAGATTTAAGATGAAATTAATAATAATGTAGGTCTACAAAACTAGTACCACGCCATAAAACTTCAGTCTCATTATCTCAGAATAGGATGGTTAAATTGTGGAGCTACAAAGCACATACTTCCTTATATTATTGGTAACGTTATGTAATAAAATATTGCATTGTTTATCCTCATAACACATCAACCATCACTTGAAAAACTCGTGACCAAACGAAGCGGGAGAGGTTCGAACAAAATACACACCTATCTTTATTTTTTGAAATTTCAATAGTTGAAATAAAAAATATATATTTGCGCCGTTACGGTTACTTTGACACCCAAGACGCAAAATTATGCGAAAATGACTAATATTTTCAAAGAAGTGTACATGGAATAATTTAGAGATCTAATACTGCGGAATACATTGCATTAAGAAACAAATCATTATACTTAATAACGTAGCTGTAGGAGGGAGTCAGAATCGTGAATGTTTGCTACTTTACTCTAATACACTCCAGGGATCATCCAGCTTCCTAAGGAGCAAATGTAAGGTCTGTCGGTGCCTCTTACAATACTTTGCGCAACATGTGGGCTGTTCCAAATAAAGCTATGTCTTGTACTTCCCAGACTTTTGAATGACTTGGGAGTTTATCCAAGTTCTTACACAAATTTTGCGGAATCGATTATATATAAATCAAACAAATGCCAGAGCTCCTATTACTATCGGTACGGACTGTGCTTTTACGCTTCAATTCGGTTGATCTCGATTTCCAAACTCTTGTATTTAAGATATTTCTCTGCCTCCTTGGTTGCGACGTTTTGATCGCACATCACAGTAATATCTACAAGTAGATTTTTTCCCCTCCAAATCCGGGATGACAACATTTGGATTGTTTGTCGCTATCGTGCGATCCGTTGAATCCGACCGCGAATTTGTTGGTCGTACAATATTGTATAGAGTCCAACAGACGTCACCGGTTTTGGTGAGTGTTCGTACCGTTTGGGGCATGTGTTTTGCGAGGGTGTGAACTTCGAGGGCGGTACAGATCTGCCAATGGAGATAATTACGCACCCTATCGTGTCTTTTCAAGTATTCGATCTTCGCAAGAAGTAGACAATGTAAGAGGTTATGATCAATGGTTTCTACATGTTCCTGGCAAATGCAGTATTTATAATCTTGGGAAATTTTGAGAACCGATTTATCATAATACCGTGTGCTCAACACCTGATCTTGGGCAACTATTACAAGTGCTTCCGATTCTGGCTTCATTAAAAATGTGGCCCTTTTAAGCCACATAATCTTAAGCCAGCCATTAAGATTAATCGTTTATGAGGCTCTTTTAAGTCGCATAAATGATTGATCTTTATTAATTTGCACCTTGTCCATTCTTTTTAGATACTGTCCATGGAGTGATTTGTTTCTCCACGATTTCTTTAAAATTTTTTCTGTCTCACATTTCATGTTTAATATCATCAGAATTTCAGTATTATTGTGCGTGTCTTGCATAGTTTTCTTTGCAATGCTTTTTGCTACACTAACAAGGCCTCTGTTTCCCATTATTCGGTCAGATTTAATGATCTGGCTCATTAATGTGTCATCTTGATGAATGACTACATACTTTCCCATCCCGACTATTGCATTGTGCCAGGAGGCTTCGATTTGTCCCAAGCCTCTTCCTCCGTACGTGACAAATTAAGTCAACGTAGGCCCACATCAACCCGAGGGTGTGCGACATGGTTCATTGTAAGCAGTTTTGTTCTTTTTCGATCCATGATTCGAATTTCTTGCTTAGTCAAGTCCACAAATCCTAAACTCCGGCTACAGACACCACACAGAACTACATATTGCAGTTATTTTATTCCTGGAATTCACGGCGGACTGCAGGACAAGTCTCACTCTTCTGTAATGCTCCATGCGAATTCTCTCTTTCATTGTGTCGTTCGAGATGCTCTCACATTCTTCAATGCCCAGATATTTTTAAGTTTTACCTGGCTGAAGATCTTGAATTACAGTGTGCATGTCTACTTCAATGTTTTGGGCTGCTTTTGATAAAATATTGTTTACGATTTTTCTAATTGTCACGACCTCATTCAAATTCACACGGAAACTCCTCATATTTAAAAAAATGTTCATGTCATTACTTAAAGATTTCATTTTGAAGAAAAGATTTCATTTAAGAAAATCTAACTTAAATAATGAACTTCTAGAAGAACGTAGAAAAAATGGTTAAACTTTTGCAATTTTAGAAAATTCAGGTATTTGATTAAAAATCGGATCTGCACCTTTAAGAGCGGACTTACTCTATTCGACCCAAACATTTAAAGAAAAAATGTAGATTGAGATATTTTCGAACATGAGACTTCATGTAAAAATCCTTGAAAATTAAAACTTGCAGATCTATCTAAACCGGACACGGAAAATAGCATTCTTCGCGCCATATATAGAGGGACAAACATTGGTTATCTTGTTGGCGACAGCTTTATAATAACGCCGATGACGCGATTTACTTACTTGGTCCAATAAATATGCAACTCGTTGCGTGTATTTTGCCAACGTAGCATCTGCCTGCAATGTTTAGCCTGAGATCATCAAGCGGGGGTCCAACGGCTTCTGCGGCATCCTGCATTTCAGCGTCTACAGCGTCCTTTCCTGGACATCTTCCCGATTCACGTGCCTCTCCGCCATTGCTTTTTCAATTCCCTGAATCGAAGATGTCCGTGGATCTTCCCCCTTTCACCGTCTGTCTGGTAAAGAAATATATTTGTCAGTCGCGTTTCCTTTCCCTTTCTACTGATACGGCCTTATCACGTTAACTGTTTGCCTTTAATGTGGTGAAAAATAGTGTCTGTCTTGCCAGTTCTTTCTCTTATTTCGTTGATGATTTATTCAAGTCTGGATACCCTACAGGCCCTTCTCAAGAAATCCACTTCTGTAGCTTCATTCTTTTTCCTGTTTTTCTCCGTGATGGTACATCGTTCCTCTCCATACGTTGCAATATCTTCAGATTGCCTAGTACATGTTTGTGTTTGTTTTCCACGCAATCTTTTATGACCAAAGCAATGGATTTAGTACTTGTACAGTGGCTATTCCCAGGTTTATATGATGATATGTATCACTTTCACATGAACCTTCCTGATTGATGATATTTCCAAGATATGTGTATTTTAAAAAACTTTACTTTCTCACCTTACGAATAGTTCGTAAAAAGGGAAAGTTATGTATTCGTACGCCAGAAAACGACGAATTTTTGCCAGAAAAACTCTTATTTTTAATTACAACACCAAATAAAACCTGATCTATCCCCTCTTTTTCTATTGGGAGGTATTGTGTCTTCTTCATATTGATGTTCAAATCCCACTTGCATTTCTCAATCAATTCTCTCATGTAGGGGAAACTGGGCATCAAGAGCCACGCAAATTGGAACATTCAGGAACCCTTACATCGAAGATGATTTATTTTATTTTATTTGTACAACTAAAGACGTATGTAAATTTTGACACTGTGTGGTTATAATCACGAAATAATTAATGGTGGAGAAAAAAATTTAAAAAACCTTTTTTCAATTAATGCCCAATTGTGCCCCGTGCCTAAGGTACCATGAGTCAGTGTCTGGGGTACAACGGGGCATAACTATTTCAGAAAAACTACCCCTTTTTATCATTGAGGAATCACTATCATTTTTAAAAATAAGGAATTTGACGAACACAAACATCATGTGTTCACGGAATGCACTCGAGGAAAATTAAGATAGGGGGTAAATAATTGCCATCAGCGCGGACAATATAGCATATTACAAGAGTTTACTTCCGTCAGCACTTCCCACTTGAGACACAATTTTGCAACCTTAATCAGCAATTTTGTTTCCGATGTTTTGAACTGTTGATGATTTTCTTCCAACTAAATTGAATACGTACGAAGAATCACCTAGTGTAGGTTCTTGCTTTAACGATGGATAATTGTTGAAAAAGCCTGTACGTTTTGTTGATTGAATGCCGTATCAAATGTACAGCTGGTCCTCCCTCTCTTAAAAGGTTACTACTCCGTATTAATGTAGATAGAGTGGTTAGGCGGAAGAGTAGGCCCTACAGCCTGACCCTCGCCATTAACAAAGACATAATAATAATAATAATAATAATAATAATAATAATAATTATTATTATTATTATTATTATTATTATTATTATTATTATTATTATTACTCTATATCACGACTAAAGATGTTATGTGTCTTCTGAATATAAAATCTACTCCAGGTTGCAATCAGCTACCTAAGGAGCAGATCTAGGGACTGTCGGTGCCTCTACAACACTGCGCAAAATGTGGGCTGTTCAAAATAAAGCGATTTCTTGCACTTTCCAGTCTTTTGAATTACCTGGGAGTTTAGACTAGTTGTTACATAAATTTTGCGGAACAAATCCCAGAGCGATAACTATCGGAACGACCTGTGCCTTTACGCCCCACATTCGGCTGATCTCGATATCCAAACTCTTGTATTTAACAAGTTTCTCTACCTCCTTGGTAACAATGTTTTGATTGCAAGGTATAGCAATATTGACATTATTATTATTATTATTATTATTATTATTATCATCATCATCACGGGCAAGACTATATCCCTCTGGAGGCCGTAGGGACAAATCTTTATTTCGGCGTCATTTTTTATGACAAACCGGAAAACTTTTTGCAGTCAGCAATCACTTTCTCTTGGACATAAGAAAAACATGATTGTGACTATAGTTCAATTTGAGTTCCACTACTGCACCAGAAAGTGATTTTATAATTTTTCCTGACGCCTTTAATGTTTCCCTCTTGACAACACATTCATAAGCTGCACGTCTTATGTTTCTACCTGCTGCAACCAAAGTAATTCTCTCTTCGTACGTGTTTCTTCGTGTACCCCTTTGGAAGTTTTTCTGTTATATGTTCAAACCATATCTGGTAAACACGTGAAAATAGTTATACGCAGCGACGCCAACACACGCGTAACTACCTCGTGCAAGAACACTACTAGTCCAGTCAAACGGGGCTCAAAAATGGCAAATAGCGGATAGTTTTGGTGTAGTTTTGATTTTTGGGGCCTATATGTTTTTGGTGTTGCTGAACACGAATATCATGTTTGTTAACAAAAATTTTGCCCGGAAACACGTTTTTTTTGCAAAAAACATGTTAAAAATCCGACATTTTTCAGTTTTTTCACATAACTCGAAAACCATCCACTTTTCGTAAATAAAGGTCATGCGTAAAATTAAAGACGATAAAATTGCCTACATTTTATGTCTGAAGGGTTTTTTTCCTCCAACGTACCATTTAGCCGCTAGAGCAACGTGAAATTTGGTGTTTTTATGAAGAAAATTGTGAAAATGGGATTCGTCGCATTTTATCACAATGTAGCTCAGAAACTACGCATTTTTAGTAAATATTGACCTTATATGAAATGAAAGATTATACAATTGTCTACACTTTAGGACTGAGAGGTTCTTTGTCTGATACACAGTTGCGCCGCTACTGCGCGTCGAACCCAAAGGCAAAAAATACTTGGATGTTACTGTGAGAATGGCACCTCACTTACTCTCCCTCACTTACCCTTGCAAGCAATATAGTTGCCTTTTCCTAAATATGACGGCTGTTGATTCACTCCAACTGAAAAAAGCAAAGTTGGTAATAAACAAGGTAAAACGAAAATTAAATATTTTCGATCCCGATGCACCTCACCTTCTGTTAACGCGGCGATATATAGCTCCTTATTCAGATTCAGATTTAGGTTAATATTCACGTCGGGAGAGCGCATCAGTTGATTTTGGCGAGACGAACGTTATGGTATGCTCGCTCGCTCGATCTCTCGTTCTCACATGAAAACAGTAGCCTTCTTTAATTTGTATTGCACAAAATTTCACTCTTGCCTTTGGCGCGTTTCCCTCGGAAAGCGATTGTTCCTTGAAATGTTTTGTAAAAAGCAGCACGGGTGCCAACGTTGCTAACTTAAACTGTTCTCATGGAACGTTAATGCGAGCTCACTGAAGCTCGTTCTCTGGGCGGAGCGACTACTTTGAAAAGCCTCTTTCGCCGTTTGAATTTGGCGACCATGCTGTCGTTGGTTTAAAAACGGAAATCTGGTGTGTCTAAATAATTTTCTCTGCACCAGAGTGCTTGGGAGTGGAATCCGACCGGTGCTGCTCCCTTGCGAAGAGAGATGGAACTATTACGAGCAGCCCACTAGGTTGAATGCTATTATTACTAAAACAAAGAAACCTTATATATCCACTCTTTTTGCCACCAGCACGCGGTTTTGGAGGGAATAAACGCGGTTTTGGAGGGAAACAAAAAGATGCGTCGCTGAAGGTGAGGTGCATCGGGATCGAAAATATTTAATTTTCGTTTTACCTTGTTTATTACCAACTTTGCTTTTTTCAGTTGGAGTGAATCAACAGCCGTCATATTTAGGAACAGGCAACTATGTTGCTTGCAAGGGTGAGGAAGAGTAAGTGAGGTGCCATTCTCACAGTAACATCCAAGTATTTTTTGCCTTTGGGTTCGACGCGCAGTAGCGGCGCAACTGTGTATCAGACAAAGAACCTCTCAGTCCTAAAGTGTAGACAATTGTATAACTTTTCATTTCATATAAGGTCAATATTTACTAAAAATGCGTAGTTTCTGAGCTACATTGTGATAAAATGCGACGAATCCCATTTTCACAATTTTCTTCATAAAAACACCAAACTTCACGTTGCTCTAGCGGCTAAATGGTACGTTGGAGAAAAAAAACCCTTCAGACATAAAATGTAGGCAATTTTATCGTCTTTAATTTTATGTATGACCTTTACGAAAAGTGGATGGTTTTCGAGTTATGTTGAAAAAACTGAAAAATGTCGGATTTTTAATATATTTTTTGCGAAAAAAACGTGTTTCAGGGCAAAAATTTTGTTAACAAACATGATATTCGTGTTCAGCAACACCAAAAACATATAGGACCCAAAAATCAAAACTACACCAAAACTTTCTCCTATTTTCTACCATTTGACTAGACTATACTGAACGGCAGCCAGCCGTGAAGCATGTTCTACGCAACGACGCCAACACACGCGCTAAGTGTGAAGAAATGTCAGTCACGCGGTTCAAGTCCGCGTCTGAAGAGTCGAACACAAGACGAAACTGACCCGGAAAGTCGGCCTCCGGGCCTATGTTCACTCGGTCAACGACCAGTGGATGTAGAAGAAGGGTGTTACTTTCAATTGCTCTCATCTTCTCGCATTCGAGAAAAAGGGTATAGCGGCGTGGTGTCGTATCCACCTGCCGCACAAGTGTGCGTGCAGGGTGACCCTAGCGCAGAGGCGCAAAGGATGAGCAATTAGGGTATAGTAAAAGCGTTTCGTCCTAGTTCAGGACTCATCAGACAGGCTTCCAGCCTGTGACGCTGTGTGAACAATATGCTCTGTAGGTTCGCACACCCGATGCGCCAAGTGAGCTACGGTTATGCAACGATGTTGCACCGAGCAGGCAGCGACGGTGTTGCACAGAGGAAGAGACTACCTCGTGCAAGAACACTACTGAACGACAGCTAGCCGTGAAGCATGTTCTACTCATTGTGTAGTCAGCATCTCCGTTCTGTTGGTCCATAGCACCGAAAAATCGATTGACGGCAAAAAGTATGTCTGTCTGACTGACTGACTGTCCGTCGGTCTGTGGTAAATGCTAGAGTCTAACTAAACTGTTCGGACGATCTTCTCCAAAATTGATGTTCACCAGTCGAAACGAACGAACGCACGAACGAATTAAACATTGTCCTCGGTTTGCGCAAAAGGACGCTTAATGGCGAGGTCTCGTTTTCTTTGGCATGAATGAATATTTAAAAATTGCAAAAGTTCAGATTTTTTCGGCATCTTCCTACTACTACAAAATTGAAGATAGATTATTTTTATGAAATCTTTTTTCTAAAGACAAATGTTAAAATAAGGTCTTGTACGATATTTCGAAAAAGTGAGTTGTTTTCGCATAATTTTGCGTGAAATATAGGCAATGTTTAAACAAATTTTTTCTCAAAAACGGCTCCAATTTTTTCTCTAAATTTTCCTCGCAAGTAGGTAAGGACGGTAAATAAGTGGTTCTGGTTCTATATTCGGCGACGTCTTTGTCATTTCGGTAATTGCAGAAAAATAGCATTGTAAAAGTACAATATTGATGATAGAGATTTTTCCTTAATTAAATTTGTTCTAGTGGTGCTACAACTACATACTTTCTCGAATTATTTCTAATTTGGCTATTTTCGAATATTCAGGGTTTTCAAGGACAAAAGATAAATTTCTTCACTTCGAGCAAACATTATGCAAAATTCTTGTTGTGTTTTCTCAAAATATTGTACGCTATCTTATTGAAAGTTCTATTTCTAGAACACATTTCATTAAGTAATGCATTTTATCGTCAATATTCTACTACTTATTTTTACATTGTTGATTTTTTGCAATTTTCAAAAATAGAGTGCCCCAATGGGAGCTCCGCCATTTTTAGTATCTAATGCTCTAACCGAGGGGAAAAAATTTAAAGAAGAAAATTTAAAGAAAAAAATTGGAGCCGTTTTTGAGAAAATAATTCTTTAAATATTGCCTATGTTCCACGCAAATATTACTCACATTTTCGAAAAATTGTACATCACCTTCTTTAAAGGCCTGTCTTGGGACAATAGATTTCATTATGCAGAAAATATCTCTCTTCAGTATTGTAGTTGTAAGAAACCAAAGAAAGTTTGAACTTCGGCAATTTTCGAAATTCAGAGATTTCAACGAATATGAGACTGGCGCGATTTTTAAGTGCCCTTAACGCTATCTGAAAAAAAGTCTTCTAAAGTTTTGGAATCATTTTTTATACAATTTTGTAAACGTTGAGTACTGATGTAAAGTACTCCAAAAATTAGAATATTCGTTTGAAACTTTCAGAAAGTTGAATTCGTCCAAATCGATCCGGGAATATCAATTTTGGAGAAAAACATCTGTAAGGTGTAGGCACCAGCGTTGTCTACAGTCAGACTTCTTGCCATTAACCAAAATTTATTCGATATCAAGAACTTATAAAACGTTGATTCTTACTACACAACGTACTATATATTGTTTCAAGACGTATCCACTTTTTCGATACCAAGGCTGAACATTACGAGTTTTTCTGTCGAAAAATCGTTTGTTTTTTTTCCCCGCAGCATTACAATACTTTCTCTTTACTACGTATGGAGTAGAAAAGCGTACTATTTAATACGACGAGAAAGTAAAAATAACTCAGATTCCGAAAATTATAACTAACAAATGAGATCCTTGAAAAGAAAAGTGAGAAAAGCGTACAATATGAGGAAAGCAAGAACATATTATAAGGAAAATACACAAAGCAGTTATTAGAGACGAAGGCTATACATGAAAAAATTCTAAATTCTGTTTTACATAGTAATACATAATCGTCTGTCTTGCACAGTTTGAAATCCAGGGAAATGAAATAATAAGAACATAAGTTGGACGGAATTTTAAAAGTTCGCGAAAAGAAGCCAACGAAACAGAGAACAAACAATTGCATTCCAATAGGAGACGGTAAGTCCATTTGAAATGCTATGGTAAAAGCAAACACTCTTAATTTGTACTAAGCGTCCATATTTACATCCCGAAGAATGCCTCTGAAGTGAACTTTAGCTCATAAAATCAAGACAGGAGCAAACATTTTACAGGAAATATGCACTTTTTAAGGAAGCGGATCGTGTTATTGGCTGAAAAAATGTTTGTGGAACCTGTCGGATTTCCCGGGAAAATTCTGCGGGAGAGGAAGCCATGATTCCGTACCTCATAAGAATTCTCGAAGTTACCATTAATAATGTTAATGTTCCTAACGACATAAAAAACGCTACAGTGATTCCTATTTACAATCGCAGGGATAGTTCATTAATGTCCAGTTACAGATCGATTAGCTTAACACCGGTAATATGTAAAATGTTAGTACATCAAATTGCCGATTATTTTCTATACGTATAGAACAAAAATAACCTCCCAATGAAAAACCAACACGGTTGTAGGCAGGCTATTCTTGGGAAAGTCAGCCTAGAACAGTCATTGTCGATTGGACGGCCAAAGAGAAAGAATTGATGCAATTGTCATATACTTTTCTAAAGCTTTCAATTTAGCTCCTGAAAATACATGGTTTGTCCGGAAATTAATGATTTTTTCCGACGCGACTGTAGTTCCCAGCTCGCTCCACTTGCCCGGAAATGGTGGTAGGGGGCTTCGGGAACGAAGCCATCTTTACTCCAGTTGCCTGCGAGCTGCCCAGGAGCTGCCGCAGGGTTAGGACAGCATTTTTCGTGAGAGTCGTTTTCGTGACGCGTCAGAGTTCGAAATGCAATGCTCCGTCGAGCAACGCATGGCGATTAATTTTTGTGTTAAACTCGGCAAGACTGCTTCTGAGACTGTTCCAATGTTGAAGACTGCCTTTAGGAAAGATTGTCTGTCAGATAGGCAAGTTTATCGATGGCACAAGGTCTTTACAGAAGGTCGAAAAGACATCAACGACGACGGGCGAAAAGGAGACGAAAAGGAAAAGTGCCGAGTGGCACACGTCAAAGTCCCCTCGCCCCAGAAAGACTGGAAAGTCAAAATCAAAAATCAAATCAATTATGATTACGATATCCGAGGGATCGTCCATGATGAATTCGTATCACCAGGCACAACAATTTCGGATCCAACGCGTCAGACCCAACATCGCCACGGACAGAAAGTTGCATCACGACAATGCACCCGCGCACACCATCTTTGTTCTAAGCGACTACCTGGCCAAGACAGGCGTCACAATAATACCACTACTTCCCTACAGCCCGGACGTCGCCCCCCAAGACTTTTTTTATTCCCGCGACTGAGAACTCGGATGAGAAGCATTTCGGATCGGTTGACAACATTAAGGCGGCTACAACGCGCGCCATGAAGGACATCCCGGAAAAGGACTTTTGCGTTGCCTTTGACGCATGGAAATCGCGCTGTCAGCGGTGTATGGATGCAGGAGGGTTGTACTTTGAAGAGTATTAAGAGATTGTACCAATCCGATCAATAATTATTTTGTTCTGAAATCATGGACATTACTTTCCGGATAAACCTATAGACTTCTTAATAAAATTATCGAATCGGAAGTAGACCAGCTACTAGTCACCTGGATTAGGGAATTTCTCCGGGATCGGATACTGCGACTTCGAATTGACGACCAACTTAGTGTTGTCAAGGTCGATGCCACGAGCGGAAGCCCGTGGCACGAGTGCGATATCGCCCCTCCACGCAGTTCGTCACCCCGCCACCAGACAAACGCCATCCCTATTGTAAAACGGCGGGGTTACTAATAGTTCCCTTTCCCGACGGTAGTTTCGCAGAGAAGCTCGTGGCATGGCACGGTGCTACGGAGCGTGCCACTGCCACCAGTAGAAGACCTTGACACCACTGATCTGACTAGGTTAACGTGACGTTCGGCGTCCCTCGGGTAAGCCTGTTAGGACCACTTCGTTTTACTTTCTCGTCTGCTATGTGCCTGCGTAGTAAAGATAAAGTATTGTAATGCTGCATCGAAATTGGCGATTTTCTTCAAAAAACTATTTTGGGGCCTTGATATAAAAAAGTGGATAAATATTGCCCCTGTATTATCACGTTATGAAGCCAGAATACGCGTTTAGTGGGTTTTTGATACGGACAAATTACTTTACAGTCTTCCGTCAGTCTCCCGTCATGAAAAACGTCTCCCGTCAGTCCATTTGTCTGACCGTGTGTGATCAACACTAGAGCCTAAACCGTTTAGGACGATTTTCTCCAAAAATGACATTCTGCAAATGATTTCGCCAAACTCGAGGTCCAGGGAATTTGAAATGTATATTTTAATATTTGGAGATATTACGTGATGCCTCAACAAAATTTTCTCAAAAATGGCTTCATGTTTTTGGATTAATTTTTTTCCTCGGAGAGAAGATATATTGCTTAAAAATGGCGTATATCCCATACCTACAGACAGTGAGTGTTTGAAATTTGCAAAATTTTCAATTTTTTTTCGGTGTCTTCCAACAGCCACAGTATTTAAGGTAGATACTTTTTCTTAATGAAATCTGTTTTTTAAAGACAGATCTTTAAATAAGATCATATACAATTTTTCAAAAATATGAGTAGTTTTTGCATAATTTGCATGAAATACAGGCAACGGCGCTTTTTTCTCAAAAGAACTCCAAATTTTGTTTTTAATATTTTCTCGAATAGAGCAACGGGTGCTTAAAGAAATGACGCAGGTTCCATTTTCAGTCACAACTTTATATTTTCGAAAATAGCAACAAAATTACCTTTCACAAGTACCATATTAAGAGATTTTTCCTTAATAAAATTTGTACTAAAAAATTAAACTTAAATAAGGTCATACACAATTTTTTGAAAAATCAATTAGTTTTTGCGTAATTTTTACTTGTAGTAAAGGTAATTTCTATAATGATTTTTTTCTCAAAACGACTCCAAATTTTTCCCTTACGTGGTTTCTATATGATAAGCAAATGGCGTTTAAGAAAAATGGCATACGTCTCATTTTCGTTGAACTCTGAATTTTCGAAAATTGCAATTGTTACAAATGAAATGAGAAAGTGTGTGCTACTTAGCATCTCTAGTTTGTTGTACGATGTATATTTATTTTAGCACACCTGCGGGTAGCCGAGTGGTAACTTTGTCAATACATCACCTTTCCGAACGTGAGAAATTATAGCAATTAGTAAAATAAACTAAAACAGATCATCAATTATCAGGTACGTAAATTATTCACAGAAAGCTTTACGAGTTTGTTTTCAAAATATTGAAAACATTGTTCCGAAAACTCAAATCTAAGCATGCGCGGGCAAAAGAAATGCGCATGCTCATGATGCTAATCGATAAGTTAGTAGTTCGTGCGATTGTAGGTAGATGGCGTGGCGCGGCAGGACGAAGCCTTCCGTGCTTAGAGTCCATTGTATTCACCGAGAGAGGGCATATAGTGCATAGATGTAAAACACCACACCCAAAGAGCGCCATGATAGAACACGTGGTTGAGGCTGGTCATGAATGCTTTCGTTCGTCTCACTTTGGACAGATGGTGTTCGTGTCATACGATTCCCTGAAGTTGGGGTAGGCCAGGCACTAGTTCAAATTCGTAGATTACTTACACTTGAATTTCTAACAGTTGACGCAGAAAGGATCAAGATGTCTTATGGAAATAACGGTATTGGAATGCGCAGCAAGAGACGATTTTTTTTCCTTCGCTGGTGCTTGCTCGTCTTCTGCAGAAGTCGAAAGTCGCCAGCAGTTATCCCGTTTTTCTCCCCCTCTTGACGGCCCCGCCGCCATCAATTAGCAGCGTTAATTAGTCTTATTTATGTTGTGTCGTCTGGCAGTAATATGCAGTAACAGATGCGAGGTCAGCGCCTCGGACACGGCGCTGTCTCTTTAGCGCTGGATGCACGGCTGTTCATTACAAGAAACTCGTTTGCACTCCCGACAGCTCTCGCGCAATTAAAAATTCTGATCTTGAATATCTTTTTTCTGCATCTCGAGGTCTAAACGGACATTATTTATAATGATTGTAACATGCGCCTTCTCGCTTAGAGAAGGACGGGATTTTTTTAATTAATCGACCAAGTCGCAGAGGGTGTGCGCGCTCAGTGGGGGTGCCGGGGCGCTGAGCGGGGAGTCGTCCGGAAGGACGAGGACGGGGGCGGGGGCGGGGCAGTGGAAGGCACAGGAGGGGACGCGAGGATTGGCAGCGGGTGGTGACACGGGAGGGGAGACAGGGCGAATGCAGGGCGCGAGGACGCGCCAACGGGCGCGCAGCGGCCCGCCCACCTGAAAAACACTAATGAAAAGCGCGCACCACTTTTCTAATTGCACTTTTCCGCACATCAATGTTAAACACGTTGATTGGACTTTTATATAACACGAAGCCGAGAGCTTAAAAAGCTTAAAGCCACATTAAATACGGATTTGCCTCTATTGTATATTTCTGCCGTTTTAAATATTTGTTATTTTTCATTTAAATTCCTTCAATTAATTTTAATTAATTTTGTTGATTTGTTTGTTTATGCGCGCGTGCTTGATTTGCAGCGTATTCTATTTATTTATTTATCTCAACTTTTAAATGTACCGTATTATCCTTTTAATTTAATTTTAATGCGCGCGGCATATCCGTTCATTTACGTGCGAGCTCGTCGCGCCGCCGCCGCCCCCGCCGCCCGCGCCCGCCGCCGCGATTAACGAAGTATTATCCACGCGGCACCCCGCTCTCCCTGCGCCGCGCCCGCCGCGCCGCGCTGCCCAGGCCCAGGCCCAGGCCGCTGCCCGCGCTCACGCTGGCTGGCAGCGCGCGCCGGCTCGCGCCGCGGCCGCTCTTCGCGACCAGCACCGGTTCGCCTACGGGCATAACGAGCAGTTTATTATACATGAGATACTTGATCATATTTCTTAGCACATTTGATCGTATTTATATATTACAAACAGTAAAAGTCTACAAATGAATGTAGTCAAATTTTTAATGTATAATCAATTTTAAGACTTTTTAATGTGCTTTAATGTAACGTTTTAAATTTGCAGACTTTTATCTTGGTGAAGTTTTGCAAATTGATATGGTCAAAATTTGTAGGTATAAAAAATTAAGAGGTTCAAAAACCAACATACTAAGGATACTAAGCAGTTGTTTACGGGCAGTTATTCATGGGGCGATCTCAGAAAAAAGTAATAAATTATTCGAGAAAATGTCATAATAGTATATTATGTAACTAGATTATACTAGTTAAGCTTTCTTGCATGCCACTGCCCGCTATGACTGGCTGGCAGCGGTCGGCACTGGTTTGCACAGGCTCGCGCCGCGGCCGCTCTTCGTGACCAGCACCGGGTTCGCCTACGGGCATAATGAGCAGTTTATTATACATGAGATACTTGATCATATTTATTAGCACATTTGATCGTATTTATATATTACAAACAGTAAAAGTCTACAAATGAATGTGGTCAAATTTTTAATGTATAATCAATTTTAAGACTTTTTAATGTGCTTTAATGTAACTTTTTAAATTTGCAGACTTTTACCTTTGGTAAAGTTTTGCAAATTGGTCAAAATTTGTAGGTATAAAAAATTAAGAGGTTCAAAAACCAACGTATACTAAGGATACTAAGCAGTTGTTTACGGGCCGCTATCTATGGGGAGGTCTCAGCAAAAGTAATAAATTATTCGTCATAATAGTATATTATGTAACTAGATTATAATGTTAAGCTTTATTGCATGCCACTGCCCGCTATGACTCTGGCTGGCAAGCGGTCGGGACTGGCTCGCACCGGCTCCCGCTGCGGCCGCTCTTCACGACCAGCACGGGTTTGCCTACAAGCATAATAAGCAGTTTATTGTGCATTCAAAATTTAACCACATTAATTTGAAGACTTTTACAAGCAGTAATTATTGCATGAGTGCATGTTTTGAAAACGAGCGACGTTAGGAGCGAATTTTCAAATTTTACGAATGCAATAAAGAAACATTATAAACGAGTTGCACACGGTATTTTTGTGTAAGAGCATTATAAATTTATAAGAGAATGAAAGTTAATTTTAGAAAAACTTCTCCATGACGTCACGGGTATTTGATATTGTGCGAAACACGGTGGTCGCCTGTTCGGTTTACCGTTACCACTCCGTGATTCTCTCGCTCCGATTGGCTGAATTGTGATGACGCAATTACTTGTGCCATAATCGGCAAATACGTCATCATCTGTGCCGTAAGATCTCATTTTACGAATGATTTCTTGTAACGCAAAATGTCGTTTATAATGGAATGCAAAAAATGCTTTTATCTGTAAAATAATTGTTTATCAAATAGACTACTGTACTAAAAATAGGTTAATTTTTATTTATATTTGTTCTAAAAGATGTTCTACTTTAATTTGTGTTTTTTTAGGAAGGATTATTTGGATTTTTCCTGAGCGGGCAACCTGATTTCGTGTTTAGATGCAGTACCAAAATTCGGTATGACGCATAAGGGAAACTACTTAATGCAATGTACGCAGGAACATACATTTGTTAGTATCTGTTTCGGGGTTACGTCAGGGCAAAATGTTTTTGAATTTGATATTTTCGCCTCAATTTTATTGTATTTCGATTCTTAATGCTTCTATCTGTAAAATAACTGTTTATCAAATAGTCTACTGAACTAAAAATGGGTTATTTTTTATTTACATTTGTACAAAAATTTATTCTACTTACTGGCCAATATTTCGGTTGTATATTACGCCTTTATCAGGACTATAAAAAATATTGTCTCCCTAAAGCAATTCTAGTATTTTTCCTTTTGTTAGTTAAAAGTGAATTTTCTATGGTTATTTACATGTTACATCTAGGAGAATTTAATATTAATACATAATACGGAGAAGGCTTACTTGCTGATCTAACCATCTCTCAAAATTTTCACTTGAATACCTTATTTCTTCCCGCTTTTTATAACTCTCTGACCCAATCTTCATTTTGAAGCATATTAACATGAACCATGACTACAACAACACATATTATAACTTTCTATTAAATAATTAATTTACATTCTCTTTAATAATATAAACATTCTGTGCAGTACTGTATGCATTTAACGGCAGATTCGTCTGTTTCACAAGTGCGCATAATAAATATTATTTGTTTGTCAGAAGCAGTGAAAACTACTTTGTATAACAGCACACTTTCTAATATTATTTGTAACGGGTATTACATTAAATTAGTTTTATATAACGAATTTACTACTAATATTTCATCCTCTCCTACATGACTCTCTTCACCAAACGGCTTATTAATGGCATGAAATTCCATTCCAGTACATCTTCTAACGTCTTCTAAGAGCTTCATTATAAAGAAAATAGATTTTTTATGACTAAATTTATGGGCTACAAACTATCTATCAAAGCTGACTCTTTCCATCTAAACAACGTTCAACTAAAATGTTGACATAATAACAATACTCCGAGGTCTTTTGAACTTTAAGCACTTCAGCTCCCGTACCCACAAATAAACATTTTCTTTAAAATTAAGTTGCCGTCAAAAATGAAGCCATGGACCGCATGTCCTCCTAGGCTCTGGGTTGAAGACTATTGCTTTTGATGTTTAGACGCCAACACTTTATCCAGGGGACCACCAATTCATGTATTGACAAAATCTTTAGAGGGGTTTTTCTTAGGATTATGTAGCTTTCTTTGTACTACGTAGTACACAAGAATTATTAAGCTTCACATTATGCATAGAGAAGGTAATTTTTATTTTTATTTTATTTACGTCAAAAACAGTTAAAAACTGTGTGACGAGCTATGAGGAGAAGTGGATTCTGTGCACGATTTCATAATTCTGTGATATCTATCCTAAGCCATAATCTAGTCGAATTATTCCACCCATAGTCCCCGCCAATATATCTCCGCCGATATCCCAACCAACAGTCCCCTCCCACAATTCCCTCCCATAATTCCCTCTCATAAGAGATCATTACCGTCATTCAATTGTTTTGATATTTCTGTAATAAAAACGATCAATGTAAGTTGGCAGAGACGCAGAATACAGAAAAAAGAACGTTTTTTTTTTCAAGTTTTGTTAACAAAATATTCGCTCCTATATAATAAAATCTATTATATCTATTTTCAAAGGTAAATTGGCTATAAATGCACTAGAGATCAAGAGAAGTACTAGAAGGCCAGGTCGAATTAAACCGCTGTCTGCAGGAAAATTCTAGTGGCTGGCTGCTTTGATCGGTAGTTTTCGAAGGTTTCTCTGATCAGTACCTGACGAATGTCGGAAATTAAGAAACAGGCCACCGACCCGCGCGAGATATTTCCTCCTTCATCCTGGCTCCCTCTTCACCTTTATACACACAATACCACTCTATCGAGTCGGGACTTTAGGACGTCCTGGCAGGGGCGGTGCCCTGCCAGCGGAGACACCTGGAGGAGGAAAGTCGTTAAGCCTGTAAGTCAGCGCTACATCTCACTTCTAGCGAGAGAGGTATATGTAGAATCCAAGCAAAGACGAGAGCTTCAAAACAAACAAGTTTCTTTATTAACAAACTAGTTACAGTATGGAGGTATCCGAGTACAAAGCCTTGCCGCCGAATATCCAGGAGAGAAGACCAAAAATCGTAGCCGGGTCGCTGATAGCCAGTAGAGGTGCCGAAATGTCCGTGGTCGCCGAAAATCCAGAAGAGTAGTCCGTAGTCGAAAGCCAAAGTTGTTGCCGCCAGTATCTCCTCCACTTGAATGCCGTACACCTCGCTGTAGACCCGTACTCCAAGCTCGCTCTCCTGCCTCTGCCGCTCCGGGGCGGGGTCCGGGCCGCTTTATAACCCGCCCGCCGCGGTCGCTCGCTGACTAGCCCTGCCATAGGGACAGCGGCGAGTCTTGACGCGTCTATCCAACCGCGACGGGCGAGCGCGCCCGGCTCTGGCCGGCCCTCTGCCGCTGTCCGCCGCTTCGCTGGGTGGCGCCTCTGCTGCTGTGACGCGGCATGGCGGCGGGACATTTGACTGCCCGCGGGCGGTCACAGCAGTATATCAACACCTCCCGAGGTAAAAAACGCTCAACACTTACTGGACTAATGGCCACAGCAGTTGATGTGTCTGGAAACAAAATAATCAATGAATCCCAAGAAACAAGTCGATCCGGAGGGAGTTCATTGACTCATAAGTTGTTTGCTATAGTTAGGTGAATTAATTACAATTGTTATATTTTTTCGCATTACTTTATTTTTAATCTTTTAACATAAATATGTTCAAAACGATGATTCATGACAGTCAAAAATTTCAGAAAATTCAGTGTGTTTACCTCAAAGCACGAGGAAAAGCTTATTTTAACTTGACTTAATGAGCCTAGCTTTAATGTCTCAATAACAGAGAGCAAAGAAAAAAATTTGATTCGTACAGTTTTTTGGCATTGCATGCAATTTATTAATAGATAAAACGATACAGTGGATAATAAACTTCCCTCTGAACTGCAACTAATCAATTATCAAAAGTTATAAGTCACCTAATTTGGTTAGGATATCAACGTTTTCTACACGGCTTCCAGTACGAGAAAGAAATAATGGCTATAGTGGATATCAGCAGAAACTTATATTCTGTGAAGTAGCGAAATCACATTTTAAAACAAAATGATCTGTACTCCTATATTTGGATAATGTACATTCGTGTTTGTGAAAATTGCAACATCAAGAAGGAGACACATTATTACAATGAAATTTATTCCACAGATTAGGAATATCACAATATACAAATCATTAGAATTACAGAACTGTACCTACATTTTGACCCTGATAATTTAGTACAATGTGAAACTGCCACACGCTGCCATAAGAGCCTATCGACGTCGTGGCACGGATTCAAAGAGAGCCTGAACGGGTTGCTCGGGCCAACGCGTTTTCTATGCGTGACTATAAACCAGACCTACACAGCATTTTGCATTTTCACTGACCTCAGGAGCTGCGTGCGGGCAACTCGGGGGCAAATGAGAAAATTGATGAAGGGTGGGGATGAGACTCAATCTAGGAGTGGGGACTACCAATCAGAATGCGCAATTCGAAAGATAGCGCGTAAATGTAAAGAGCAATCGGCAAGAAAATGACGGTCATATACAGTTCAAGTAATATTGTCTTTTATATTATATTGCAAATGTTTGTTCTTGGTACATGACAGGGCGAAATATGAAACTACAACGAATTATACATATTAGATTTTGACACCAAGTATTATAATTGCTTGTAGGGCTTATAATGTAATTCGCTTTGCTACGATGTAATCACAAATTTAATGTAAACACAAAATTTTGATACTGAATTGTTTTGTTTGATGATGACAGCAATAAACTATTTTTATTAACTATGTTTAATTGAATAAGACGGTTCTCTCAAAGCAAAAACATATTGTTCTTAAAAAAAGTCATGATTATTTTCTGTTCCAATTTCTGACAAGAGTGTAGAGTCGCTTACGATATCGTTTAAAATTTAAAGCCCTTTGCATTCTATTTAACCAATGCCCATGATTATCTTATGATTGTCCGTAACATATCGTCACAGATGTTTGCTCGTCGACCTCTTTTATTCAGTTTCATAATGGGGAAAATGGTCACAAATGTGCTATTAAACATTACCCTTCTTGGAATTGCCACGTATTCTATTTTTATGTCAATCTCGATGTGAGAGATTGCTGTCATGATTTTGTTCATTTTTCTATGATTTGGAGAATATAACATTCCTGGTGAACAATCAATTATTAAATTGCAAATTTTTGTTAGATAGAATTATATAATATTTTTTCTTCTATATAAGCATATATTTTAAAGCTATTGCTTTAAAATAATGCTTAAGAGTGACAATGAGCATGTTATTTTCTTTAAAAAAATTATAAAATGAAAATACATACAGTGGTGGATACAAAGGTGGATATACAGTAGTGCACAGAACGTAAACAGTAAATTATGATCCCGGTAACTTGAAATACTAGACATAATCCATTTAAACAAATGGGCATTTAATTTTGAAGCATGGATCATTATTAGACACCCAGGCATTCAATCTACGCGCCGCGTCATGCTACGTCACTTCCCCCCTCCCCGCAAAGCTTCCTACTCCCCACTACTTGCACTTTCGGCGCTGCCACGGGCAGACGATCGGCTCGCAAGTTCAGAATGCCCGCGGGAGCAGGCGTTGTGCAGGTCTACTATAAACCATCGATAGTGACTGTAGGAGGACCAGAACGAATAAGTTGTCGACCGATCATATCCCAGACATGTTCGATGGGCGACATGTGAGGCGAACGTGCAGGCCAGGGAAGCAGTGCTACCCGTGATTCTTCGCAGAAAGCTTTCACATTCCTCGTCACATACGGTCGGGCATACTTGCAGTGCTTCCAAGTCGAGCCATCACTGTGGACGACACTGTTTTATCGATTACAGCCATGTCGATAAGATGGCGATCATCTCGCGCTATGGCCACATTGTGTGGTCCAATATCCGCTCGTCGCTGTGTACGACCCTCCTCAATCCACTGGTTCCACACACTCTCGTCTCTCTCACTCTCTCTCGTCACTCTCACTCCCTCTTTCCTCTCTCTCGTCGCAGAGCGCCCCGTTCGAGCCGCAACGTCACGTTACGACAAACCCACTTCCAGGAAACTGATCATTCTGCCTTGATCGAACTCACTTAAATGCTGATTTTGCGCCCCGTGGCGTCGACGAGATATTCCGGCACTTGCTTTCACGTTTCCACGTCGTTTGACGGCTCTACACCGAGTGTAGCGTAACACTGACCCGACCTGTCACACAAAGGAGGGTGCTGCTAGGCAAACATGCACGCCATCTCTATGCAAATTTAATCACTTCTAATGGGTACACCATTCTACACATCCACTTATTTTTAAGCGATTCCGACTATTCCTTCTGAGTGTTGCAATTTTCACAATCACCCGTGTATATTGTGGAAACAAATGATTAAGCGTAAGAATGCAAAATCTTTGATGGTAGCTCCATAGAGTAGTATTGCACAGAACCATCCTAAAGGTTATTAAAATATTCATTATAATTACTACGATATTACAGTGAACGAAAACAATATGTACGAATATTCATTACACTCTCATTCCATTTACGAATCTTTCCTTCACTCGCCATATAAAATCGTTTCTATCAAATTAGTTGTCACTTCTGGAAAATGTACCGTATAATCTGCATGGGATCCCAAAAATATTACGTACGGTTGCAAATTTTAATGATTTATTTTGATAATTTCACAAGAAATCCTTCAGATACGAAATGATTGTACACTCTTGAGAAAGAGCGAGTAGTTATGTAATATTCACTACAATTTTAAAGAGTTGTCGATCGGAATTTTTGTGATATCGATTTAGCTTTCTTTGTTTACTTAGTGGATTCAATTTTCGGGCTTTGAAAAAGTTAAATAAGGAAAAATCAAAACAAATAAAAAGGAGTGAAGATAAGTATGCATAAATACCACATATTCATAACCCTGTTGATGATTTAATATTCTAATAATTAGCTAACTTATATTTTTGTAGTCTGAGCCTAATACACTATCTGGCATCATTCAGTGCGGTGACGTTCCAGAAAACCTGCAAAATGCTACGTGTTTTTGAACTGAGTGAGTGAAATTAACATTCTAAATTAAAATAACAGCTTATAGATTATGTTTGCGATCAGGCTCAGTTTATAACAATGCATCGAATAAAGAAAAGTTTGAAATATCGAATAAAGAAAGTTTTAACGTGGGTATATATTTGGCAGTCTGTAAAATGAAAAATAATTTCTCAAACATTTACAGCTAATATTTTCTTAGAGGTTGTTAGATAGTCATTATTTAAGCGGGAAATCTGTAAAGAATGCATTTCTCCTCATACTGTTACACACAGTTTTCGGCTGTTTTAAAGTTTAGGCCTGTTAATAAAGAATGTGCTCAATGTTTACATGTGTGTTCTGCAGAGAAAACTGGGAAAGACCTGGAAACGTTGAAAGAATTTTCAATTTAAAAACCACCGATTTCTCCTGCAGCATTACAATACTTTTCCTTTGCTACGTAAGTAGGTAGTAAGGCGAGAAAGTAAAAAAATAATTAGATGTGCTCTGCAGTACGAAGGGAGAGTCTCGATTCACTTAGATCAATGAATAGGAAGAGTAAAGTTTGATCTTGAGATTGTTGCACATAACTAATCACTACGTTGCCATTTATTCTGATGTTCATGATGATTTTATGGAGGTGCGGTGGCTCATAATAGGGCACTGGTTTCCTGTCCTGAAAGGCCCAAGTTCGAATTCCGGCGTAGGCTTTTTTTATCTGGTTCTTTCCATTCAGGGTAGCTCTGAGGTTCGACTCAGCCTCCTTTCCAAGTGACTATCAGGATCTTTCCTGGGGGGTAAGGCGTTGCGGGGCGTTGTTCTCGCCACACAACCTCCTCCTTGTGCCGACGGCAACGAAAATGTGGAGACCGACCTTCACGTCCCCTGGGGGCCACATAAGCCTTTGTGCAATTGCACAGGGATCCCGTTTATGATTTTTTAGTTATTTTTGGGCATTGCCAGAGTTTATACTAGTAGGCAAAATTTCTTCTTGGAAAAGCAAAGATTTTGACGGAAAAATTTAAAATAATATTTATTTGTCTATAATATGCTTATACTTTTTTCAATAAGTCAAATTAATTATTGTCATATTTTATTTTATAGATACTTTTTGAATATTTATTTCCTTTCTTACTTCTTACCCAGTTTTAAAGACCAAGAAGACAGCAAGTGTAATATCTGCTCTTTCTCTGCTATACGCATATACTCATTATTGTTGTTGCATACTTGCATATTTCCATTTTATATATTAAGTATGCACATTTTTATGTTCTAGCATACTACTTGCGTAGTATAGAGAAAGTATGCTACGGTAAGAAACGGTGAAAGTTTTGGCAAGAAAAATTCATTTTATGGGGCACTGATATCGAAAAAGAGAATAATTATCGTTCCTGTCCCTCTAATACGTTGTGCAGTCAAAATCCGTTTTATGAGTCCTCGATACGGAAAATTAGATGACAGCAAAATGTCTGTATGTCCGTTCGTCCATCCATCTGTCTTTGGTCAAAGCTAGCGTCGAAACCGTCCATATGATTTTCCCCAAAATTGATTATTCCCTATTGATTTGGCCGAACTCAATTCCCTACGATTTTGAACCGGATATTTTGGTTTCGGGGGTGATTTAAATGGCGTCGTAAAACATTTTTAAAATTGTCTCAAAAATGGCTAAATATTTTGATTATTTTCCCCCTCTGAATAAAGGGCGCTCAAAAACTGCAATCGTTCAAAACTTTTTCGGCTTCGTCCTGAAACTTCAAAATTGAAGATTGATATTTTTTCTTTAATGAAATTTGCTCCTCAAAGACAGATCTTTAATTAAAGTGATGTACAATGTTTCGGAAAAGAAGTAGATTTCGCGTGATTTTACGTGAAATACAGGCATATTTTAAACAATTTATTATTTTTTCAAAAACTGTTTCAATTTTTTTCTTTAATTTTTTCTTCAGACAGAGCATAGTACGTTTAAATAAATAAAAGGACTAATTTCGTGTTGAACTCCCAATTTCTAAAAATTGCGAAAGTTATAAAAAAGGCGAGATAGTAAATGCAGTTGTAGCACCATTAGTTTCAGTGTAATCGTTGGTTTTAGAAAAGTCTAAAATGTGAGAAATCGTAATGGCAATGTGTAGAATGAGCTGTCCGCAAAAGAGAGAGGAAAGAGTTTGGACAAGAAAATGAGCAAAATCATCAGGAAGGAAGGAAGGAAGTCTGAAACAACGGGAACGATGCGAACGGATAGTGATGGGACGCGCAACGCGAAGTAGAGATGCGAATCAGTGGACAGAGAAAAGAAAAAGCTGTGAGAACGAGCTGTAACTGAGGTTCAAAAAACTTTTGCGATGAACACCTTTAACTGTTGTTTACTCAAATATTAAATTAATAAACAATATGCATGTTTCATAGGGTAAATCGATTATTTAAAAAAATAGATGAAAAATCAACCAAAAGATTTTTTAAAAATAATAGATCGATGTTCGAAACTTCCGAATGGTTTCGAGGTAATCGACCAGCGGCAGGCTCCCGCGGCGTGGACCGGGTGCGCGCGAGCGAGCAGCGGCGGGCGTGCGGCGGCAGCGACCATGTTGCGCCGTGCAGTCCCGATCGCCTCGCTTCTTTGCGCTCGCGGTACATAAAGCACGCACAATGGGACGTAAATAACCCCGCAGCGGAGGCACGGTCATTAGCTGGACGGCGGCGTTAAATACACGGGCGGGACGGGCGGCGGCGCGGCCAGCGATAGCGGGGAGCGGGAAGAGATGGGGAAGGGGAGGGGGCGTGCGGCGGAGGCGATGACGGCATCGGGAGAGGGGAGGCGGACGGCCTGATGGTGACGGTGGGGACTGTGGGAACGGCGGAGAGAACGCCAGCGGGGATTGTGGACGTGCAGGTGGAGGAGCTTATGATGACAATGGGAACGCCGGTCGTGCCGACAGCTTCTACGATGGCCGCCATGATGGTGGGAGGAGAGGTTGCTTACAAGCGTTTCGAACGCGATGCTGGTGGTTGACGACTCAGCAAGGAGGAATGCGGTTAATATAGAGTATTCGGATGAGGCAGCTTCATAGTAGGGGAAACAAGCGTTACCGGCGTTCCGATGGCGATGACGAAAGGTGTTGGTGATTCCAACAGTTGCTGTGTAGTAATATGAGGCAGTACTAGGTTCGAGTGGGAAGTAGTAATGCCGGTGGAATGGGGTATCGAAGAGAGTGTCGAAAATGTCACCAATCGTAAAGGATGGAAGAATGTTGATGGTGACGATGGGAGGTACTTATGTTGACGATGGGAGACGGCGAAGTCGGCGGCAGATGGCACGCAGGTGGGGTGAAATTCTCGTTTCGTGATGCTGTCCGTTTATGGCGATGGTGGACAAAAATTATGATAATGACGATGACAGCAAAAGAGCTTAAGTCGGCTTTAATAGATGTATTAAACTCAAGTGGAAAGCACGTTTTATACGCATGTGTCACTAGTTTTGTCACTACATGTTAAATGCGATATTTTGCTATTCAACTGAGTAATTAGATGGTATTCAGTGCTCATTTAAACGTGTTTTGGACTATCTCATGTTTTAAATGTTAGTCAACAAATTAAAACATAAAAGAAAACTCAAAATTTGACTATGGTTTGACAGATACTTCTGAAAAGGCAGATCTATATGAGGCATACCTCTTTAATTCTTGTATGGGGAAAAGGTTTTACAATTCTGGCAAATCCGTTAAATTCTAATAACTTTTGTCTTCTTCCTTTTCAATTCTTGTAATTGTTAGTTTTTAATAGCTAGTTCTCATTTCCCGTTAAGTAAGTGTGGAGAATCATTAATTTGAATGCCAACTATGTTATTGTATCACACTTGCAACTGAGAAAATTTTCAAATAACCTTAAGTATATAGTACTTAATGTGAGAATTTCTTCTTTTTTAAGTTATTGTTCTTCCATCACAATTGCTATTTGGTATTTCAGAAGGGTTTTTTTGCAATATGTTTTCTTTAAAGACCAAAAATAAACTATGTCCAATGATGTTTTGTATTTATTCGTACATTATCATGTAAAATAGAAAAGTTAATAAACCACACAAAGATCAAAAGTTAAAATTATCAAACAAATAGATTTCAAAAATATATATAAATCAAACTCAGTAATAACATGTGGCATAATTTGGGACTGCGACAACCCTCGGTGATTTTATAGTTGCATATAATTTATTTCTGTTACCACTTTCTACCGACTGTATGTGGCTATGGGGCAATGGAGTGGATCATCTCATTATTAAGATATTATTTTTTTAGAAATTATTGAGTTCTGCAGTAAAATTCTTATTTAAATGAAGTGATATTTAAAAAATATTGTAACATCGAAGTCGTGATTCTATAGTCACTAAAATTAAAAATTAAAGTTTTGGGGGAATTAGCCAAATATTAAATAAGTTTATTAAGAAACAATTACCTAATTAATTATTTTTTCAAAAGAAATAGGTGATAGGAAAATATGATTCAATACTATAATTGCGTATTCGAGGCTATCTTGAAAACAAGCCCTTTTAAAAGGTTTGTTCACTAAATTGACAAAGAAATTAATTGTGAGAAAGCAAGAAGAAAGCTCTTTTGCAACTTGTTAACGAAGGTAGGCATTAAGCATCAGCATCATGCAGCCGATACTATAATTGAGTGATTGATTTTTCATTGTTTTTTAACATTTTGAAGCACTAAATTAGAATTAATTTAATACTGTTCTATTTGAATTGGAGAATGTTTATTCTTTTGTGTTACTTTTATCATGAAATATCTATGTAACTGATTTTCAATGCGCGCAGAAATTGAAAGAATAGCCTTCCTTTACGTGAGAGATGTCTATGATTTTGTTGGATACCCAAGAACTCGAGGAAAATACATAAACAATGGAACAGTTTCGATTTTAACAAAAAATATGCAATATTGTTATACGTTATATACGTTATTCCGTCTATTCTCATACTGCGCGTAACGATTGAATTCTCATACTCGTTCGTCACTGCTTACGACATAACTGAAGTCAAGCAAGAGCATGGCTCCGAGGAGAAGACTGACTGCCATCAATCGTTTGTTATTCTCGTGTTGCCTTATGGAACAGCAACTTTTTAGATATTCTTGGTATGTAAAGAATTGTTGTACTGTGTATCAATATATTCTGTACTATGTTATTACAGTATTCGTGAAAACTGTTTTGTTGAAATATTTAATTTATTTCAGTGT
The DNA here is from genome assembly GCA_031308135.1 of Acheta domesticus. Lineage (NCBI taxonomy): Eukaryota > Metazoa > Arthropoda > Insecta > Orthoptera > Gryllidae > Acheta > Acheta domesticus. The sequence goes on along the minus strand of JAHLJT010008446.1, from coordinate 61,982,374 downwards.
TATATGAGAGTATTTCATTTGTTATTCTTGAGCCGTGTGCATACTACTTTTTGGAAAAACATTTGTGTGGTTTTCTTCAGTATCATTTTGCTGATGCAGGCCACTAGCGTTTTTTATTCATATTAAAAACAATTCAAAGGGTAGATTTTTTCTGAGTATTGCTGATGTAAAGAGTAGTGTACGTTGATTCCCGTCAGAAAAAGGGACTACTTTATGTTTATTTTCTTTCTTATACAAATGTACATTATTAAAACAAATATTCATTACACAAGATTTAAAATTGAAACAAATATACGTAAGAGTCTAGCAACATGAATAAACGGTTTTACATTGATTTTTTCTCAGTTAGTCAATAAAACAATTATTCTGTATTTCTAGAATATTAGACATGTGATGTTTTCCAACAGCACAGTACATTCTATACGAAATACATAAAAAGCTATCAGAGTACTACTACAAGTACGGTTGCAGTGTTTTCTTGTGGATGGCTGATAATATTCTAGGAATATCACTGACATTAGTTTATTAAAAAGAGTTTCATTTCCTGGTACTGCGAGTTATATTTGTTTTCATTGTTTTCTACGTACATTATCTCGTTAGATCACAAGAATATTGACAAGTTTAAATCTCATACTTTCTGAGATAAATAAAGAAATATGATCAGAAACTGGGATAGTTTTACTGGTAAAAATTTACTTAAGACAGTTTACAAGAAAATAAAACGCTTTGACTCTGGCCACAAAATAAACAGCTCCACTCTTAGTTAAACAGTTCAGCAAAATGACATTTTTAGAATGTCACTTTTATTGCGCACTAAGGATTTTCAATTGTATAAATATTTGTATCTGTTCTGTAAAATTGTATCTGTTTTTAAAAATCTTAGGAGTTCATGAATTATTGTAGACTATCACAATAGTCTTGAGAGAAGCCGCAATTGGGCAACAACAGGATTCTCTCCGTTTCTCATAGCCCACCTACCTCGCCTTTATACGCAGGTTGTCTCCACATTTTCACTTCACCACAGCCCGCTCCCCTCGTCCACTGTCTGAACCCGCCGCCTTCGCCCTCAACTATTCTACCCTGTCATCTTCACCCACTAATTTTTCGCAGGCCTTGCTCTCCACCATTCTTCCGTGTCCCCCTCACCCACCATTCTTGCCCTGGCCCTTAACCTCCACCATTCTACCCTGCCACCCTCACCCATTATTATCGCTCGCCGTCCTTGTCCTCCACCATTCTACTCTGTCACCTTCACCCACCATTCTCGTCCGTCGCCCATGCCCTCCACCATTCTATCCTATCACCCTCACCCAACATTTTCGCCCGTCGTCCTTGTCCTTCAACGTTCTACCCTGTCACTCTCACTCACCATTCTCGCCTGCTGTCATTGTACTCCATTCTTCCCCGTTACCCTCACACACACCATTCTCGTCCTTGCCCTTCATGGTAATTTCCTGGCACCCTCACCCGCCATTTTTGCCCGCCGCCCTCATCGTCAACCGTTCTACTCAGTCCACCTTCACCCACCATTTTCGTCATCCACCTATGTCCTCCACCTTTCTACCCTGTCACCTTTCATCCACCATGATCGCCGGCCGCCCTCTTCTTCCACCATTCTACCCTATCATCCTCACCCACAATTGTTGTCCGCCGCTTTGGCCCTATATCATTGTACCCTGTAACCCTTACCCTCCAGCTGCCCATACCCTCAATCATTCTACCCTGCCACCATCACCAGTCATATAGTCCGCCACCCTAGCCCTCCACGTTTCCACCCTGTTACTCTCATCCACAATCCTCGTCCGCCGCTCTTGCTTTCCACCATTCTATTCTCACCCTCATCTATCCTTCTCGCCCGCCGCTCTTGCCCTCCACCGTTCTACCTTGTCTCCCTTATTCACTATTCTCACCTTCGCTCTTCCCGCTGCTCTTGGCCGTCGCCTTCGCCCGCCATCCTGGCACACAATCTTCTCTCACCCCTCCCCGTCACGCCCCGCCTCGCGGCGCCACGCCACACCCAGCCCCGCTACGCCCCGCCCCGCCACATCCCGCTACGCTTCGCCCCGCTCCGATCCACCCCACTCCGCTCCGCCCCGCTCCGGTCCGCTCCGCCCCGCTCCTCTCCGTTCCGCTTCGCTTCGCCCCGCTCCGCTCCGCCCCGCTCCGCCCCGCTCCGCTCCGCCCCGCCTCGCTCCGCCCTGCTTCGCCCTGCCCCGCCACGTCCCGCTAGGCTGCGCCCTGCTACGCTCCGCCCCTTCCCGCTACGCCCCGTCCCGCTATGCCCCGTCCCGCTACTCCCCGCCCCGCTACGCTCCACCATATCCCGCCTCGCCGCACCCGGGCCCTTCCCCTTGGCTCCGACCGCCCGCGGCTTTCCCGTCTGCGCGTCCCCCATTCGCTTTTATGAGAAACAAATACGGGCGAGTGAGCAGCGCCGCGAGGTCGGCGCGCGCCGCCCGCCGCCCGCGTTTTGTCACCCGCCCGCTCGACCGGAAGCGCCTTCGAAAGCTTTTCGACATAATTGCCCCTTATGGCGGCCCGGGCTTCTTGACCCTCGCTTTGGAGCGCGGTGTCGATTAGGTTATTTATGTTATTTATACGTTATATCGGCCCCTACAGTTATAGAGCATTGAGGAGGATGGTTAGGGGTCGTTCACGTCGAAGTAAATGTTCTCGAAAGAATCGATACATTTATCGGGTTATTTAATGTGTTTGTTAACGCATGTGCCATGGATAGGGGCGATTGTAAAGTCGTCTCCTTGAAAATTATTTCTTCATTTTATGACTGCAAGATACGAATAATTGCGCGTGTTGCAGATGTTATCCTCGTTTATTTTTTGTCGATTAGAAGATAAAACTTCTATACCATACAAAATGATACTTTAGCACGACTCTTCCATTCGTGAAATGAAAACCATTGTTGTTTACAAATGATCCCAGGGCCAGCCAATGAGACGGGAATGATCAGCTATTATGGAAAGTATTTTACCATCTGGTCATGTTCTTTGCATCGATATTGTATAATTTTATTACTGAAATAAAATGCAGAATTAGATACTATCAAGTGAAATTTTTCAATTATGAAATATTGTTAATGAATAACACTTAGAAATACCACTCGCAAATCGGTAAGCTGATAAGTTCAATTTCTGCATCGTGACTCTTTTTTCTAAAGAACTCGTCGTAATAGTATCGATAGTCACCCGTGTGGCTCAAGATCCATTTGTCAGCCAAGATGTCAGCAAATCGGAACAAGACGTTTTAAGGTAACATTGTAACTCCTCTGGTTATATAGCGACCACAGTAATTATTTTAACATTGGTTTATATTTTTCATGGTAACGGTAAGGGCATACGAACAACACGAAAACACACAAACCCCATCCATACCCGTGGCGGGATTCGAACCCGGAAACCATTCTATTTTTCAAAGGCAAACTAAACACTTATGGATTTGATGAAGATAGACCGGAAGGACTAAGTCATCAATTTTTCTCCCTTAATTCTGCTTAATTCCTAACACCTGGAATGCACATTTGCCTTTCATTCTGTGAATGAAGCTTTGGCTGATATCATTAATGGTGCCCCGCCAAACTGCGCTATCACTTTCAATAGTACCTGTAGTAAGAAACAAATGTATTCCAGGTGGGAAAACATACGTTAGGATCTCAAAAAATGTATTTTTGACCTTTTCATCTAATTATATACTTTATAGAAGTTAATGACTTAATGATTTTGAAAGCGGTTACGCCACGTAAAATTAATCTCTGTTAATATGACCGACAAAAAAACAATTGAACGTTTGGGGCAGTCATCATAGAATGGACGTGTTGATATCATTTTATTGCCGTCTTAATTTCATTTTCAGTACGTCGCTGGTGTCAGATGGCATTAGCTCACGGCAGTTTGTCACTTAATAATGGAAAGCCCAAAGGATCGCTGTGTTGTATTGCATAAACGGTAGGCAAGTAGATGAAAGTTTAAATACTTGTTTAATCGTTTTTCAAGCAGAAAGTATGATTTTTATTCAAAATATATTCGTATTTTTATCTTAATTAAATTATTAGCCTTTACAATCTAAATTTCGTCTTTCAAATTTTGTGGAAGTAGGTGTGACATTTTTGCATCTATATATATAGTTGAGTGAGTCAACTAAGATATATTCGAAATATTCCCTTCTGGAATATTCGGACAATGCTAGATAGAATGGTTTCCATCTGTTCCTGACAAATACGACAAATATTTTCCTGGGAAATTTGGATAACAATTTTCTTTTCTTTTATTTTCTCGCCTGCTACCTACATACGTAGTAAAAAGTAAATGTAATGATGCAATGGAAACTAGCAATTTTTCATCAGAAAAATGCATATAATGGGTTCCTCATATCCGAAAAGTCGATGAATCTTGCTCCTATGTGTAGTAAATTTGTTTTTCTAATACGTTAAATTGTCAGAATTCACGTTCTATGGATCCTTGATACCGAAAAATTGGTTTACGGCAAATCGACTGTGTCCGTCCGATCCCCCAGTCAGCCCGTCCATCTCTTGTCAATTTTAGCGCTTAAAAAAATGTTCATTTTTCTCCAGAATTGACGTTTACCGGTCGATCTAGCCGAACTAGATACCCTACAAATTAGAAACGGATATTTTGACTTTAAGGGTACTTTACATGAAGCTTCACCATTTTCAAAATTTTCTCAAACGTGGCTCAACATTTTTGGATTTTTTTTTTCACGGATAGAGCTTTAAAAAATGTCACAGGTCTCATTTTCGTTAAACTCTCTGAATTTCCGAACATTGCAAAAGATAAAAAATATTTCATTTTCTGACGAAAATCCGTTTTTTTAAGATAAAACTTTAAATAAAATAATGTACAAATTTTCGAAAATATTCTTCTTCTTAGCGTAATTTTCATTAAATACAAGTAATTTCAAAATTACACTTTCTCAAAATTGCCTCAATTTTTTTTCTTTAAACTTGTCTTACTCATAGAATGAAGTAGCCTATGCTTCTAAAAGCAGCTCAGGTCTCATTTTCGGTAAAATCACGATTTTTTCCTAAAAATTGCAAAAAATTAACATTACAAAATTATAATACGGATTTTAGAACTTTTTCTAAATAAAATCTCTTCTAAAAATATATATTTAAAAAACGTTTTATACAATGTTTTGGAAATATGTGTAGTGTGCGCGTAATTTTTGCTTGAATTGAATCAATTTTTAAAGAATTATTGAAAACTGCTCTAATTTTTCCCAAATTTTATTTCTTGATTAGTGCAAAGAATGCTTATAGAAATGATACAGTTCCCATTTTCGTTGAACTCTAATTTTGAAGAATTCTGGTGAATATGAATTTTTTCAGAGCCTTCCTGCAGCTACAATATTGAGGGCAATTTTTCTTAATGAAATATCTTCTTTAAAACTGGATTTTGAAATAATGTGAATGAAAATCTCTGACTTTTGAAAAATGAAAATGCAAATGTTCAATTTTGTTTTAAATCGTCGAGAAAGTTGGCTTACCTGTGTGGCAGGTGGTGTGTAACGTAAATAGCGTAAACCTACGAACCTGAGTGTGAATCCAGCTTGGAAATAAAATTGATGGTTAGTAACCCTTTTGCGGATTCAATTAGAATTATAATAGTGCGTAGCAGTTACAAATAATGCAAGAAGGTATTTGCTGTTCTAGTATCTCTAGTTTATCTTAATGCCGTGTTGTTAATATGTGATCTTGGGCAGCTAATACCATTGCCTCCGATTTTGCCCCTTATAATGATTAATCTGTATTGAGTTGCAACTTTCGTATGCTTTTTGTATACTGTCCAAGGATGGATTATCTGTCCACTATTTCTTTAACATTTTTTTGCCTCATTGATTTTCAAGCAGCGTTAGATATTCATTGTGTTATCTACATGTCTTACATTGATTTCTTTGCAATGCTTGATCAATACATATTCTTATTACTTGATATTATTATTATTGTTACTATCATTATTGTTACTATTATTATTATTACTATTAATATTATTATTTTGATTACTATTATTTTTTAAATTAGTATTTAGTATATAGCAGATAATTTATTTTCAAGCAACTATCTGTCAAAAAAAACGGAATTGATCTCCAAACATGTGTCCCAAACATCTCGTCTAGAATTCAACAATATATAGAAATTGTGTGATTGGCTTTTTATATGGTTTTAGCCTGAAAACAACATTTTCAATCAAAGAAACTGTTCGGACATGGAACACGCAAGACGAAGGCCATCGCGGACCGTACGGGATGGAGCGAGGCTCCCACTGGGAGGCAAATCGCTGTCACGAAGTCAGCGAACGTGCCGTGAAGCCACTGCCGCGGCTCGGGCATTGAGCCTCTGCTCCGTGGGAGCCGGTGAGACGGAACGCACTCCTAGAGGAAGCTATCAACTTAATCTGCCCTGTGCTTAATCTCGCTGCAATAAAACAAATTCTCTAGTTCATAGTCCGACGAAGATATTGTGCAAAAACTTTCGTATCGGGAATAACTTTCTACTGCCGCAATAAAAAGGCAGATAATGTAATGGCGATGTTTATTTTATTACTAAGCAAGTTCTGAACTGATGTTACTCGATCCAATATATATTTACTGTATTTTATTACAATTAAGAGTATTTTTCTTTAAAGTAATTTATATTTTAAATGAATCTACAATTAAAATTTGATTTTCGATTGTACTTGATTTTTGCATTTTATAAAATGAGAATAATGTTGAGTGAAAAACAGTTATTGGTGATTATTTTGGGTAATAGACAGGGAGCCAGCAAGAAAATTGACGTATGATAAGCTCAAAGCTAAACTGTTTACAAAGTTAGCCACTGTTATGAGGAACAAGGACACGTGAGTATAGCGGCCTGTAGGTGTCGGCGTTGCGCTGCGCAATGTTTTAAATTTGTCGAAAAAAAAAACAACATGCCATTGGACAATGAGTACACGGCTAATTCTAGTTGTATATTGTTCGTTCCGTAGTCAAAGTGTGAAAGAGTTGTATGCCGTACCGAAGCGGCGTCACGAACTGCCACCATACTGAATTGAACGTGCCATTATATTTATGCCCGGTTAGATTACGAGCTTAAAGCTATTTTTGTGGACTAATGGTAGAAAATTATTTTTCATTGCCGATTATGACCATGCCATAACGTTGCGGCGTCTCTAAGTAGACACCGTACTGGTTCAAGATGTCAAATTTGTCACTAATCCAAGTATAATAGGTAAACACCGAGAAAAAAATGTTTCAATTGATTTAATGTCTAGAGTACGAATCTATAAGTGCCATACCGATTGGATGTCTCGAACGTGAGAAATCAACCTCCAAAGTTGTAAAAGTTTTATATGTATGACATAAAAGGTATACGTGCTATACTTACGTTTTTGAGACATGTTTAACTTCTGAAACAAAAATATGTGTGTCATACCGATATCATGTCTCTACGGAGAGGAATAAATATTAATATTTGTAAAATTCTTTAAAAGTAGGTGAATATAATTAACTTGTATTTACGCTGATTTTTATATGTATTGATATTTGTAAAAGACAGTTACTGCAGAAATTCTATGACATTAATATATCACTCAGGTATCCTTCTTATTTGGGTCAATCAATGTACCAGTTTTCAAAAAAAATGTTTAATTTTTCTTAGAATACTGGAACACGACGTTTCGCATTATATTTGAACGCAACATCAGGTGTGAACAAAACGTTAATTTATTTACGAATGCAAATGAAAATAAATGTTGATGTTGTTTAGAATGACCGTATTAAAATAAAGTTACACAGTAATCCGTGATGAAATTAGTTTCAAAGAATAATGAGTACTGAGGCTGGTAGTTTTACATTTATTCATTAATTATATAATTGAATATTACCCATTTATAAAAATTGCAGAATCTGTAAGCTCTCACGAAGACACAAATGAAGATGGAGAGGAAGGCGATGACATCAATGAATCTAAATTAAATTAAATGAATTTCAATATAATGTACCGTCTGTTGAAGCCAGAGATGAATCCTTTGGATGAGATGAAAAAGTTACATATTCCCATATCCTTGAAGTTTGGTAACGAATAACTATTTTATAACAAAACATTTATTGGTTATTTGGTTTTACAACAAAATATTATGCTGTTAGTAAGGGTTTTAATTGAATCCATTTCTCAAAAGAAAGATATTTGTATATTACCGGTTTACATTAAAAGTAGAAAAGATGTTGCGGTGAATGTTCCTTTTTTTCTTAAAGAATGAACAAGACACTTTCTTAAGGAATGTGATTCTTTTCCGCTCAGTGATCTAGACTCTCATAAACTAGTGGTGGTACAGATTTGCACAGATTTTCCCATATAAGTTTTCTATTTTCTTTGGTATCGGCTAGCTTTTCTGACTTACCACATATTCTTGTCAGGTGGCCATCTGTCGCCGCCCAAAATACATTTTTTTGTTAATTGTTCGGTTTTATAATAGTAGAACGGAAATATTATTTTAAGAATATCAAAGAACTCTAAATGACAATTTTCTTTGAAAAATTTGGACCCGTTTTTAAGATAATGGCGATTCAGCGCTACTGTAAATTCGAAATTTGAAGCTAAATTTAACAGAAAGTTTTTAGTTTTCAAAAAACTTCATTAGAATTCATTTGAAGCACCTTAACTCACAAATACAAAAGTGTTTACAAATTGCTGGAAATGTGCATATTAACGGTGTGAGAGATCTTCAAAAAAATTACATTTGTGTAATTTCTGAAAAAACAATAATTAACTTTACGTCATATTAAAGAGTGCAATTAGCACTATCCGTTCGCAAAGTTTGAAGAAAAAATTTGGAGCCATTTACGAGAAAATGGCGTTTGAACGGTTTTGAAAATGCGGAAATTTGAGCTAATTTTCACAGAAAACGGTTGAATTTGTGAGCAACTTTATACGACATTATTTAAAACACATGTACTCATAAAAATAATCATGTGAACAAATCGCCGTTAATGTAAATATTAACGATGTGAGAGACAAAATATTTTTTGTAATTTTTGAAAAACAAAAAGATAGCCATGTGGCGTTTATCTTATCTCTTAGAGCACACTTAGCACTATCTTTACCAAAAGTTTAAAGAAAAAAATTGGAGCTGTTTTTTAAAAAAATCTTGTTTTTGTAATTTTTTAAAATTGCACATATTGCACAGTAATATGTCGCAAAAACTAATAAAATTTTCAAAAAAAATGTACCTGACCATAATGAATGAACTCACTATGGAAAGCAAATTTTATTTGATGGAAAAATCTCCATCTTTAATTTTGTAGTTGTAGGAGGAGGCCGAAGAAAATTCAAACTTTTTCAGTTTTCGAAAATTCAGAGTTAACTGTGAAGTAAGGACCTATGCAACCTTAATAAGTGTATTTTACTCTATTCTTACAAGAAATTTAGAGAAAAAAATTGGAGCCGTTTTTGAGAAAATTTTGAAAACGTCCGTGTGGCTTCATGTAAAATATCTCTAAATTTTGAAGAAAGTTTTTCAAATCTCAAAACTTCGACTGGAGCCAGAACCTTTTTAAATTACTGGAGAATTCCTTTATGAACCTTAATAAAATCATGAAGCTATTAGTCACTCAGCCCTATCCTTCAAATCCAGCGCCTGTGCTAGTCACTTTCGACGATACTTTCAATTAGTGCATAGTTTCGACACATCACAGCGCTACTGTTACTAGTTGCATTTTCGTAAATACATCCAGAGTAACATTTCCCATTGCAGTGCAAATTCAGCTTTCTCAGAAGGCAGAGCTTTCTTTTCAGTGCGCGGCTTCCGTGATTCACGATTTCGTCAAGAAATTATGTATGTTGCCAAAACAGGTATTGGTGAGTTCGGATAGCGGATATGGGAACCATTTTCTTGCTTATAAGGTGAGATATTTTTCTGTATTACAAATTATATGGTTTAAAAATAACTTTCATTAGTGTGAAAAATAACTACGAACCAAAACTCTTTTAAGTAATGTATGGAACAGGTTAACGTTATTTTGCATACGGTATCCAGAAATGTTTCTTAAAATTGTTCACATTCTAGCATCTTTACTGTTCGTCGTGGTAAGCGCAATAGGTCGTATGTTAAAAAAATATTTTTGTTTATTACTCCATTGTGATCGGTCAAGAAAGCTACATCAGATGCAATAGGTCGTAAGACGATGGAGTAATGGAAACCCGCATAGCAAGCTTCTACATTTGTGAATGTGACTGTCAGGATATGGAGAGGTAGGAACGTTTTTCGTTCTTCCTGAAAACTACTGTAGATTTCAGATTTCACATACGACCTATTGCGGTTAGCACGACGTGTTGTAATGTACAAAAGTATTTGAAGGATGAACTTCTGACGTTTTAATTGAAAAGAAGTTGACCGTTTTTTAATGAAGAAATATGATGGCAAGTAAAAAACCGAAAATAATTTTAAAATTAGACTGCTTCATCTGAATGTCAAAAGGTTATAATATATTGCGTGAATAGTAATAAATAAGTTAATTTTATTAATATAATTATCGTTGTTTTGCATTGCATAATTGAGTCTAAACGTTGTGATCAGCTTGTTTGGTATGTGGATTGTGTGCAAATTGAAAGTGTGCCTCTGAATTCCAAACTACAATAACTTACTTTCCTCATATTTCGCTAACAAAGAATGGAGTTGCTCTTAACCACTGAAACCTTGCCTACCACTCTTGCATTCAGTAACAGCTGCTGATGACACAAACCTACTAAACACATAGAAACGTGTAGAATAAAAATGTATAAACATTGAGAAACGTGTAGAATAAAAATGAACAAACATAACATACAGTTATTAATTTTTGATGTTAATTAACAATCCAATCTATGCACACAACTAGCACATACATTCATCTGTGTATGGAGCGATGTGTAATTCAATTTTTACATTTTAATTCTTTTTTTTTTTTTCATTTTAGTTCTTTTTTTCTTCCGTGTTTGTGTCATTCTACCAATGTATTTCATACATTGTTTGATTTACATCAGACGAAGTTTAATTATGTGATTACAGATGGCAGGTACTTCACGAATGTAGCTTAAAACAAAATCATAAGCGAACAAGATAATCGAAAGCACATGAAAAGTGTTCAACTGTGCCGCAGAATTATTGTTCGTAATAGTTTTAGTTTTGGAGAAATCCAATCATCTTCGATTTTTTAAATGATTTTTTCTCATGCACTGGACAGATAAGACTGGTTAAGATCGCGTGCAAGTAACTAGCTTGTTAGTTTCTCGGGTAACGCGGCCAAGATGACTGCTGCGAAATTTAAAAATGAGGATCATACAAATGAGAGAGGTGTCAAGTAAAGTTTCTCATACCCACAGAAGCACCGGATGGCCAAGTAGCTCGTACGTGCATATTTTGACACGCCCGGAATATATCATGGACTGAAATGATTTGCATTTGTTAATGGTTTACAGTTTAAAAGTAATACAGAGTACTTCTGACACGCGATTTAAAATTATACGCAGTAATCCTAGGGACACTATTTCCTTTTAGCAGCCCTTGCAGCGATGGCCTTCCGAGAAGGTGGCCTTCACGGCTCCGATACCTTAGACTTCGCAGCAAGGGAAGGAGGCAATGGATTCTTTACTGTTAATCTAATTCCCATTTCGATATCAATGTACTAGAAGTATAAAACAAAAAACAGGTTTAAAATACTCTTCAAATAAAATATCTTTGATCCGTAGATTTACAAAATTGAACAGCAATGCACATGTGCGGTAGCAACTGCAAAGGCCGTGGAAATGATTGCAGTGTTTCCTGCTTTATACCGTCTGTCTTCATGAGTCGTCGACACTCACTCGTGAACGTTTTTTACTTTCCCTTGCACAGAAAAGATTTAAGACAAGAGATCTGGATAGTATGAGGGCGGATTTAACATCCCACTTTGCGATATCGATGTTTGGATATTCTTTCTTCAGATTTCACCATGGTACCCTACAAAATGTGCACAGCAACAGGCATACTAAAAAGACATCTCAGATAAGGAGAGGAATTTTTTCCGAATTTATTCTTTTTTTTCCTTAATTTACTACGAATGACGTAGATTAACGGTAAAAAATAATGGAAAGTTGTTACCAATCTTTGATCTGATGATGATCTCGAAATATTGTGAAAAATCTTCATTCTTCCCTTGTGCTCAACATCCTTATAATGCTAGATTGTTTCTACAGTCATTACAAACCAAGCTTAATTCTTCTTAAGTTTGAAATTGATCTTTATTATCTTTCTTTTGGAGTTGGTTTTTTGTATCCTTCTTTGGGATGATTGGTAATTTGAAATTTTAGTGAATGGAAGAAATGTTCAAGTCAATTGAATCAATGGCAGAAAAACATATTCTTTCATTTTGATCTTAATTATTGTTTGTTTCTAGGTTAACCCCGACAAGATTGCTGTGGTTATGCCTCTATCCTACCTGCCTCCCGTCTCAGTCTGAAGATCTTGGCGCCGCGAAGGCCACCTGTCCCAAAAGCCTTTGCTGCAAAGGCTGCTCAAAGGATATGCTGTCCGTATTGACTACTGCGTATAATTTCAAATTGTGTCAAAAATGTTTCACTCAAAAAATTAATTTTGAATAATGAACAAATGATACTTAATTGTATTTCTTTTTTCGGATCTGTCCGTTTCAGGAGAAAAACAGCTATGCAGTTTCATTTAAAAAATCGAAGATAATTTTATTTCTCCAAAATTAATATTTTTATGAATAATATCTCTATGGCGTATTACTTGCCCAATCATTCAGTCTGTTGGTCGACAGCTGCATTTCGATATCGTGAACCGCTTAGCAGTTATGAGACTTCATAGTTGGTAGGACACCAGTACATTGATTTCTGAAAAAGGAGTTTCTTATGTAACTGTGTTCCTCTGCATATAGAGAAGTACACATCGTGGTTTGGGAAACATAACTTCCAATATTTCGCCATACCAAATATTTCTGAACAAATTCTGGAAAACGACCCGTCCCAGGTTAGGGGGAATATTACAGACATGCTGGTGAGCATTTTTTAGTCAGAACATTGGAAAAATAACTCAAAAGGAGATGATTTTCTCAGAACCTCGGGCGGAAGACAATTAAAGCCTAGCAAAAAATGTCGACATGAGTAAAATGTCTTCTCTTACAAGAAATGACAAGTTTTATGAATAGGTAACTGAATTCAAATAAGCCGTAATAAGTCACCCGTATTAAGTCGTGTAATTTCATCGATAAGTAACGGAACTGCGCCTTATATTACCTTCAACTTCAACTTGTTTCATACTGTATCTTGTATGTTATTTATTAAAACATTTAATCAACGTGCAATGTCAGAGCTACCACTGAAGGAAATTACGAGTGAGTAGTTTTCCTCTTAAGTCCGTGGTCGAAGGCCAAAACACTTCTTTCCAGAAAACGAAAATCGAACGCTTCAGAGACGCAAATCAGAAATCTTCATTTCTAAATCTGTCACTCTAACCCTTCATTGATAATTATTCCGAGTTAAATCGAATGAAAATGGCCTTAATGATAGTTTCATGTTCACTGGAGTGTGCATAGTGGGAGTGGCAGTGGTAATGAATCATCCATGATTCTGTGCGGGTTTCTCGAGGGAAGGTCATGAAGAAGCAAAGAAAGGGAAAATTAAAACGTAAACGCACGGCAGCAACATTAGGCCATGTTAGACTGTTCCATGGTGGCTTGACATTAACAGATTGACTACGTTAATCGTTGATTAGGAAGGTAGACTGCGATACCACCCTGTAATATTATGTATGTACTGACGAGTAACGATGAGTAATAGAGCAGCGAATGGGCAGCTCAGTGTCTGTGATGTTCCAGAACTAGAGGAGTGGCGGATTCGATTCCGACTTTAGGTAGATATTTTTTATCCATTATACATTGCCACACGATCCTCTAAATTACGACATTCTACATTTGTCTTGTCAATGTTATGCATAATGCAGCCAAAATTTGCATTCTCGAACAAGACGAATATTTGAACTTATCAAATATTCGAAATTGCAAAAGTTCAACATTTTTTTGAAGCCTTCCTACAACTGAAATATTAGAGATTTTTCCCTTAATGAAATCGGTTTCTTAAAGTAGATTTTGAAACAAGGTCTAGTATAATTTTTCCAAAATTTGAGTACTTTTCATGTAATTTTGCTATAAAATACAAGTGAGAAAGTACGTGCTGTTTTAGCACCACTAGCTTCGCTCAAGTATTCGATAGATTTCTCCCTGATGTCGTAGGCTTCTGCGGCCAGTCATGAACTGGGTTGTTCGGGTGACGCCGCGTCGAAGGCTGAGGTGCCGACGTTTCTATCATCATATAGTGGTCTTCTTCGGTGCTGTAGTGAGCCATTCGCAGACACTCCTCTGAACACACTGGGACTCGTCGAATACCTATGCGAACCATTGTCGTTGAAATGTGTGTCAACACTTCATAATTCCTCGGAAGAAAATCTTTCCAAACGTAAAGAAGCTAACACATCATTTTACGTGTTATGTGCGGAGTTGCCTCGTAGAGGTTAAATCGCTGCTTTCTTGTATCTGCACTCATATTTCTTTGCGTTAAGATACGCATCGGATTCATGACAATTGCCAATTCCGCCTACCGCTCGGGGAGTGAGCATAGCTCTTTCAGCCGGAATGGGCATTCTTCTAGAGTAGGAGTAGCCAATTTGTAATAGTGTAGTAATCAGCGTTTCGTCTTTTCGTCAGACATGCTTTCATTCTGGTATTCTATAAGAACAGATTGCTCCGTTGGTTCGCGTACCTGAGACCACAAAAATGCACTGTACTAAGAACACTGCCCAAATTTCAATACCTTGTTTAAATGGCTCTGAATTGTGGAAGTCTACCATAAAAAAACAAAAACAAACAAACAAAAAACACTTGGCAGAAAGGCAGAAAACACAACGGCAGAAAGTAATGAAGCATGTACTTTGCTACGAGGTCAGCAAGCACTATATTAGAAAAAACATCAATTACACAGTATCGAGACCGCGTCTGCAGAGCCGGAAACAAAGAGAAACTGACCCTAGAGTAGTTGGCAATCCAGTCTTGGGTTACCCGAACACATGGGTGTGAAGCGGCTGCGTTATTTCAGCGGAAACCCTGTTGCATCTGGGCCATTGGGCTGTTGGTTGAAAGTCCGAGTATACGTGATCAGATGGTGGATTTTCGATACTTTTTACATAGCTGGGATGAATTCAGCCGCTCTCTGAAGGAGAATTCTAACGGTCGGTTGCTCCGATGAGTGGTTTTCCGTGGATTCTCCGATCAATATTTCGCGAACGCTGAGGCATAACAGGCCACAAACTGCGCCCGATCTTTCCTTCCTCTTTCCTTTCCGACCTTTCCTTCCTCTTTCCTCCAAGAAGGAAATACCTTGAGGAGAGAAAACACCGAAAGCCAACGTATAGGTAGGTGATAAGTCTCACGTACCAGCGGGGGCGGAAAACCATCACTTCCTTGAATACAATCTACACTAACGCGAAAAATGAGCCAAGTAATTGATGCGTTCGGCATCAACTCACACTTGCGTGGGTGTAAGGTTAGGACCCTTTTACTTTCAGCTCCATTCATCATAGCTCGCGTTAACGTAGAAAACTTAAGTGACAGGTCCGCCAATCGCTCCATGTGTGAGCTGGCCGTACAAGCCCAATGGGCAGCCTCTTTCTCGCACATTTGCAGTATAGTAGTGGTAGTGGTAAAGGTATAGGTAAAGAGTTTCATCCTTTCGTGTTCTTCAGAAAGGCTGTCAGCCTTTGACGTTGTAAGATCAAATCATATTGTTCGTTCGGCGATTGCGTGCCACAAAATTTCGAAAACTCTCTGACAATGATGTAATTGCTCTCTTTTTTACTGACGTTTTTAAAGAAAGTACTTATACATTACTAATGTAGGTTATATCTCTAAATCTTTTTTCGACGCTTTAGAACAGTAAACAAAACTTTGGTATTGTAATTTTTGAAAATCGAAGTCAATATCAAGGTACCAGTAATAAAAATCAAAACAGAATATGACATTCCTTGAACCCTTTTCACCAATTGCCTTGGCTTCAAAAACATCTCCATATTTATGGTTCAAAAGAATTTTTAGGTGTACATACTACGTGTTCCATTACATTTCTGTACTATTTGTCATATAAATACACACAAACACAATCACACGTACACACACACACACACACACACACACATATCCTATTCGAATATTTAAAATGCTCTTGCTTACATTACTTCAAATTTAGTAACAATTTTAATAATGTAATGAAGGTCGAGACCAATTTATACAAATTCTATATTTCGAAAGTGTAGTCGAGGGTCTGCAATTAAATATTTTATTACATGAACAATAAAGGTCTTAACACTTTGCCGAATTTCCATAGCTTTTAGTCCTGTATAATTAAAGATTCTTGAGTTGTTGAGATTCCAAGAATTTAATTTAAAATAGTGCCTAAAGAATAAATAATAGAAAAATGTTTATGTTCATAATTTGGGCATTTTAAATTATTTATTAATGAATTATTTCCAGGAAATGAAAACTCGTTTTATCCAGACATTATTTATTTTGATATTATATTTTACTTTTACGAGAATAGGGTAAATCGATTTAGTTGGAATACCAGGAATCAAACCTTGACTTCTCTTGTAAGAAAGGAATGTTACAAGAGAAGTCGAAGTACAATCATGGAAGTTCGATGGAGGGTGCTCGACACTAGCTGCCGGACTGTTGACAAAAAATGCGCGTTTTTTTGAAGATGCCAGTTGTTTATTTCGGACCTGCCTCAGTACCCAGTTCCCCTACTATCCACAGTCGCGTACCTTTCGTCGAGTATAATGGTTAAGTTCATTTTCTTTAATGAGAACTAATATTCAAGAAGATATTCGAAGGCTTCTCACAGGAGCACCATTGATATGGTAATTAACCTACCAGGTGTGAGACCAAATTCATGAGAATTACGAATGCCCGTAGTAAATGTGAAGCATCAGCATTATTAAGAGACTAATTTAAATCTTAAATTTTCTTACAAACTAGCCCAGGAAATAAATTGTATTTCACGACAATTTACAATGCAATATCTCACATAAATTCACAATTTTTTTTCAAGAAATGAATTGCACTACTTCGCATGCACTTGCTTCAAGGACGTTTTTCTACTAGTTCTGCCATCTATTTCTATGAATAATTCTTTAAATTCCTTCTGAATTCTAGTCATTATGTCTCAAAATACAATGGTGGACAACATTTGCTGATATATACAGACAAATACAATGGCTAGGAATCTCGTAACACGTTTTACAAATAAGCATTGTGCGTTCGTGTGCATTTACGTTCAACGGCGTGTTGCAACATCCGAGAGTTGCATTACCCTCTGTAATCGGCTAAGTGATTGTTGTATTTTTCTGGAGCAGAAGGGCGCGAATCCGGCGGAGGGTAGAGGGTAGGTAGGTAAACGACGCGAAGAAGTCCATAGAATAACGGCGGACTCAACAAAACAGTCTCCACCGAGGAGTGGTTCCTCCCTTCACCTGGTCGCCTAAATAGGCCGCAGCACGTGGAGTCGCGCGGTCGCGCCCTCCTTCCCCTGCCCCGCCCCTCCCCCCTCCTCTGCCCTTTCGCGATCCTTCTTGCTCTGTCCCGCCTAGCCGGATGACGGATGCGAGTCGCTGCGGAATGGAACGGCATGGCGCGGCCGAATTGACTTTTCTCGCGGAAGCCGCCTCTTCTTTCTCTGCTCGGCCGCAGTCACCTTCAGGTTCACAGTGGTTGGGAACTCGATAGTTGTTCGGCATGACTCAGGGTATCGTTTACAGAGCATGAGAATTAGGGACATTAATTCTGTGAGAAGTTGTTCATCGTATTTTTTTTCTATACGTGTACTTTTGTATTTACAATTATAACCATCACTTGAGTTTTCTATCTCTTAAAGTTGAAGATAGTTTACTTTTTTTTACAGAAAAGCCCTGTTTCATTTGTAGGTTAATCCTAAATAGTCTTCTACTTTTTAATAGTTTTCTAAGAAATCAAATAATAATGCGTATTATCGTAAGCATAACCTTACCCAAGATTATTCAGTGAATCGCGAAATTTATTTCACAATAAAATATGCAATGAAAAGAGCTGCTGGTCTAGGCCTAGTACGACCATCTTCGGAGGAAGATGAAAAAACACTCAAAATAGAATGCGATGCCGTTTGTTCCCTTAAATTGTATTTTGACAGTCAATGCGTGAATGACTCATATTCTCATAAATAGTAGGTGAGCTTGACGGCCGCAATTGGCTTGTTGAACACTGTGCTTGAGCTCACTTCCCTCGTCGCCAGCATCCGCCTGCGCCTCCACTTCCACATTCACTCCCACCTCCCTCACCGCCCGTCGCCCGCCTTTCGTCCGCCGCCTCCTCCACCCCCGCCTCCGCCGCGGCCGGGGCCAGCGCCGTTCGCGGCCGCGGGTCGCCCATTGCCTCACGGCTTATTTTTCCTTCAGAAAGTCATTGGGCGCGCGACAATATGTCGGGATAACGGATGGCGACAGCCGCGCCGCCGACTCCCCCCGCGCGCGCTTCAATGCGCCAATAAAACGCTCCATTGGCTTGAATACCTGCCGCCCCGCCGGAGGCGCATGCAGCACCCGGGGCAGCTGCGGCCTTCCCGCCGCCTCCGCCGCCACCTCCGCCTTACACTGGGCCCAAACGAGACAAATACGTCCAGGCCGAAAACGAAGAGTTGGACTTGTCGCCAAAATGCGCAACTTCTCGGAACTAGTCCGAGAACATGTTTACTTGATAACTTTGTTTAAAAAAATTAAAAACGGGTAACATTTTAAAGTGTAATTGCACTCTTGTGCAATTGTTGCTTGAGGAAAATTGATACAGAGTCAGTAAAAGAAAATAATTTCCTTTCTTCAAGTATTATGCACAGATGAGCAGTGAAAAAATGAATGAAACTCTCTACTGTTGTCTTTACTCGTAGAAGCGAGAAATATTACATTACAGGTGACGTTTAGACATGAATTATCTCACAATAAAAGTACGAGTGAAAAATAAACGTATTTTAAGAAAAGCCAATAAAAAATTGTACATTGCCTGCACATTTTATGTTGGGCACTGTTTCCCCATTTTTTATTTTTTGGTTATTTGTTGGTCCACGTTTGAAGAGAGATGTGGCGTGCGCCCATCGGGTGCGAGTTGGGAACACTGGGCCCCGCCCCGCCCGCCGCCGGCGGTCCCACGCCGCCCGGCCTCTTGTGGGAGACAGTATTAAAGCGAACCTTGTTAGGTCGCGCGGAGTGCTTGTTTGTGTATTAATATGGTACAATGAGTGGTCCGCTTTTCTCATGCTAAGTGAGCCCGCCGCTCGCTCCCGCCGTGGCCATCGCCATCCCCGCGTGCGCCGCCACACTGCCACTTACCTCAATCGAGCCCCGTACATTGGCTTGTGACATGAGCATTGTCATGTAAACAGAGTACTTACTTAAAT
This sequence comes from Acheta domesticus, assembly GCA_031308135.1. Taxonomy (NCBI): domain Eukaryota; kingdom Metazoa; phylum Arthropoda; class Insecta; order Orthoptera; family Gryllidae; genus Acheta; species Acheta domesticus. The sequence continues at coordinate 61,962,861 of JAHLJT010008446.1, read as the reverse complement.
GATTTTACTATTCTTACAGCCGCCAGAAGCTCTGTAGGAATATAAACGGCTGTTTCCTTTACCCAGGTGCAGTAATGTCTCTGTGTACTTCGTCCGTCCAAACTGCAAATTTTGTGCTTTAGTAGATAAATCGAAGGAAAGGTGAAATGGAACAACGCTTAAAATTCAAGCCATCTTTGGGCGTTGCATGAAAATGTAACGTTAGGCTATTGTAATTTGTTTTTTCGATCGCCGTGAAAACATTAAGTGTAAGGTTGCTGATTACGTCTGTGCAATATTGGGTGCAACAGTGGTTCATAATCCGGTTGAAGGAGGTCACTACCATTTTAATCACAAATGATGTAGACTATGACAATATTTACTCAGAGAACATAACAAATTCGTAAAGAGCATTTCCTTATGTCTTATAAACTGATATTACCACAATTGTAAAATATTTGTATTCCAAAGTAAAAACTCGTCGTTACTTAATTAAGAACAGATTAAAAACTTCGGCTTAAATTTCGACGACATATAGATGTGTTTCGCTATATCAGGAAGACAACTATTTTAACAGAAAGTCTCCAAAATTTGTTTTCACCATTTAAATGGATGAATTTGGAAGGGTTTGATGACTATAAAGTATATTCTTTTCTTGGCATTTCTTCTTTCTTCTTTAATCACACTAGGGGTTTATCTATGCATTTCATTTCAGAAAAGATGGTAATATATTTATTTATCGTAAAAAATTTGTGAAAACTGTATACGACATATGGGGAAAAGTAAAGTGGTCATGAGGGATGAATGATGATTACAGATATATACAAAGGGAAGATGTTCAGACGGGATTCATTTTTATAAGCAGCAAAACACGTCAAATCACAGCCGCTCTGACAGAGGTGACACTGTTTCACCCGCCCGACAGCGACGTAACGCCCAACTGGAGCCGCAGCCGCAGCCGCATCCTCAGCCGTAGCCGCATCCTCAGCCGCATCCTCATCCTCATCCTCAACCTCATCCTCATCCTCATCCTCATCCTCATTCTCATCCACATCCACAACCTCACACTCACCCACAACCTCACCCACAACCTCATCCTCATCCTCATCGTCATCCTCATCCTCATCGTCATCGTCATCCTCATCCTCATCGTCATCCTCATCCTCATCCTCAACCTCAACCCCATGATCATCCTCATCATAACCGTCACTCGCATCCACCACCTCAACCTCACCCGCTTCCGCATCCACACGCCCCCCTCCCCGCTTCCACCCTCGCACCCGAACTCGAACCTATCTTCTTTTCTTAGAGAATTATTTGTTGAGGGAAAGAGAATTTATCACTAGAGATAAGCGATACGAATGCTTCGACTTTAATGTCACAAATATGTTGTTGTAATTTCACTATTAATAAATACTGAACGGTAATATTTACTGCATGCTAAAGAGTCCAAATATGCTACAGTTGAGTAAGTGTTATATCCATGAATACAGATGAAAAACCAATTGTCGATGCACGAAAACTTGAGTACAGCGGTCTACCATTCTCAACGTTTCTGATCACATTACCTCATAGCCATTAGGTTTTCGTCCTGAATTCTGACACCATCCAGTGTGGAAGGAATACAGATACATACCGGGACAAAACATTCACCACACTAACCAGGACTAAAGGACATCAGTTGACGTGACAGGAAACATCAATTATTAGACATAAATTGATCATATCTAATTTCGATAAAATTATATTCATTAGTGAAGTAGCTTTGGAAAATTCCAAAGCATTTTATCATATGAATCGTGAAATCATTCTTGCAAATTAAAATTTTATGGTTGTTTAGATTACTGTTGCATAGATCTTCACAAAACTATTAGGAGAACACTTTTATTTCTTTGTCGTTTTTTTCTTATATATCTTGATCAGAAGGTTAATAAAAGGCCATATACTCTAAATTTGGAATTTTATTTCTCTCGACGTTTCGTTACGTTCGAAAATACACTCATCAACGTGCTCATCAACCTAAGCAACGTCGCTCATCAACGTGCACATCAACCTAAGCAACAATGCTAATCAACATCAACGATTGAGTACACTACTCTATTTTCGTAAAGTTTTCCCACGCGGAACAAAACAGCAGCTCACAACGAATTTATTTATACTACCACTATTTAACTGTACAGATACGACTTTTGGACCTTCGTCTATTAGGTTAAAAATCAAATATATTCAAGTTGTACAGAATGCTTACTTAAGGTTTTGACACCCTCAGAAAATATGATCCTCCGTCTACTTTTGAAAGCTCGGGCTAGCAGACAATGAAACAGAGGATGTAGCTTCGTTCGATCAATTTTACCTCTAAAATTATGGAAACTGGTACACCTCATTTGCGTAATCTTGTAACATTCTTGGAAATAAAGTAAATAAAATAAAATAAATATAACATTCTTGACTATTTGCTTTACTGGAAAATAATTTTGCCCAGAATCAAGGAAATTCTCGACTTCTCGTTTTAATAGAACTTCATTTCCTCATTTGGCTCTTCCTTTGTATAACGATGTTTCTGAAACTTGTTCGATAAGAGAGCTACCCAATTAATAAACTTGTATTTGATTTTATTAAAAGAATTAAATTTTTTTAAATTAGCGCGTGAGGGAAAGATGCAATTTTGTTACATTTATTGATGACCTTTTCACGTGATTTACCTACATTTATGTTTATTGATATAACAATTATATTTTAATTGTTATTATAACTAATTTTTTTACATTTAACTTTTGCTTCTCTATTTCATTATTCTATTCGATGCAACACTTGTCTGATTTACACTTGTTACCATTTAGTGTACTTATATTTTTATTATTCAGTGTAAATTTGATTCATTTTAATATTTACACAAATACATATTGAATGTCTGATTGTAGATGAGATTTTTTCTTGAATTACGCTTTTTTGTATATATACTTGAGTTTGTGGAAATAAAAAAATAATTATTAAAAACAATTCAAAATGTACATTATTATTTTATTCACATCAAAACACTGTAAAGTCTTAATTTGAGATGGCAAAGAATATTTATTTTTATTATATAATGTTCCAAAGAGAAATATTCCAATGAGATACCCAAATCTGTTTTAAGAAACTGGAAAAGTTTTTGATCTCATAGATATAGTTATATTCGTATCTAATTATTAAGGAATTCTTAAAGGAATATTTCCATATTTGGTAATTAAGAAATTTTCAACTTACAGTGTCTTTAATGTGAAGCATTCAAAAGCAAGAAATTACCTCTTTCGATTACTATTTTTCATTTTAGTTCTCGTGAATATGACAGACCGAATTATGTCGAGACAGGC